>CM053407.1:20005738-20039970 GCA_028644305.1 Xerus rutilus
ATCGTCATCACTACCCTTGGTGCATGTATGAAGACACAAATGGTGTGACTCTATCTGGTTTGCAACCAGAGAAATGGAAAAATTGAGCTCTATATATGTACTATGACTTGAAATGCATTTAAATAAATTAATAAAAAAAAAGAAAAGTTGATATATTGGACTATAACAAAAATACAAAAATTATGCAAAAATTATGGCAAAATAAAACCACATTTACAACATCCAGAGACAAATGAGTGAATTATTTGCAACATATATGATAATCAAGCTAATTTATTTTTATAAGGACTCTTGAAAGCCAATAAGAAAAACATCTACTAAAAAAGGACCAATATCCTTGTGAAAAGACACTCAATCTTATGCACAATTGAAGAAATGTAAACTGTTAGTAGTTTGATTCAATTTTTTACCTATAAGCAAAGTAGCATCCACTATGGCTGGAATTTAGAGAAAAAAAATTGTTCTCAGGTGGTTTCCCACTGCCAAGGACAGTAACAGCTCTCAAAAAGCTTTAACTCTTGGGGATTTAAGAATGAAATCATCAAATGTTCAAATAAATAAATAAAAGTTAAGTAACTGCTCTCATATGCTTTCAGAGAGAAATTGACTGCTGGGCCCTGAAGAGGCCATATTAAGTCCACAGTATGCTCCTAGCTTTGCAGTTTCAAAAATTCATCTCTATCTGCCCAGGACCAAACAGAGCGATCCCTGCAGCCGAGCAGATGGCACCAAAATGGACCTGATTATGTACAAAGATGTAAGATTCATTACCGCTCAATGAGGGAAGGAAAGGATTACCCAGTGAATGGTGTTGGGACAATTAAGTTGCAATTTGGAAAAACAGTAATTTTAGAATCTCACTTTATGTTATGCATGGAAATAAATTCCAGTTGGGTGGAAGAATTAAATGTTTTCTTTTTAAACCTCAATCTCTGAAAGACAAAGAATCAAATATTCTCCAAACCTCTAAGAAAGAAAGAACTTTCTAGGATTAGAAGTGATATGAGAAATAAAAAGAGGGGGCGCTGGGGTTGTGGCTCAGTGGTAGAGCGCTTGCCTCGCACATGTGAGGCACTGGGTTTGATCCTCAGCACCACATAAAAGTAAATAAATAAAATAAAGATATTGTTTCCATCTACAACTAAAAAATATTTTTAAAAAAATAAGATCTTAGGGACTGGGGTTGTGGCTCAGTGGTAGAGCGCTTGCCTCTCATGAGTGAGGCACTGGGTTCAATCCTCAGCACCACATAAAAATAAATATTGTGTCCATCTACAAGTAAAAAACAATATTAAAAAAATGAGATCTTATAGGTTTCACTGCAAAAAATACAAAGTACAGAAAAAAGCAGCAAACAAAAAAATGTTCCTGCAAATGTAAAAAAGAGGCACTATATTTTATACGTAAATGTTGATCAGGAGAAGTTATGATTCCAACATATAGCAGTACAAAAATATACTCAGGGAAAAAGCAATGTAATAGCAAACAAAGATTTAAGAAGATGTTTGTATTCCTAGAGAATAAAATATAAGTGAAACACTAAGGTACCCTGTACCATTTCCTGCTGTTAAATTAGCATAAATTTTAAATTAATTCCTCTTGGGCCTCTGTTTCTGGTTAAGATGAAGAAAGCCACAGTGACTAATGAAACTGCCCTAAAAATAAGAAAAAGCTGAATAAGCCACAAAATCATAATGTGAAAACCATCAGAGTGCTAAGGATGCAAACTAACCTAAATGAACTAAATTCCAGAAAGTGCCAAGCTCTTCCTAAGATACACGAGATCCATGGCTACTTCCATTCATGAAGAAGTGGTAGGAAGAAGAGGAATATTCCATAAACTCCAAGAAAGAGATACCCTTCAAATGTATAGCATTTTAATGGTTGGTTGTGAACTAATGTGACAGATTAGAATCCCAAAAGCCCTAGCCCCACAGCCAGTCTACACTCACCCACATGTCAATATCTGCACAGACCTCTTCATCAAGTGCAAAGGAGCAATAGACCAAAGGCTAAGGACAAGGCGGGAGAACAAAGAGAATCCCTTTGAGACAGACAGTGCAGGAACCCCCTGGTGCAAGACAATGGTTTGCTGAAGCCTGGATGCAGGACCCCAGAACAGAACAGAGAATTTGCTTAAGATACACAGGGCCTCCACCAAGTCCAGGGTGGTAGACCTTCTAAGACAGGGAGCTGGACGGAGTTCTCCCAAGTTGCAAAATCCTGGAAATGGGATCCATAACCCAAGATGCAGCTGTGAAGCATCAAAGATTTCTGGAATTTACCAGTGCTCAGATCTCAGGCTCTGATGAAGACAGGATCCTGATACCACACTAAAACACGAAGCTAGTGGAGAGCTGGAGCAAACTGAAGCTGAAGCAAAGCCCGGGCTCTGCTCCAAGATGACTTTAATAGACTCAGCCCCACACACAAGCAATCTAATGCAAGGGACATAACCTTTTCCCTGGATTATTTACTTCAGTCTCTGCTCTTCTTTACACACAATGTCTGACATAAATAAAGAATTAAGAGACCATCAGAGAGCAAGAAAATGCAGACTAGGGTAAGAAGAGGAACAGTAAATAGAAGGAGGCCTAGATGTGAGATTTATATAGACAGTGACTATAAAATAAACAGGATAAATGCATTCAATAGATTAAAGAATGCATATACACATGAAATCTAAAAACAGCCATACTTGTAGATGCCCAGGATAAAATGATGGTAAGTCTAGGCTCAGATGGAGGATCAGGGGAGCCTGAGGAGCTATTGGTCACAGGATACAAGATTTCAGTTAGACAGGCGGAATAAGTTTAAGGTATATATTGTAAAAAATAGGGACTACAGTTAGAGCAATGTATTTTATGGTTGCAAATTGCTAATGGAGTAGATTTGAAGAGTTCTCACCACACCAAAAAAAAAAAAAAGTAAGTATATAAGATAATAAAATGTTATTTAGCTTGACTTAGCCATTTCACAGTGTATACATATTTTAAGCGTTGTATGCCATAAGTAAATATAATTTTGTCAGTGAAGAAATATTTTTAAAACTAAGGAGAAAGCTATAATATGTATGAAAAAACAGGAAATTTTATCAGAGAGCTGAAGACTATAAGAAAAATCAAATGGGCATATATTATTGATTCTTTAAAAGACCATTGATTCTTTCAAATTAAAATTACAACAAGGAATTATAGAGTTTATAGCATGTGTTACAGAAAAAAACATGGCTAGAGGAACAGAGATCAGGAATATGGCAGCTGATACTGTAGTGCTGTTTTTACATTGTTCACAAAGCAGTTTTTTGAAAATGATTCATGGTATAATCTACAGAATTTTTATAACAAAACCATGTATAGCTAAAAATCCAACAAAGAAGATAATGTATTAAAATATTCAGTTCACTTAAAGGAATGCAGAAAAGGAGGTACAGAGAAAAAAAATGGATGGAATAAGTAGAAAACAAATATCGAGATGGTCGACCTAAATTCAATCATACCAATAATTATTTTAAATGTAAATGAGTTAACTTCTATAATTTAAAAGCAGAGACTGGCAAACTTTAAGAAAACAAGATCAACTACCAGCATTCCTAAGGGAGACACTTGAAACGTAAGACTGATTAAAAATTAAAATGGTGAGGAAAAATATACAATGCAAATACTAAATAAAATTATGGCCAGACCAGTAACAGTGAGAGAAGTTTTCAAAGTAAAAGGTATTCTTTTTTTTTAAATATTTTTATTTTATATTTTTATGTGGTCCTGAGAATCGAACCCAGTGCCTCACACATGCTAGGCGAGCACTCTACCACTGAGCCACAACTCCAGCCCCAGTAAAGGGTATTCTTGAAGATAAAATGAGACATCTTGCATTTATAAAAGGTTAACTTCATTAGGATAACATGACAAACATGAATGTCTATTCCTAATAACAGAGCATCAAAGTACATGAGTCAAAAAGTGATGGAACTAAAGAGAAAAACAGAGAAATTCACAGCCCTAATTAGAGATTGTAACATCTCTCAGTAATTCATAGAATAAGTATAAAATAAAATAGGTAAGGATATGGTAGACTTTAAAGACAATTTGAAGTTTATAGAACACTGTACTGAACATTACAGAAAGCATCTCTTCAGATGTATGAGATAAACACATAGATTATATTCTGAGACATAAAACAACTCTGAACACACATGAACTAGTTGAAATCATACAATACATATTATTTGCCCACAATATTGTTTAAAATCAACAGCATTATGCTATGGTTTGAATATTCATCCCGTCCACCATTCATGTTGAAACTTAATTGCCATTTTAAATGTATTACAAAGTGAGACACTTAAGGGGGTATCAGGTCATGAGGATTTGCCCTGCCATTATTGAAGAGTGAGTCTAGCCCCCTATTGCCTTCTCACCTTGCACCATGTGATTGTATAGCAAGGAGGACATTGTCAAATGCCAGAACCTTGATATTGGACTTCCCAATTCCTAGAATGATGAGCCAATAAATTTCTGTACATGATAAATTACTCAGGCTCAGGCATTCTATTATAGCAGCACAACACAGACTAGGATATTTAGAAGATCTCCAATTTTGAAGTTAAACAACATACTTCTTAAGAAGTCATGGGCAGGGGCTGGGATTGTAGCTCAGTGGTAGAGCGCTTGCCTCGCATGCGTGAGGCCCTGGGTTCGATCCTCAGCACCATATACAAAGCAATAAAATAAAGACATTGCGTCCATCTACAACTAAAAAATCTTTAAAAAAAAAAGAAGTCATGGGCAGAGCTGGGTTACTCTAATCTCAGTAACTCAGGAGGCTGAAGCAGAAGGATCACAAGTTTGAGGCCAACCTCAGTAAATGAGCAAGACCTTGTCTCAAAATAAAAAATAAAAGAACTGGGTATGTAGCTCAGTGGTAAAGTGTTCCTGAGTTCAATCCCCAGTACCAAAGAGGAAAAATAAATGGGCAGATAAGAGTCTTAGGAAATTAGAAATATATTGAACTGGGTGGTAATCAAAGTACAACACATTATCATTTGTGGGATGTAGTTAAAATCATGGGAATTCATAACTTTCAATACCCATATTAAAAAGAAAATTAAAAAGAAGAAATTAAAGGTATATGAATAGGAAAAGAAGAAGTTAAACTATCACTATTTGCCAACGACGTGAATTTTTACTTAGAGGATCCAAAAAATTCCACCAGAAAACTTCTAGAATTAATAAATGAATTCAGCAAAGAAGCAGGATATAAAATCAATACTCATAAATCAAATGCATTTCTATATGTCAGTGATGAATCCTCTGAAAGAGAAATTAGAAAAACTACCTGATTCACAGTAGCCCCCCCAAAAAAATTAAATACTTAGGAATCAATTTAACAAAAGAGATGAATGGACAAAGAAACTGTGGTATATATACACAATGGAATATTACTCAGCAATAAAACAGAATAAAAGTATGGCATTTGCAGGTAAATGGATGGAGTTGGAGAATATCATGCTAAGTGAAGTAAGCCAATCCCACAAAACCAAAGGCCAAATGTTCTCTCTGATAAGTGGATACTGATCCATAATGTGGGAGGGGGCATGGGAAGAATGGAGAAACTGGTCAAAGGGAAGGGAAGGGGGAGAATGGGGTATGGGACCAGGAAAGATGGTGGAATGAGATGGAGAACAATGCCCTAGATTCACGTGTGACTGCACATATGGTGTAACTCTATACTGTGTACAACCAGAGAAGTGAAAAGCTGTGCTCCATCTGTGTACAATGAATCAAAATACATTCTGCTATCATGTAAACCTAATTAGAATAAACTTTAAAAAAAGAAAATTATAAAATCATTAAGCTTTCATACTGAGAAGATTGATAAATGAGAACATAATATATTCAAAATGGAAAAAAGCAAATAACAAAAATAAGAGTGGAAACCAAAGGATAAATAAATGGATAGAGTAAACTAAGTCATAATTAGGCCCTGAAAAAGATTAATGAGATTAATACACTCATAGCAAATCTGATCAAGGTATGAAAAGAGAGAACAAAAGTTATCAGAAATGAAACAATTACTGTCACTAGAGATAGTCTCAATATTAAAGGGAAAATAAGAGACAATCATAAACATCTTAATGTGAAAACTTGGAAATGGATATGAAATGGACAAATTCCTTTAGAAATTGCTAGTTTTCAAAAACTGACATAAGACAACAAAGAAAATCTCAATAGTCCTAAAACCATTTTTTTAAAATATTTTTTAGTTGTAGATGAACATAATACCTTTTATTTATTTATTTTTATGTGGTGCTGAGGATTGAACCCAGTGCCTTATATGTGCAAGGCAAGCGCTCTGCCACTAAGCCACAATCCCAGCCCCCGCTAAAACCATTCTTAAAAACTAAATTTGTAATTTTTAAAATATTTTTTTAGTTGTCAATGGACCTTTATTTTATTTATTTATATACAGTCCTGAGACTCGAACCCAGTGCCTCACACATGCTAGGCAAGCACTCTACCACTGGGCCGCAACCCCAGCCCTAAATTTGAAATTTTATAAAAACCTTACAACAAAGAAAATTTCACTTCCAAGTATCTTCATTGATGAATAATATTAAGCATGTAAAGAATAATAATGCCAACATTACCCAAACTCATTTAAAAAATAGAGGAGGATAAAACACTCCTCTGAAAAAAAGACGTTACAGTGAAACAATACAGAAAATGTCTTTCATGAGCATTAACATAAAGCATCTTAACAAAGTATTTTTTATTCAAAACTATTAGTGCATTAAAAGAATTATACATCATAAACATCTGGGAATAATACATCATGAACAAGTGAGATTTGTCCCAGGAATACAAGGTTTACTACCCATTCAAAATATAACCAATGTAATTCACTTAATTAACAGAATATAGGAGAAAAACTCTGTAGTCATTTTAACAGATGCATTTGACAAAATTCAATATCCTTGAGTAATTCAATACACCTAATGGAGCATCAAAGTACATAAGGCAAAAAGTTTTTTTCAAGCCAGGAACAACTCTTCCTCAATCTAATAAAAGTCACCAAACAAAACAAAACAAAACAAAAGCTAACATCTAACATCCTACTTAAGGATGAAATGAGATTAGAAACAGGGCAACAATATCCATTTTCACTACTGTGAAATATTGAACTGAAATCTTAGCCAATGCAATAAAGAAAGATAAAGAAAAGTCAGAAAAAATGGAAAGGAAGAAGTTAAGCTCTTTTTATTTACAGACCACAAGATTTGTACATACTAGACATTAAGAAGCCAACAAAAAGTATTATAAGAAATAAATAGTAAATGTATTAACATTGCAGGATACAAGATCCATCCACAGAAATCAGCTGTGTGTTTCTATATTCTCAGGGAATAAGTGGAAAAAATTGTAAATGGTATTCACAATAGCATCGAAAACATCCAACAGCTAATGAAAGACAGGCCAGACCTCTACACTGTAACTATAAAACATTGATAAGAGAAATTAAAGATCTAAATAAATGTTGTGCTCATGCATTGAATGCTATTGTTAAAATGTTCATTTTTCCAAAATTGACATCTAAATTCACAAAATTCCTAGTCAAAATACTGAATAAATGGTAATGAAAACACAACACAACAAAATCTGTGAGGTACAGGCTTTTTGCAGAAATTGACAAGCATGTTTCAATATTTATATAAATATGAAAAGGGTACACAGTAAGCCAAACAATATTGATAAACAAATGAGGAGGAATTATTCTACTTATTTCAAGATTTATTACAAAACCAGAGTGATGAATACACTGATTAATTAATAGTTTATTGGCATATCTTCCCAGCTTTAGAACAGCAAATCTTTCTTAGGATACCAAAAGGACTAACCTTAAGATTGAAAAATTGGTAAATTGGACTGCCTAAAAATTTTAAATTTCAGCCGGCCACAGTGGTGCACACCTGTAATCTCAGCAACTCAGGAGCCTGAGGCAGGAAGATGGCAAGTTCAAGGCCAGCTTGGGCAACTTAGGCCTTCAGCAACTTTAGTGAGACGCTGTTTCAAAATAAAAAATAGAAAGGATGTAGCTCAGTGGTAAAGCACCTCTGGGTTCATTCCGTTACCCCACCCCTCAAAAAAGTAAAAACTATTATTCAGTGAAGACACTATTAATAAAATAGATAATCAAATCACAGACTGGGAAATATTCCCTATATATCTGACAAAGGGATTGTGTCAAGGCCAACTACTCTCCAGTCAATAGACATACAAATGTTCCAGGCATGGGAGGTACTCTGGAGGAAGCATCTGGGCATTGTGCGATAGCCACGTTTGGTTACATGACAGATGCTGGGTCTGTGGAGTCCTCCAAACAGTAAGAGTAGAAACCCAAGGAAATGACTTCCAATTTCTTCTGTTTGATTTTTGTGGATGAGTGACTATCAGTTCACTGCTGATAAGGTCTTCATACCTGGGGAAGGGAAAGTACTTAATGTTATGAAATGTTAAATTATGGTCATTTGGGTGGGGAGAAGAATTTTCGTTGTACAAGCACCAGAATAGAAGTCAAAGCAATAACATATTCAGCAATACAGGTCTATAATGAAGAGAAGCCAGAAGTTTTTGTGATTGTCAATATTTAAGACATGAAAAAAAAAGAAATAAAAAGAAGAAAAATAAGAAAGGAAACAAAAGGAAGCAGAGAAGGAAAGAAGGATTCCTAGGAAGAAATTTTTTTCAAAAAGTCTACTTTCGAGAAGATACAGTGATTTGATTTTATTTGGTATCTTGATAAATGGAAATACATAGAACAGAAAATTTTCACTTAAAGTATGGTTTTCAGAAATGGAAAATCAGGGCATAGCCTTGGTCTGTATTCAAACTTCAAAGCGTTCTTCAATTCTGGAGGGCTTTGTGTCCCTCACTTGTTAACCTCCTGCTGTGGCAGCAGGTACTAGACTCTTCCAATGGCATCAGAGCCCTCCAACTTGGTCCCAGAAGGGATCACTGGTTCAGTAAGCAGCTTTGGAATAAAATCCAGTTTGGAAAAAAAGAATCACTTGAGAAGATAAGATTTCTGCACCTTGGAAAAAATAAAATGAGATAAATAAAGGGCTGGAGTAGTGGCTGCATGGTAGAGCTCTTGCCTGGCATGTGTGAGGCACTGGGTTCAATTCTCAGCACCACATATCAATAAATAAAAAAAGTAAAGGTCCATCAACAACTAAGAAATACACATATATTAAAAAAAATTTTAAAGATAAATAAATAAAGCAACTCAAATGTTCATCAACAGGAGGATGGACAGACTGATGTATTCATACAATAGAAAACTACCCAGCTTAAGAAAGAAATGGACCAAAGCCGGGCACAGTGGCGCACACCTGTAATCCCAGCACTTAGGGAGGCTGAGACAGGAGAATCGCGAGTTCAAAGCCAGCCTCAGCAATGGCGAGGCACTAAGCAACTCAGTGAGACCCTGTCTCTACATAAAACACAAAATAGAGCTGGGGATGTGTCTCAGTGGTTGAGTGCCCCTGAGTTCAATCCCTGGTACTAAAAAAACAAAAAACAAAAAACAAAGAAAGGCATGGACTGACGCATCTAAAAACATGAATGGATCTCAAAACTACTGGATTGAACAACAAAATCTAGATAAAAAGAAAGCATTCTATTGGATTCCTTTTATCTGAATTCCAGGAACAGAGAAGAAATCTATGGTGATAGAAGCCCAAAAGTGGCAGCCACAGGCAGAGCATGGGACGACAAAGGGAATGATCTCGGGTGAGGAAGACATTCTCTATCTTATTTTGTTTGGGAACTTTACAGGTGGGCATAACTATCAAATTTGTCCAGATTGAATTCTTAAAAATACATTGTTTATTTTATTCAACTTATACCTCAATTAAAATTTTAATAATATTTTTAGCTGGTGAGGGTCCAATGAAACCAGTCCTCCTATAAATTGGACAGTCATCTCATAAAGCGTTTTGCCAGTATTAATCAAGAATTAGAAAAATTTCAAACAATTTAACTATGATTTCACTTGGACAAATCCACTCTTAAGAAATTATTCAAAATAATAGTGATATGCACTAAATATTATCTTTGTAATAGTGCAATCTGTAAGGCATCAAAATCCAACACTGGGTAATGATTAAATGAAGTGCAATAAATCTACTTTATAGAATATTTTAGCATTAAAATTATATACATGAAGACTACATAACAAGCTGAAAATATATTTATGCTATAATCTGTTATAATCTTATAAAAATTGACTTATGCAAAAATGCTAGAAATTAATCACAATGATAATTTGTGCTTGTATTGGGCTAGTGAGGTTTTTTTCAGCTTATCTTTTGCTTTCAACAATATTTTTATTTTTTCTTCATATTTCTGCAATTATTTTTCTTTAATGATTCACATATCATTTATACTTTTCGGGCACTTTCTCCTTTGTTTAAATTGGCTTTTGTTACCTAAGAAATCTACGGCTAAATATCCCTTATTTTTCAGGTGTGTAGAAGGAACTCATTTTTACCACATAGTTCTTATTTTCTAGAAAATAACTTTTAGACTAAGTTTAAATTTAATAGGAATATTAAAATTTTAAATCTAATAGGAATAATCTTTTAAAATGACTAAAATATACCTACCAGTCATAACATGTAATGAAATTTTTTATTACTAATGTAAAAGATTAAATATATTTACTTTGAAAATATTAGCAACAGTTAGTCTCTGCTTAGTGGGATAAGGCTAAATTTTTTTTCCCTTGCCTGCTTTTGCTACAATGAGCAGCTATTTGTGATAAAGAGAAAGAGTAAAATTAAATGTCCACTTTGGGCTGAACACCCCTCCCCCTGACCCCTCAGCCAATCCTGAGCTCTGAAGCACAGAGCTCCCCTCCTGCTCCAATGCCATGCTCCACTTCCGAAGCTGCTCCCTTGACCCTGACAACTCAATGCTCTGGGGCTTCCCCCAGCCCTCAACCTTGCTCCTTCCAGCACTACTGTCCAAGCAGCCCTTATGGACAGCTGGTGCAAGAACCAGGGACCCCCAGGTTGACCTCTTCCCTTCGGTCTCTGGGCTGCACCAATAGCTACGCTCGCCTTCCCTCCTCTCCTCTCCAGCGCCAAAAGTCTGTGGAGCCATCCTAGTTTCTGTTCCTGCCAGACCTTTATTAACCATGACAAGGGTTTGGAAAGCCAGCGAAACATCATAATCTCTCCTGTCTCCCTGTAGAAGCAGATAGAGTTAGAAGAGGCTGTGGAGGGTGGAGAGGTGGCAGACACATCCCTGGAGAGCCCATCTCCAGCCAGCCTTCCTCCCTTGAATGTGTCTCCCCCCTCAGCTCAGATCTTCTCTCAGGACTCTGGCCAAGCTTGCTGAAGGGACACTCAAGAGGTGAGTGTAAATTGAAATGAACATTCTGCTGAAAAGAATTCAGAGAAATGATAAATAGCTTCATGGGGCCCTGGCATAATACAGACAGCAGAGGACTCTCTCTCCCCATCTACCCTGGAGTATAAATTAGAGAGAGATGAGTTCCTGTCCCTCCCTCCTCCTAACTCCAGCAGTTCTTAGAAAAATAGACAGTGACCAAAAGGAGGAGCAGGGATAGCTCAAATTAGAGGGAATCTCATTAAAATATGTCTCTTCACTAGCTTTTCAATCACTAATTGACTTTCCCTCCTCACTTTAATTTTGATGCTGGTGTCTTGATTAATTAACTCTGTCACCAAAGCCCCCAGGGTGCCACAGAAGGACTCACCAGGAGTTTATCTCTCTAGGTTCCAGCCAATTTGACAGGTAGGCTCTCCCTGGCCAGCACCATGGGTAATGGCCTGAACCCATCTTGGTCCCCTGAGGATGCATTGAGACACGTTGCAATTCTCTTACCGCTGGCCAGTCAGCAGGAAGAATCTGAAAGCCAGAATTGTTGCTCTCCTTCTCTGACAGCATAATAAATTCTCTTCTGTCTATATTCCCATATGTACTGGGAGTTCATCATGGAGACTGTGGTCAGTGGGAAAGATGGATCATCAACTCCGTTTTAGGATACGGCTCCTGGGAAATCATTTGTTCATTTACTCATTCAGGCAAACAGATATTCCACTTCTTTTGACTAGACGGTGCTAGACTCCTTGGGGGTGGATTTGAGATCAAAAATATATATGAAGCATAGGTCCTGCTTGTAATACATGTGTGGTTTTAGCTGAAAAGATGCGACATTCTCTTATACAAAGAAGATCCAAGATTTGATGTTGTAAACGCCATCTCCAGATGGGAAAAGTCAGTTATCCTAAATATTGGGGCTGTGTGTTCTCCTCACTTCTGGAAACCTCCAGCATATTTCAAATATTCAGTGAACCACAATGGAGCCACCTGCCACCAGGCAGAGCTTTGGCAAGAGAAAAAAAAAAATCAAACTCCAAGTTCTCTTCCTGTTTGGCTTTCTCCATCCCCTGCCTGAGAACGGATGGATAAGGTAACTGTAGATGGAAGAAAAGCTCCCATTCACCCCCACCCCAGAGGAGGCAGACCAGTCCAGACCGGTCAGTTGGATGGTTTGGACCACATATGAGTAGAGCCACTTGCTGTCACATGGGCTGAGTGGGTCTGCTGTCTGGTCTGTACATTCCCTTTTCTCTTCAGTATATGTGAATGGTGGACTGCCCCAGAACCCACTTTCCTGGAGCAAGCCCCGCCATCTTGTCGTCTTCTCTCTCGTCCTTCCACATGGGAAAGAAAGAAGATTCATGACCTAAGATTGACTGGTTCCCCCTTACCATGGTCAGGACAGAAATGGGAGAAAAACAAACTGCTCCCTCCAGTTTAACCTCTGAATTGGAGCCTGGGGTTCACACTCCTAAAAATGAGGTGCTATTTTAATTTCCTTTTCTAATTTTTACCTTTTACCTTTCTCTAGGAGACTTATAGGGAGTCATTCCAGTGTCTCCTGTCCAGAGACCATTGGGGAGTTCCTGATTCCCCCAAGGAATGGAGAACCAAGTAAGCCAGGCTAGGGCCAAGTCACCCACACAGAGTGCCCTTTACAGAAGGCCTGGTCCTGACAGTGTGGGACGCTCCACACTGAAGGAACTCTGGCCATGTGCTCAGTATCTGAGACATACTTTTCTAAATTCTCTGATTTATTGTATCTCCTATTTTCTTTTCATTATTGCTCTATTTTGCAACTTCCCTTGGCAACCAGCATTAATACCCCTCTTAAAGAGAAAAGAAAAAAAAAACTCCTAATGGATTCCCACAGCATTAAGAATAGAATCTTATGTCCTTGCTGTGGCCTGTATGGTGGGTTCTATTGCTCATCCCAGGAGCTCCGGTTCTCACAGGAGGATTACCGATCCCCACCCCAGTGACATCACACTTAGCCACACAATTTGCTTTGGCCAATGGAAGTGGCACATCTACTTCCATGCAGAAACTTCAAAGCCATTACATGGCCCTCCAGTTACTCTTTTCCCTCTTCCAGGACACCGGAAATGTCCTAGATAGGAGTTATTTCATCTTCCTGTGTCCTAGAGCAGATGTGCAACTGACTCACAGTGGACATGAAATACAAGTGATATGTAAACTTTTTGATTAAAAGCTATTGAGATTTAAGGGCCATTTGTTACCATGCACTCTAGCCCTAATCTGAAGGATACATTCTGCAATGCAGTCTAAGCCCTGACCTCTCTTTAACCTCATGTCCTAATTTCCACCCTCCACCTACTGCACACTGGTCACTCTGACCTTCTGTCTCTTCTTTAAACATGCCAAGCTTGTTCTTCCCTATGCTGTTTCCTCTGCCTGGGATGCTTTTCCCTGAGGTTATCACATGACTGTCTCTTTGTCATTATTGAGATCTAGGTTCAAACATGACCTTCTTAAGAAATGCCTTCCTGGAGTACCTCTCTAAGGTAGCCCTCTATAGCATTATCCTGGTTATTTGCTTTTGTTCCCTAGTTTGCTCATCGTTTTCCTCCATTGGAAAGAACAGTCCATGAGAGCAGAGACCTGTCCCTCATTTCACCACTGTGTCTCCAGACACTAGAAAGTCACCTGACACATCAACTCTTACCAAGTATTTGCACAAAAAATAAACAATCTCCTTTTCTAAATGTTAAACCCCTTTTCAACCTCCAACTGGACAGATTTCCTGGAAATCCTCAATTTCAACAGATCCAAGGCACAGCCTTCCCCTCTGATCTCTGATTGGCACCACCATCTTTCAGCCTTTCAGTAAACCAGAAGCTTGAGGTAGCTTTCCACTCCCCACCTCCCGTCCCTCACCCGCAATCAGCCTCCAGACTGATTGTCTTCTCTCCATCTCTCCTAATCCACCTCGTCCCCATTCCCGCACACCTGCCCTCGTTCAGACCCTCATCATCCGTCGCCGGGATTATCACAATCTTTGCAGAACAGGGCTCCTGATTCCAGTTCCCCCCTCCCATCTGTGCTGCACATTGCCACCAGAATTATCTTTCTAAAATCTGATCATGTCACTCCCATGTTTAGAAGGATTTTGAAGGAGCTACAGCATCAAGTTTAACTCCTTCGAAGCTGAGTGATAACTAGATCTTCTGGCTCCCACCAACCCACCAGCATCTCTCCTACCACGGTAAGCCCTCATCCCAGCCAGCCACGCAGAACCAGGACAGCAGCTCACATAGGGCTGTGCTCACTGCTCCCTTTCCCTAGAAGGCCCTTCCACCTGCCGCCCCCGCCCCACCCCAAACACATACACACGCACCCAGCATCCACCTACTGCAAGCTGTCCCTGCTCCATGCTCGGTTAGCTTAAGTCTTCATCACTCTCCACGCAGCCTCTCCTGACTCCTCCCTGCCCTCCTCCTGTGAAAATTAAAATAGCTCTAATTATGAGCATCGCCTTCTTTCACCCTTGAAGGCTTCAGGCAAACCTAAGACTTCTCATGTGGCATTGTGTCTGCTTTGGGGATACAAGGCCATCTGTTTTGTTCCTTAAGGGTTTACTCAACCCTTTCCTCTTTGATCCCCAGTATATCATGGTGCCTGATGGACAGATACCAGATGGACAGATAGTATGTTATCAATAAATCTTGCTCAGGAAAACCAATGGAGAGAATAGAAGGTATTCAGTGCAATGATGAGTTAATCATGCTACAAGCCAGGGGCACAGGCTTGCAGGATGACCTGGAGTGAGAGTGCAAAGGACAGTTAGTGTCACGAGTAGTTCTGTCCTAGAAAATCTGCCTGACAAAGTGGACCCCCACCTGGCATGGCAGAAAGAGGACCCAGGGCTTTAAGGAGCCTCGCTTAGTCACTTAACCTCCGACCTCACCAGCTCCTCCACCTCATGTTCGGGCCCAGCCTTTCTCATCTACTACGTGTAGAACTTTCTCCCAAGAGCATCTCAGGAGAAAGGGCTAAGGCTGCTCCTATTTTCCACATTCTAAAAGAGGAAAGTGAGCTCTCAAAACCACAGTTAGTAAGTGGAAAGTGAGAACAAGCAGGCAGAGTCCTGTTCCTCAGCCCGGTGCCCTCCTCTCACAGCTTGGCTGGCCTCCCTCAAGTGGGAGTTAGTGAACACGTTCCCCTGGGATGCTCAGCACGGCACTCTCTCCACCCCGGGTTGACTTGAACCGGCCTTCCTCTCCTCCCCTCATGGTCCCCAAGTGCCACTCAGGCAGAGGGTTCCGGAGAGCCAGCCTGGGCCCCTGGCTCCTCGCCTAGGAAATGGGAGCACCCCTCTAACAGGGAGCTGTGAGATCTCAGCACAGCCAGCCACAAGCCCACACTGTCATTGTAGGAGAATCCAGTGGTTCCAACGTAACGCTGTTTGAGGCTCAAAATAACCCCTCCTGCCTTCCTGCTTATTTCTTAAATGCAGTTCTCAACGGTAATGATGGCACCTGGGGGGGAGGCAAAAGGGGATTTAGCCGGAGAGTTGGTTTCATGTCACCTAAAAGGATTATTGTACACCATCAGAAAGATAATTCCCCTCCTACAGGGGAGGGGAGGATGGATTAGGTCTTTCCTTCAGCTGGTACTTTATGAAAAGATTACTTAAAGATTATAGGACAAAATGGACACATTTGACAACATCTGCCAGGGCCTGGGTTTTGGCTGTCGGAAACAATCGCCGGTGATGCACGCAGGCGCGTGCTGGCAGGGGTGCCGGTCCACAGCTCCCATGGTGGAGTTTCAGTCCACATCTCCTCCCGTCACTGGCTGAGAGGGACACAAAGTGTTCTGGCCTCCAGGAAGTCTTCCCTCATCTCTCCACCCAGAAGCCGTTGTTCCTTCTCCAGGCTCCTGCTTCTCCTGGGAGGTCCTACCACACACTGCTGGGTACAGAGAGCTCTCCCTGCCGCTGCTTTTTCTCCCCTGGACCTAAGGCTTTTCATGTTGTTGTGGCTCAGCCCCTTCCAGGCCTGGCCCAGAGCAGGCCAGGTGGGAAGGGGGGAACCTCTCTGCTCTTGGGCGTCTGCTGTCCACCTAGGTAGTGGAGGGAAGCAGGGCCTTGGAAGCCTCTGTTTCAGCAGGCCTTCTGCAGATCTGAGTCTCACCATGTGGTGGTCCACCTCGGTCTGGTGGGCAAGGACGATCTGCCATCCCAGAGGTCCTCCAGGAAGTGGAGCCATCCAGGGTACCCTGATCACCTACCCTATGACGCGGGTAGCTTGTTTGTTTCATGGCAGGGCAGTTTCCAGAAAGTAAGGAAGAATGTTTTAGCCAGGTTTTTTGCTGCTGTGACTAAAAGATCTGACCAGAACAATTTTAGGGAGGAAAAGTGTATTTGGGGACTCAGTTTCAGTGGTCTCGGTCTAGAGACAGCAGGCTCCTTTCCTCAGGGCTTGAGGTGAGGCAGACCAACATGGTGGAAGGAAGCAGCTCTCGTGACCAGGAAGCAGAGAGAGAGGCTCCACTCACCAGGCACAAAGTACATTCCAAGGGCACACCCGCAAGGACCCACCTCCTCCAGCCACACCCTACCCACCTCCAGTTACCACTCAGTTAGTCTCTACCAGGGGATTAATTCACTGATTGGGTTAGGTGCTCATAACCCAATCATTTCTCCTCTGAACCTTCTTGCACTGTCTCACACCCAAACTGCAACAGTCCTGGACTGCTGAAAGCTCTGGGCACAGGAAGGACAGGAGCAGGTCTGGCCATCCTGTGTCCAGACATCTGTGGCTGGCACCCATAGTTGTTCATAGCAGCGCCATCCCCTGTGACTCCCAACAGTTCCAGGCTCTGCCCCATTAGTCCCTTCCAGCAACACCGACCTCATACCAGTCCCCATGCCTCCCCCTCCCCAAACCCAAAGTTAACACACATGGTTTCTTCTGGCCGGACTGCCTGCCCCTCACCCCTTCTCCATCCCCAGCACTTCTCCGTATACTCTTAGGTTCAGCTCAGGTGTTGCCTCCTCCTCAAAGCCTTCCCTGGTGCCTCCAGGCAGATGGGTGGCATCCTTGTTTTCCTAGTACTGTGCCTGAGACTATAAGGTTTAGAGAGGCAAACATCATCTCCATCTGAAATCATCCACTAATAAACAGTCACTCATGATAAATAAGCAACAAATGTGCCCCAAGTGCCCATTTGGTACCAGGCCTTGATCTCTGTACTTGAAGGACAAGGAACCAAACAGATGACCACCCCTATTCTTGTGAGGCTTACATTCTAGGGGAGTCGGGAGAAGGGACATCAATACACAATAACACAACAGTGAATTAATCTTGAAGACGGATGACCATGTGCAGAAAGGAAAATACCGAACAGGGTAAGGGGGACAGAGCATGGAGAATGGAGAGGGAGGTAAGAGAGAGAATGGAGCTGGTTCCTCAGAGAGGTCAAGACAGGCTGCATCAAGAAGTGAGATGCAACCAAAGATTGAAAGGGATAGTGGAGCAGGTGGGCCATTTCTGTAGGAAGAACACTCCCTTCATGGAACAGTGAGAGCAGCCAGCAGTAAACTGTGGCCCAGATCTTACCTGCCACTCATTTTTAGGTGACTGATATGATTTGGATGTTAAATGGCTGTTGGAAGGTGTTGGAACCTTTAAGAGGTGGGGCCTAGTAGGAGGTCCTTAGGTCATTAGGGACATGCCTGAAAAGGACAGCAGAACCCTGGCTCTTTCCTCTTTCTTTTACTTCCTAACCACAAAGGTAGAGATTTTGTTTCACCACACACTCCCACCTTACTGTATTGCCTCTAGACAGGCCCCAAAGCAATAGGACCAACCAATCATAGACTAGAACCTCCAAAACTGTGAGCTAAAATAAACCTTCTTTCTTTATAAATTGATCGTCTCAGGTATTTTGTTACAACAACAGAAAGCTGACAAATATAATAACCTACCAGCTAAGTATCTTTGATATATTTTTTAGTTGTGTGTGGAGGGGTCAGAATCATTATTATTCAATGTCCATAAGTAAAATTGTATTGGAACATAGCCACATTCGTTCATTTACATATTATCTACAGCTGCTTTCACACTGCAGTGGCAGAGTTGAGTAGTTATGACAGAGATTGTGTAGCTGCAAAGCCAAAAATATTTACTATCTGGCACTTTGGAGAAAAAGCATGGAGCAAGGCCCTAGGTCAGGAGCTGGAACAGCAAGGAGAGAGGAACAGCAGCCGTGGAACAGGTAGAGAATGGAAGGACACAATGGGGCAAGCTGGCAGGGATGCAGCTCATATACAGTCTTTTAGGCCATCTGGTTTTAACTCAGGCAGTGGGAGCCATAGCAGGATTCTGACTGGGGAGTCACATCATTTGACTTACATTTTAAAAGGACAGCTTGGGCTGCTCTGTTGAGAACAGACTGTAATCTTAGGGGGCTACTGACATTGTTCAGAGAGAAAGGATAGTGGCTAGTATCAGGGTGGAAGCAACCAGTGTAGGTGATAAAAAATGCTCTGATCCTGGATCTGTTTTGGACTTAGAGCCAACAGAATTCCCTGATGGATTAGATGCGGGATGTAAGAAAAACAGAGATTGAGGTGGACGCCAAAACTTGGGTGTGAGCAATTGTAAAGTAAAACAAATGGAAGCTTCCATTTTAGCTGTGCTAGTTTAGAAGGGTCTAGCAGACCTGCCAGTGTGGTGCTGAGTGGTGCTAGATATGAGAAGAGAAGAGAGATCCAGCTAGAGATTAAACAAGGGAGCTGTGGACATCTTTGTGGTATATAGATCTCCCAGCAAGTGCATGTAGAAAAAGGAAGAGAACAGAACCAGGGACTGACCCCTGGGCAGGATATGCAGCTGCTGGGTCTGCACAGGCGGGGAGCTGCATGGAGGAGGGATTACTGCTGTAACAGTAAGTAACAGGAGGGCTGAGACTGCATCAGGGCCCTCAGCAATATGCAGATCACAGATGCCACTACAGAAACAGGTTCGGAGGCAAGGTTGAGTTGAGACCTGAGTGACGTGGATCTAGAGAGCATGGGAAAAGGAGAAATTGGAGACCAAAGGCCTCGACCACTCTTTAAGGACATATACTGGAAAAAACAACAAAGAAATGGAACATAAGCCAGGTAGAAGTTTGTGTTGATGGAATGATCGAATAGAGAGCAAAACCTTGCTTCCAGTGGCTGGAAGAACCTCACACATTCATGGGTAATAATAACCCTAGTGCCCATCCTTGCTCACATGTAAGGACCCCATGCTGCTCCGTGCACATGTATTCTTTTATTCGCTCATGCTATTGGTTCTTACTCTGTGCCTGGCTCTGTTCTGGGCACTTGAGGTCCACACCAGGGAGCATATCTGATTTCTGATCTCTTATAAGCTGTGTTCTAGTACAGGAGGTTGATGGAGTAATTGAAAATCCTGAGTCTAACTGGCACCAAAACAGAACATTAAATAGCTCACATAATCAAAGTCTAGATGAATGTGTGTAGTTATGCCATTATTATAGCCTTAATCCAAATGCATTATCACTGTCTGCTTATCTATCTCCCACGCTGGCAGTGATCTGCTTTAAAGGAGTAATATTTAGCACCCCGGCACCCAAACCAGTTCCTGGCACAGGTAAGAAACATTTGAAATGTTTGTTGAGTAAATGCAAAAAGAAAGAGAGAGAGAGAGAAATTCCTCCATAGAGTTCACCCACCAACTACCCTTTTCAAATGCAAAACCTTCCTAAGACCCTCAACACCTTTGTGCAAACAGTGTTTCCTGCTCAAGTAGGAACTATTTCCTTGGATACTTCTCTGAAAGCAGCCAGCTGAGATTGTCCCTTATCCACTGGGTTTTTCCATTAAATAAAATGGAGATCTGGAAAGAATAATTTGGAAACTGAGGCACCACCAGGGAACAGAAGACTTGGTGTCCTGACCCAATGGTCAGTACCCATGATAGCATGAGACTACCAAAGACAATTGGAGGGGACATTGAAGGGGTGGAGATGCCAGAAGGAGTTCAGAGGGAGAGAAGAGGCGAAAGTGCTGCTGGATGTGAGTTCACAGTTGATCTGAGACAGGGCCATTGGGGACCCCCATGCCGCACTACTAACTCAATGGGTGACTGAGCCAAGTTGCGTCCCAAGCCACCATCTCTGACAAGTCAGAGTCCTCTCCAGGTTTCAGGAAACAAATCTTCTAATTACAAATTAGTCTTTCCAATTGTTTTAATTAGGAGGCTTTCTATCTCTGATTAATTTTCCAACCTTCCAAACCTTCCATCTGTATATAAATCTGACATCATACAAAAGCTGTTAACCTTTAAAATGACTTGTGCTTCGTATTTCCGATAATAGGTTATAAAGGAAGAATAATTACAAAAACAATTTTTTAAAATGGGGTGGGGGGTGTGGAAGTTGATGCTTGATCTGATTCTTATTCATCAGTGTTCTTTCTTTCTCTTAAAATAAGAATTCTGAAGAGCTTAAAGTAAGTGGAATCATTTTTAAATTGTACCTCTGGGCTGGTATGTAGAATTAACTTTTAAATTGAAATCTCATCATGACAATGATTTCTGTGTGAGATCCTGTCACCTGTATCCATCTGAAGAGGTAGTTGACAATGGAGGCCACCAAAGAAGCTCATTGCTCAGATTCCCACTCCTTGTGGCCACACTGTCTGGCTGCCAGGGTGAATACCCTCATACCTGATGGGTCCTGGTGCAGGGTGTGAAATGCTGGACCCACCCCAGCCTGAAGCCAGCCTCCACCATCGCTGTTCATGGCACCTTCAATCCATGCTTCACTCCCAGCATCCCAAGGGACTTTTCTGGATTTATTTTTTATTGTGGTAAAATATGCAGAACTTGTTTTTCACTTTAATGATGTGTAAGTGTACAATTCAGTGGCATTAAACACATTTGCAATGTTGTATACCCATCCCTACCCTGAGACCCTTTCATTATTTCCAATGAAAACTCCATACCTGTTAAACAAGAATTCCCCAGTCCCTGACAACCACCATTCTATTTTCTCTATGATTTCTTCTATTCTAGGCACCTCATAGAAATGAAATCATATAGTATTTGTCCTTTCGTGTCTGCCCTATTCCAATGAACAATTTCAAAATCTATCCATGTTGTAGCATATGTCCAAATTTTATCTTACAGCTGAATAAAATTCCATTGTACACACATAGTACGTTTTGTCTATCTGTTTATCAATGGACAGTCAGGTTGTAAATAGCGCTCAGCAATCGCGAATAATGCTACTATGAGCATTGTCACACAAATATCTCTTGGAGCCTGCCTTCAATTCTTAGATCCATACCTAGCAGTGGGATTGCTGGTCACACGGTAGCTTCACAGTGAATCTTTTCAGGAGCTGCCAGACTGTTTCTCATATTAGCTTTGCCACGTTAGATTCCCACCACAATGCAAGAGGGCTCCAATTTCTCTACATTATTGTCAATACTTGTTATTTTCTGGGTTTTATTATTATATAGTCTTATCATTTTATAGTTGGTGCAAAGTATTGCATGTGGTTTTGATTTACATTTCCCTCATGGTGAATGATGTTGAGCATCATCTCTGAGCCCAGGTTTGTTTTTGTTTTTTTTTTTGCCTCCACCTTGGGGATAAAAAAATGTCTATTCTGTTCACATTAGGAGTTGATGGGACACATGACACAGAATATGAACAGATTTTGCAACATTCAGGGCAGTGACTTTTCAGTCGATGGTCCCCATGGGGTGCTGGTATGTGCCCTTTACTCCAAGGTCTGGGTGCTTCTGAACAGGAACACTGTAAGGAGCATATACCATGGACATGCCTGGACATGCTGGGGACTCACTAAGTTGCTGGCCATAAGGAACAGCAGCCGTTGACATGCTTAGTCGTGACTGCTTGCAATCGATAAGGGGCTGTAAGGGCACTAGCCGTAGGCCTGCCTAGCAATGACTGGTTACAATTGATAGGGAGCACAGCTCCATGGACAAGCGCAAAGAATATGCCCAGTTGCAATTACATCACCTCACTGGACATAGCCAACGGACATTGACTTTCCTTGGGTGTAACCGATCACCAGCTCACACCATCAACTTCAAACTATTTAAACTGATTATCCTGCCACATTGGGGGTTTTGCTCCAAGGACATCGGTGAGACTGGCTGCCTTGCTGCCCGTCCCTGGGTCAACTTCATCATTCCCTGATATTGGCTGAAGAGAACCACCAAAGACAATGTCTGCTCTTTGGCTAAGAGAAGTCGCGTGGCACCAGAGGTATTTTGGGGTTCGTGGTTGCCCTAGGATTGTGTGAATTGCTGGTAGTGTTTAGTTGCCCTAGGATAGTGTGACTTACCTATAGTGTTTAATTAGTGCACATTGAATGCTAGTTGGGGTGCTCCAGCACACCCAATACTTTTTGCATTAATTGTTTATATTTGATGATTGATGTGATTGAATATATACTTGCATTTAAAGACAATCCGCCTCTGAGTGATTATTAATTGTGCCACTCGTGACAAATACACCTTCATGAGGCAGAAACATGGTAGGAATTGAGAGCCATCTGGTTTTCCTGGACAGTCCTGGCCACTTTGCAGTTTCTATTCCTGAGAATGGACACAAGGCAACACCCTCTCACGAGCGTTCTCATCTGTTTCTGAGGACGCTTATCCTAAATGTCATTCTCTCTTAATTGCTGCTCTGATGCTACAGGATGGAGTTATAGCTGAAAAAAGATTTCAGAAGATTTTCCCCAGCAACCTGTGGATTTGACCTTGTGGTTTCAGATGCCACCATCATCAATCTAACACCCCACCCACGTGACCTGGTAGGAATTTTGTGTTCTGGTTTGTGAGGTCGTAATGGCAATAACAATTTAAATTCTGCTGGCTGGGTTCCATTCAGAAGCTCAGAACTCTGTCAAATGCCCACAGGCAAGCGTTTCTGAAAACAGACATACATCAAAGAATCACTCCTCCAGAACACCATGCCCCAGAGCCATCATGGTGACAGGATTGTCATAAGTGGAGGGAATATCCTTCTCCTCCCTCTGGATTCCTGGGGGCCCAAACATGGCTAAATATGCCCCTGACCTCACAGTACACTTTAGGTGAACTGTCCTCTGAGCTTTTGCCACACTTCAAGTTTTGGCAGGACACAGACTCCCGTCAAGAAGGGACAGACACTGAGCTATGTGCCTACATTCCCCCTCTCCCTCCTCCTCTTGCCTAGTTTGGCCCCTTATTTCAGTTCTGCACTGACCAGTTAGGAATTCCATTAGAGTAATGCAGAAGCCATTCTGCACTGACCAATTAGGAATTCCATAAAGTAATGCAGAAGCCAAGATCACAGGCTCTAGAAAGAACCACCTGGGTTTCAAGGACATCTGCCCTATTTACAAACCCTGAGGCTTTGGTTACTGACTGCACATCATAAGCTTCTGTTTCTATGAACTACAGGTGAGACTCCCTTCTTGACAGGCATTGTGAGAATTAAACACGCAGGACACGTTCAGGATTGCCACCAGCACATGGCATGGCTCCATAAATGTTACCAAACCTTATTTCTTCCCACACAGTTGTACCATGCCTAAATCTGACCAATCCTTGTCACCTTCACCATTAATAATCTCAGATCCCAGCACCAGTTACTCTAAGAGCCTCCTTACTGGGCTCTGCCTTCCTTGGTGGCATTTTCTCATCATCGCAAACTGAAACGCCATTCCCCATTAAACGCTGACTCCCCTTTTCCTTCTCCCTCAGCTCCTGGCAACTGCCCTTCTACTTCCTGTCTCCCTGAATCTGACTAAGTACCCGATATGAGTGGCATCACACAATATTTGTTCTTTGGTGACTGGCTTATCTCACTAAGCATAATATTCTTGAAGTTGACCCATGCCATAGCATATGTCAAAATTTCTTTCCTTTGTAAGGATGAATGATGTTCAGTCACACACACATATGCACACACACGCACACACGCACACACGCACACAATTTGCTTATCCATTCATTCAAAGTTGCTTCCACCTTTTGGCCATTGTAAATGATGCTGCTGTTAATATATGTATACAAATCCCTGCTTTCAATTTGGGGAGTACATATCCAGACGTGAATTGCTGGATCATCTGGTAACCCTGTGTTTCATTTCTTTGCGGAGCCACCATGCTGTTTTTCCCAGCAGCTATAGCATTTACCTTCCCCGCAGCATTGCATAAATCTTCCAACCTCCCCACATCCTCGCCAACACTTAGCTTCTGTTCCGTTTGTCTGTCTATAGTGGCCATCCTAATGATTAGTGATGTTGAGCATCTTTTCATGTATACGTTGGCCATACAAATCACTACTTTATAACTGTATACAACAAAATCGCTCTTCAGTCTAATAATTTACAGAAAATGCAGAAGAATACCATCCAATTTGGCCCAATGTGACCCATCTGGCTTGGTTTTGTCCTGCTAACTTCACAAACCTCCCACCTTCTAACCCAAAAGGGTTTTTATAAGAGGCCACCCAGGAGACCTCATGGTTCATCACACCACAGGCAGCCTCTCAGAACCAGACTTGGTGGTCACTTCCATCTCAGTTCCCAAACATAACCTGGAGTCTTCCTCTGAGCATCCGGTCAAGGACAGCCTGTCCCATCTGCCTCTCTTCCAGAGCCACTTGTCAGTTCCTTATTCATTGCTATCAGCTGTCAAGGCCATCCATCACTTTCATTGATGCTTTTTCACCATGTCCACCTCCTCATTTCCTGTTCCCACTCCTCAGACCCGTTCAAGCTGGTCGACTGCCTTCAACCCAGCACATGTGCTCTTGCCAGGATTGCTGGACTAAGTAGTTAGAGCCCAGGTCTACACTCTGCCCTTGATCTCTCAGCTTCATTAGCCCAGGTCACGTGTCTTCTTCACTGGCACAGTCTGCCATCCCTGTGTTTCCTTCTTCCTCATCAGTCACTTCTCAATCTTCTTTGCAAGTATCTCTTCTTTGCCTGACCTCTAAGTTCTAGCGTCTCCTAGGACTCAGTCTTCCACTCTTTGTATTCTCTCTCCTCAGGTGATCATACACAACCCCAGTGCTTTAGACTTGACCCCCAGTTTTAGATCTACAGTTCACACCTCTCCTCTGAATCCTGGACTCTCATCTATAGCTGCCTCCTTTATATGCCCCATACAACATCTCATAGGCATTCCACAGTTAATTAAAGCCAATACTCAGTCTTCTCCATCTCTATAAATGGAAATACTCTCCACACAATTGCTTAAACAAAAAAAACTAGGCCACTTCTTTAATTCCAATCTCTCTGCCTCTAATGCAATCTGTTACCAAGGTCTGTTGTTTCTAAAATCTTCGACTCCATTTCTCCATTTCCTTCCAAATACTTTGAGCCCCACTATCGGTCTCTTCCACCTGGAAAGCTCCAATGGCTTCCTCACTGGATAGCCAAGCTCTTAGACCCCTCCAATCTAAGCTCTCTGCAGAATTCAGATAAGAAGACACCACTTCTTATAACCCTGTAACGACTTCCCTTGGTACCTCAAATAAAATACAAATGTCTTCTCATGAATAATAAATCCTAAATGATCCAGTCCTTGCCTAAGGTTCCAGACTCACATTGGCTGCTCTCTCCCCTGACCTGACCCCAGTGTACTCAGGCAGCTTAGCTTCCTTTCTATCGAGTGTGCAGAATTCTTCTCACTCGATGGCCTTTGCTCAGACTCATCTCTTTCCCTGGAGGTACATTCCCTCACTTTCCCATGGCTGCTCCTTGTTATCCCTCAGGACTCTGTTAAATGATACCTTTTTGGGGAGCCTTCCTGGCCCACTCTCATAGATACCTTTTATATTTCTACACTCTGGTCATTTCTTTCATGGTATGTATTTCAATTTGTGTTCAGTTGATCATTTAAAAATATGTATTCCACTTTCTTAGTGTCAGACACCACACTAGGTACTGGAGATACAGTTGTGAACAAAATCTGATATAGCCCATGCTCTCAGGGAGCTTTTAGTGTGATAGAGAAAGACTATGTTAATTTTTTAAAAGATCACAAGCATAGGTATGTAGTACAGAGTTACATGAGTACTATGAAGAAATTTTTATTTCACAATGTAAGTATGAATCTAGCCCTTGATGGGGATGTGAGTAGTCTTTCCCCAAGCAGAGATGCTTTAGCTGGCACCTAAAGAACTAGTGGAGGTCAACCAGGCAAAGGGAAAAGGGTGGCTTTTCACATAGGAGGAAGGACATTTGCCAAGGCCCTTTAGCAAGATGGAGCAAAATGCTTGTGAGGTCAAGTTGGCAACAGGGCAGAGAATGAAGCTGAGGGTAGTGCATGATAAGGCTGGGGAGCTGGGCTGGGAGCACCATTTCAGGCCTTGGAGACCCTGATAATGAACTTGGTTGGCTCCCAAGAGGAAAAAGAACTTGTTCAAGAGTTGTGAGTAGGAAGTAGGTTAAAGTTGGGAGTCACATGATTCCATGTGCTTTTCTAGAAAATAGTTTGAAGAGACTGTAGAATAGCTAATAAGTGGGCTTTTACAGGGGTCTAAGGAGAAATGATGGGAATTTGGATTAAAGAGGTGGCAGCCGAAATAAGAAACAGATTGGAAAGGTATTTAGAAATCAAATTGTTAGGCATTTGTGATGGATTAGATAGCGATAATAAGGGAGAAAGAATTCTAGAGGATAACTCCTATTTTTCTGATTTAGGAAACTGAATAAATTGTGGTACCATTCACTGAAAATGGGTAAAATATTTAAAAATAAAATAAATAGAAAATGTATGTGAGTCAGGCAAAGGCCTCCCAGAGGAAGATCATGAGTTTGGTCTTAGGCATGTTGAGTTTCAGATGACTTTGAGAAATCCAAGTAAAAATATAGTAGGATTTTTTTTAAGTGATATAGTGTACTTAGGTCAAGAACTCACAGGAGAAGTCTGAGAAGATGTAACTTAGGGAATCATTGATGTATATACATCAGTGGATTTTTTAATTTTGTGGAACAATGCATAGCTGAGTCATGAAATCCATTTAACAGGCTCTGACCAGTCTTTTCCAAAAAATAAAATAGAATAGACAAGATTAGTAAAAGTATTATTTACTTTTGATTTGATTTTTTACATCTGTGTGCATGTATTGGGTAACTAGGTAAAAATGTGTCTTCGTCATAGATCACAGTGAATAAAAACACAATACAAATGCTACTGATACAGATGGAGATGCACATAGAGGTGTGAGCACAATGTGTAGTATCCCCTCACCAGGGGAAGAGAATGTTCCATATGGAAGCAGCAATAATTAGTAACAATAGCTACAAGGAGGTCAAGTAAGATAAAAACTGAAAACTGTCTACTATTGAGCATCTTGAAGAAAGCCATTTACTGGAGTTAAGAGGATGAAAGATGGATTGGCATGAGCTGAGGGGTAGAAAGTGAGAATACTGAAGCAAAGAGCACAGATAAATTCTTTATAAGAACTTGGTAGAAAAGGAGAAAGAGGGAGAGCACACTAGGATGGTAGCTGTGGGAACATGTGGGACCAAGGTTGCTTCTGGGTACTTGGGTTTTTTATTGTATTTTTTATTGGTTTCAACTGGAAACACTTGATAACATTTTAAAGCTTTAATAAATGACCTAATTGAAACAAAACTTGTTAAATGGATGGGAAGAAGAAAAAATATTGCATAGTCACAATTCCTAGAAATGAATAGAAAATGGGAAGCAACAGGTGGGCTGCTTGGTTCAGTGAGGAAAACACCATCTCAGAGGAAAAACACCATCTCTTCTGTAGCAAGAGATAGAAATGAGTACTATGTGATAAGAAGATGAACAAATTCCTTTTTGTTAGCTTCAATCTTTCCTGTGAATGATGATTCCTGACCATCCAATAGAGCTTTCTGCCATGATGGAAATATTCCATTTCTGCATTGTCCAATATGGTAGCCACTAGCCACTGGTGTCCACATGAAGTGTGGCTATTGGGAGAAGGAACTGATTTTTTTTTCAATTTTCTCTTCTTGTAATGAGTATGGATGTAAATAGGCACTCATGGCTGGAGCTACCATGCTAAACAGCGCAGGCTCTAGACCAAATGCTAGCGTGGGACAGGGGACAATTGAAAGGAATTAGAAAGGGCTTGAAATGATGATCCCAGAGAGTAAGCGCAAGATACTGTGGAGAATTCCAGAGAAAAGTCGAATCTCCTTTTCAACACTGATGATGAATTTGTGGTAATGTCAACCCAACCTGTCGTATAACCATCTCCAGCAGCATTTGGAAACAAATGTATAAAAAAGGAACACAAGAGTTCATGCACAGTTTCCTTTTTTTAATCAGGATGATGAAAAAACAGAAGGTCAAAGGCATTTAGGCCATTGATAAGAAAGGTTTTGAAAGCATGAACCTGGAACCAAAACTAGATAAAGAAGCAAGGAAAAGGGATGCTTGGTTGGAAGAGAACAAGCAGCTGTCAATGGTCCTGATGAAGATGAAAAGCTACTATAGGAGAAGGCAAATGGGAGGAGACACCGTGGGGTATTTGTTCATTCATTAAACATTTACTGAGCACTTCTGTGTCAGGCTCTATTCTCAGTACTGGAAATGTAGCAGTGAACAAAGAGATCCAAAAAATTGCTGCTTCTGTGGAACCTAAATTCTAAAAGGGTAGGAGATGGGCAAAGTAAAATATGTATTGCATTAGTGATTAGGGCTAAAGAGAAAAAATTAAGGAGGTGAGTATATTATTCAGGATGCTCCAGAAAGAGAACCAATTGAATATGCAGATATAGGAGATGCCTGAGAGGGGACTATTATGGTTTTGATACAAGGTATCCACAAAAGATCATGGTGAGACAATGTGAGAATATTCAGGGGTGAAATGATTAGATTATGAGATGTGAGCTAATCAGTGGAATCATTCACTGATATGGATTCACTGGGTGGTAACTGTAGGCAGGTAGGGAATGGTTGGAGGAAGTACATCACTGAGGGTATGACTTCGGGGTTTATATTTTGTCCCTGGTGAGCAGAGCGCTCTCTAGTTGCCATGTCCTGAGCTGCTTTTCTTCGCCACACCCCTCCACCATGATGTTATGCCTCACCTTGGGCCCAGAGCAATGGAGTGAGCTGTCTATGGACTGAGGCCTCTGAAATTGTGAGCACCAAATAAACTTTCCCACTTTTATGTTGTTCCTGTCAGGTCTTTTGGTCACAGCAATGAAAAAGCTAACTAAAACAGGGACTCATTAGGGAATAGGCTGATGTGAATATGGAAACTAAAGAGTCCCACAACAAGCCACCTGCAAACTGGAGACCTAGGATGCCATCACTCAAAGTCCAAAGACCTAGAAAAAAAGGAAGCCAATGTAACTCTCAGGCCAATGTCAAAGGCCTGCAAACCTAGGGAGCTCCTGGTGTAAGTCTGGGAGTCCAAAGACAAGACAACCTAAAGTTCTGATGTCCGAGAGTAGAAGAGTGTATCTCAACTCCTGGAGTGAAAAAAATCACCTTTCTGCTCTGTCAGGGCCCCCAGCTATTGAAAAATGCCCACCCACCTTGAGGTTATATCTTTCCCATTCAGCCCATCCGCTAGCACATCAATCATCTGTGGGTAATACATCAATCATCTGGAAATACCCTTACAGATGGACAAGAAATATTCTTTAACCAGTTCCCCAGTTAATCCTTGATCCAGTCAAGTTGTGATCTAAAATTCACCATTACAGTAAGGGGAATGAGAAACTTACAACATTAACATTTTTAGGGGAGCCATAGTATACTTCATGAGAAAGTGGTATTTGAGTAAAGATGTAAGAGAAGATTGCCAGCTGCAAACCACAACGCTAGGTTTTTTATAAGCAAATAAGCTTCTCAAAGTGTGCCTGTCCCCTGCCCCTGGCTCCTCACTACTATCCCAGGGTATGAATGGTTACCGACATCCATCCCTACCCTGGAATCACATCCTAAATACTTCTTACCATTTTCTGAGTCACCTCTGTGGTGTGGGGGCTCTGTACTAGACACCAGGCCTACAGGGACTTTTATTCTTTTGCAAGAAAAACACTGTGGGGGTGGGAGAGTATTTTTATTCCTATTTTACCCTGGAGGGAAGGGATGCATGGGGAAGTTATAACTTGCCTAAAGTTACACTACAAATCATTGACAGGTCTCAAAGCAGAATGCAGGACTGAACCCGAAGTCCTTGCTTTCGCTGCTATTCTATCATCTCTCAATTTCTCATGGAGGAGCAAATTCCAGGTCAATAAATTCATATTAATTATCATCTCCTCCCCTCACTGAAATTATGACAGATCCAGCTTCCTCTAAAGGGACATCTCAATCCAGTTTTGACAGAAGAAAAGATCTGCATATGAATGGCAAGTCCTGGCTGGAGATAAGGGATTAAAATGCTAATGTGTCTGCTATTCAGATGGCAAAGGAGAGAGGTGAGGAAGAAAGGAAGTCAGGGACTCCCACTTGACTGTGGTCCAGGTGCTCTGGTCCAGGACCACAGCAAGGGAGGGGGGAAACTAGAACCCACACACTCAGCCTCCTCATCCAACTAGTTTTCATTACTCTGTACTCATTTCCCAAATATATGGTGTTTCCTGCTCAGCGTGGTAATTTACCTATTGACAGCCATCCTTACTGGACTCTTACTCTTGACCACGCTAGCAAGGCACTCTGCTTCCTCTAAGTAGGCTTGCCATGGCTTGATGGTTACCTGGAACATTCTTCTCTGAATAGGCTATAATTCAAAACTAAACTGGGAAAGACCAGGACACTGATAGATCAGGAAGAAGGAGAAAGAATCTTCATTGGCAGGACTCTGGAGAACCTCCACCTAGTACCAGTACCATTGAGGCAGTTTCAGGTTCTCTAAGGGGCCCAGGCAAGGAGGAAAACCAAAATTTACTCATTCCTCCCTCACTTCATGAACAAAAAAAATAGCAGAGCATCATCTTTTAAGTATACACATATATTCAACTCCTTTTCCCCGTTAGCTTAAGCCACATGCCCTCAAATTGTATTTCATTTGCTTTATTTCTGAAAATTTTTGCAAAAGTGTGTATTGCATTTATAATGGAGGAGGGGCTCCACTTTCATTTGTTTCTGAGAGACCAACTAGAAAGAAATTGCTCAAGACGGCAATAGAAAATGGTCACTGTGCATTGAGAAGCTCCAGCTCCAATAGCAAAACCTCACCTGGGTTGGAATTCTTCTTGCTGGCAAGTCCAAAAGTCATAAGTGTAGATGCCACAGAAGCAGTTTGGATCATTACTGGGAATGTGCTAGGGGACACACTGTGAGCAGAGGTTGCAGGAAAGATATTGGTCTGGTTCTGGGAGCTGGGAAGAGCAATTTCACTCATCTAGAGCTGCTTAGCAAGAAGAGAATTAACCCCCACAGGAAGCCAGCCTATGATTGAGTGAATTAATCCTTTCCTGGCTCTCAAAGGCTATTTAAGAACTTGCTTTTGCTTTGAAGGGGAATGGTGGATTTGCAGATTATCACAAGGGAAACTTACTGTCTTTAAAGAACATACATGTTCCTGAAAAGTTGTTTTTCGTAAATTAAATTTTTCATATGCCAAATCCTACTTTCTCATACTTATTTATTATCAACTCAGGAAACCTTCTTGAGAGAATACAGTCAACCTACTCAAGGGAATACAGCCCAGGCAAAATACAGCACTTTTTTTTTAACATTATGCATTTAAAAAAAAAGATAAAACTGTCAAAATAAGGTACAAATGATAAGTCTCTCAAAATAAGTTATAAACTATAAGTAGCCAGAAATATATTTCCTTGGCTAAGTAGCTTCATGATCCAAAGGAAACCTGAACTGCATATGGGACTAAAAGACCTCAGGAATGGTGTCTAAAGGACCAGTGATATTAAGCTGCTGTCTCTCAGCTCTGCACCTGTTATTTTCTCCTCTCGGGACTTGTAAACCATCTTTCTGCTTTGGCAGCTGAATCCCTGTTAGCCCGGAGGATAAGGGGCACTGGAGAGAGGCTGGGTGACCAGAGAAGGAAGTGGGACTTAGGTGAGGATGTAAAGGGGAAGATTGTTCCTCTGCAGTGAGAGCAGGGGTTTTATAACTATGTATGTTTTAGTCAACTTTTTCACCATTGAGACCAAAAGACCTGACAAGAACAATCTGAGAAGAGGAAAAGTTTATTTGGCCTTCACAGTTTCAGAGATCTGAGTCCATTGACGGCCCTCTCCATGGCTCAGAATCTGCAGAACATCATGGCGGAAGACTGTGGTGGAGAAAAGCAGCTTGGGGTGTGGTAACAAGGAAGCAGAGAGAGCACACACCAGGGACAAAATATAAACCCAAAGGCATGCCCCAATGACCCACCACCTTTAGTCATGCCCTACCTGCCTACATTAATCCATTCAGAGGGATTAATGCACCAATAAAGTTAAGGTTCTTATAATCCAATCATTTCACCTCCAAACCTTCTTGTATTGTCTCACACATGAGATCTGGGGGGACACTTCATATCTAAACCATCATAATATTGTACATTATATCATATACATCATAAACTCTCATAGAATTATGACATACCAAATGAGTACATGCAAAATGGTAAAATCCAAGTCTGTAACCAAATTAATTGGATCATTCCAACTATTTCCTGGTTTTGATAATATACAGATGTCCTCATTGGGACAAGCTGGGTGACGGGTACAGAGGCATTCTTTTTGAAACTCCTTCTAAGTCTGTCATTATCTCAAAAATAAAAATATTTTTAAAGACTAACAAAGAGGCTGGGGATGTAGCTCAGTGATAACATGTGTGCTTAACATGTGAGAGGCCCTGGGTTTGACCCCCAGCGCCACGAAAAGAAAAAAATGTAATGAATATCCAAAACTTGTGACTTCCTAATTATTTTATATTTCATATTTTCCTATATCATCCAGGCTCCTGTCATTTGCTGAGCAGTGCCTTCTACCAAGCTCCTAAATCTTTCCCTTCTTCCCCCAGCCCTGGGATGGCAGCTGTTGTTTGCAATTCCACTCTCTGTACCCCCTCAATGTTCTGCTTTTTCAGTTCTCCAACATCTAAGTAAGCCCTTATGTTAAATTCTCCCTGTGAATGAAGTTTCTGTGCTCCTGATCAGACCCGGACTACATAACCAGTCACCACAAATATGCTCCACCATAGGAGAGGAGAAATAATTTCTATTTCCCAAAACTACTAAGGACCAGACTTACATACATCTTCTAATCATCCCGGGATTTTATTTTGAAAAATCGACATCCCTCCTTCTCCAGAAAAATTAAAAAAAAAAAAAAAAAAGAAGATACTAGAAACAGAGCTTATATTGGCCAGCTATAGATCCCAGATTAGTGATTATGGAGCAATCTCAGACTGTAGTACTTCATTTTCCTAAAAAAACTTAATGATTTCTTTGTTGATTACAAAAGTAACCCATGCTCATGTGGTATACTTCAGAGTATAAATCAGTGCATGCATAATTTCAACATACAGAGAATTAGCACCATGGATATTCTTAAGTATTTCCTTTCATAAATTTTGTGATATGTAATTTTAACAATTCATAGTTATCTATAGAAGTATGTTTTTAAATATGCCAAGTGAAACTATTTATATAGATTCTACTACATTTTGAAGATAATTATCACTATTCTTCCTCTTGTTTGAATTGTTCAAATTCTCCTTTTTGAACTGTTCAGATCAATTGATACATAAACATAGATTGCAGATGAATGGAAATACCAGCATAATGCTTACAAGAAAAAGAATGGAACCAGGCACAGTGGCTCATGCCTGTAATCCCAGCAG
>CM053407.1:20040070-20123253 GCA_028644305.1 Xerus rutilus
ATATGGCTCAATGGTTAAGTGCCCCTGGGTTCAATAAGAAAGAAAGAAAGAAAGAAAGAAAGAAAGAAAGAAAGAAAGAAAGAAAGAAAGAAAGAAAGAAAGAAAGAGGGAGAGAGGGAGGGAGGGAGGGAGGGAGGAAAGGAAGGAAGGAAGGAAGGAAGGAAGGAAGGAAGGAAGGAAGGAAGGAAGGAAGGAGGGAGGGAGGGAGGGAGGGAGGGAAGGAAGGAAGGAAGGAAGGAAGGAAAGAAGGAAGGGAGAGGAAAAAGAAAAAGAATGGAGATTATGACTGGAGGTTGTGGCCAAAGAGGCTTTATAATTGTCATCTCACTCCAACTTCAGCCCTCAGAATGAGGCTCTTGACTGTACCAGCTAGCTGCAAGCACAATGTGTCCTCTCTGATCCCCTGGTGATGGGACACAGTAGAAGGCAGGTCTGGCTCCACCTGGCAAGCTCAAGGCTGGAGGCAGCAAGACAGGACCTCCCACCTATGCACCTCTCCCCATCCCACACACCTGTCCACTGGACCCTTGAACCCCCTCTCTAGGAAGGAGGAAGAGCAAGGGGAGTCCTATCTCATTATCTCACCAGCCAAGAAAACCATTCCTTCACTTTTGCACAGTAGTAAGTGAGGAAAAATACAAAGATAAACTGAACGGATATCTTGCCAACATACTCTTCCTAAAAACATAAGGTCCATAAAATAGGAAGACCCCTCACAGAAACTGTATCCTGCTCTTTTGAGGTGCTACCACATTTTTGTAAGCATCTATCTGTCATCAAAATATCTCCAAAACCATGATTTGGTTTGATTTTTTACTTAATATAAAACAATCCATAGTCATTGTAGGAATCTGAGAAATAAAGCCAGTCACAAGAAGAAACTGAGAAGCATAGTAATCCTGACATCGAAAATAATCAGTCCTACATTTTGGCATAAATCCTTCTAATCTTTGTTCTATGTGTATCTATATGTTTTCTTCAATGCAATCACACAGTACATATTGATTTATAATGTGTTTTTATTTACTATTTCTAAAACATCTCTACATATTTTCCTACTTGTTTATTGCTGTGTTAACAAATTATATCAAAACTTCTTGGTTTGAAACAATAATTTTATTTTGCTTATGATTTTGAGGGTGGGGGGGGCTCAGTCACATTGAAGGAGAAGGAGAAATGGATCCCATTCTTTGAAGGGGAATAGAAAGACCACACTGCAGAAGAGCACATAGGACGGAAGATATTTTAACAGACACCTATGGAAAATGCAACATGCTGCATACATTACCAGAGATTCTCCTTCATGACCACAATGGCTGAATAGTGCCCTCACAAAAATGTGTTATAGCTTATTTAATGAATTTCAATTTTTGGAAATTTCCAGAAACACTATAATAAACACCTTTATGATGAACATTTCCCGTGCATAAAACTTTATGTGCCCCTTGGAAATTGCTTATTAGTTTCGATCATTAAAGGGGGAATTACCAGGTGATGGTTTTCCCTGCTTTGTTTCAGACCTAAACCCTTTTTCTTTTTCCTTCCTTGAGACAGGCTCTCACTATATTGCCAAGGCTGGCCTCAAATTTGCAGTTCTCCTGCCTCAGCCTCCCAAGTAGCTGGGATTACAGGCATATGCCACTGTGCCCAAATGAGACCTATACCTTTGACTGATAAAAAATTTTTTTTGAGGAGATAATTTTAGGCTTATGATAATGCTATCTCTTTCAGAGAATATTCATGTTTTCTTCTGGTAGGAGTCTGGGTCCACTACCAATTCAATCCAGGATTAAGGAGACCTTAAGCTTTAGCCCCTTCAAAGGACAACAAGACTCTATTAGAGGCCAGGAGTGATAGTGCACACCTGTAATTCCAGTGGCTCTGGAGGCTGAAGTAGGAGGATTGCCAGTTCAAAGAGAAACCTCAACAACTTAGCGAGACCCTAAACAACTCAGTAAGACCCTATCTCTAAACAAAATATAAAAAGGGCTGGGGGGGCTGGGATTGTAGCTCAGCGGTAGAGTGCTTGCCTCGCATGCGTGAGGCCCTGGGTTCGATCCTCAGCACCACATACAAGCCAATAGAATAAAGACATTTAAAAAAAAAGATGTCCATAATGACAAAAAAAATAATAATAAAACATATTTAAAAAAAAAAAAAAAAAAAAAAAGGGCTGGGGATGTGGCTCAGTAGTTAAGTGCCCCTGGGTTCAATCCACAATACCCAAAAAAAAAAGACCCCACTAGACCCCATCTACAATTTCTGGTTCACCCTTAATCCAGTCAGGTGGTCATTTGTGGCCTTAACTCAAACTATGGGGTTATCAGGACCCTATCCCTCCAGGGTGTTGAGGGTTCTACTCAGTATCTTTAGTTCCCCAGCCACATCTTCTAGAGTCTGCAGACACATTTAGGAGAAAACCAGCCAGAAAATCCAGGCCCAGCTCACCAGACTTTCCTCTTCTCACAAAACTTGGCCCCATGAGTCTCCCTCAACTTGCACTTTCTCTTGTTCTTAGCTGGAGAATGACTCTGAATTGCCAAATCAGCTACTAGAAATGCCACATTTCTGTCACATCTTCAGGAAGCCCAAACAAGGGCAATGACAAGAAGGGGCACATATCCCAGCCAAATCAGGGTCCTGGGTGAACTCAGATGGTCCACGTGATGACTCTGCTGGCATCTCATTGGCCAGAATTTAGCACACGGCCATACCTGACTTCAAGGGGGAACAGAGAATTTCTACATGCTGTGTTACTATCCTGAATAAAATCTGATTTATTACTTTGAAAAGAAAGAAAAGGATGGATACTGGGTAACTAGAAGTCTCTTCCATATTCCTCATTTATAAAGTGAAAATAATATCCATGCCTAACTTATAGAGTTGATGTGAGAATTAAAGGATATAATGAAAGTAACCTTAGCACAGCACCTGGCACGTGGCAAATATTCAATAAATGCTAGCAGTAAGGGCTGGGGGTATAGCTCAGTTGGTAGAGTGCTTGTCTTGCATGCACAAGGCCCTGGGTTCAATTCCCAGAACCACAAGAAAAAGAAAAAAATGCTAGCAGTGATAATACCTATTATAGCATAATAATTTTACTATAATAAGTTATTATTAGATTATGAATAGGAAAATGAAACAATCTTTTTTCAATTAAAAACTTTTTAATTGATATTTATAAGCATAAAAATATTGTCCACATGCAGTATTATGTTATATTTTGATGCATGTATACTTTGTACATTATTTAAATCAGTTAAACCTATCTGTCTCCTCAAATATTTATCATTTCTTTATGGTGAGATCAGTTTTTTGAACTTCCTCTCTCTAGAGTCCCAGAGCCATCTGAAGCTTCTTATAAGTTGCCTTATCCAATAAACTTGGATAAAATTTGACAAGCTTAGGGATATAATTTCCAGTATCATTTCTTTGTTTCAAATAGTTGAGTATTTTCTAAGTATATAGAAGCAGTTTATAAATCTAGCACATAGTAGGTATTAAGACACATGCACATGTCATTTATATTTATACTCTGAATTTTCTTAGACACATTTATAGTTTCATCCTTTGCAGTCTAACAAATGTATAAATCAATGTAATTTACTTTTTAGGCCTTCGTGAGACCCATCATATTAAACACTAATATATCTGCACCTCCAAACAAATTCTGTCAGATAAAGGTCTTGATTTATAGTTGACAATATATAGGTATCCACTATTCTCGTAAGAGGTTTCCTTTGATGTTTGGAAGCTATTTTGACAGTTGTCTGCCTTTATTTCTACTTCTGACAGTCACACACAGATTGTCTTCTACATACAGTAATGGAGAAATAATAGGGGTCACAGAACTTTTCATTGAAACAGCTACAACAAAACAACAAAAGCTATACCATCCACTTTGCTCCAGGGATCAGGTATGAATGCGTGCGTGTGCGTGTGTGTGCACATGCGCGCGCGCATTGGAGCCCCAGCATGGCAACAGTGTCACTGCTGGTGATTATTGGAAGGAGAAAAATTACCAGAGTGACACAAATTACTAATTACTTTATTATGCAGTGAGAAGAATAAGAAGCTGGAGTTGTTTCAGCAAATTCTATTTTTAAGCAAATAATTGTTGGGTTCCCAATGCTCTAAATTAAGTAATTCTCTTCAAGACCTTCCTTAAGTCTCCCTCTTTGAACTCCAGTGACGGGCAAAGAACTGCAGCTGGGCTCCGGGATGGGCTTTGGATTGCATTTGTAATTTTTTCTTCAAACACACTGTCCTCAAAATGACATGTCTTCAGAGACATTTTCCTTCTTCCCAGTAATTAGGCGTGGTTGTATTGAGTCATATACAGTTTGTCCTTTCATTTTATAGGAAATGGCATTGAGTAATATAACATTTAAACACACATGTGCACACACACACACACACACACACACACACACACACACACATTTGGGACAAAGTTTAAGACCAGGCTCTGCTACCTCACTGACTTTGTACCTGGAGTATTATATTAATCATTATTCTCCAGAGAAAGAAAATCCACAGGATATATATGTAAATGTATATACATTTGCTAATTTATTATGACATGGTATTAATTCACACAGTTCTGGAGATTAAGTCCCAAGGTCTGCAGTTGGCAAGCGGGAGGCCCAGGAAAGGTGATGGTGTAATTCTAGTCTGAATCGTAAAGACCAAGACCCAGGAGAGCTGATGGTGTAAGTTTTAGTCTGAACCTGAAGTCTGAAGGCGGAAGCCTGATGTACCACTTGATATCGGGCGGAGAGATGTAATTCTCTTTTTTTCAGTCTTCTCTGTTAATTCTGGCCTCCAACTGATTGGATGAGGCCCACCCATGTGGGATAGGGCATTCTGCTTCATTTAGTTTACCAATTTAAGTGCTGCTCTCATTTAGATGCAGCCTCACAGACATATCCCAAATAATGCTTAATCAAATATCTAGGCACCCTGACCCAGTCAAGTTAATACCTAAATCAAACTGTCACAGGTATATCTTATCACCTTCTCCACACTGAAGAAGTAAATGAGATAGTATATTAGCACTTTTTAAACTGGGAAATGCTATATACTCCTCTGTATTATCAAAATCATCACAAATGCCAACAGCAAGAAAAGCACATAAGAATCGTAGTAACAGCTAACATTCTTTTTCTTTTAATTATTTTTTAGGTACAGATGGACACATCTTTAGTTTATTTTTATGTGGTGCTGAGAATCGAACCCAGTGCCTCACATGTACAAGGCAAGCATTCTGCCACTGAGCCACGACACCAGCCCCAACAACTCACATTCTTTAGGATGTCTTGCTTGCATTAACTCATTCAGACTTCACAGCAACTTTTTGAAGTAGGAACTAAGCATTGCCCATTTTACCCATCAGCTACAGACAGGTGAATAACTTGTCCAAGGTCACAGAGCCAGTGAGTGGCAGAGCCCAGTTCCAAATCCAGACACTGCAGACCCAGAGGGCCTGCTCTGACTGCTATGTGAGTCATTTGCCTGAGCTAATGGAGGGACAATGAGCCCATAGGCCTGCACATGTCACTTCCATGCTCTGGACCTGGTTTTCAGCATATGATAAGACATTCCTTTAGAACTTCATAAGGAGCTTCTCATGCAGTGACACAAGAACTTCCAACAGAGGTTCCCAAGATGGAGAGAGAAGGCGGGGCGAGGGGTAGGAGCATGTCACTGACGCACAGCATGGAAATTGCAGTGCAGGAGCACAGGGCTGCTCCCCACATCAGACTACCAGTCCACCATCAGCCCCACCAAGAGGGAGGCATCGCACAGACAGATCCCCTCTAACACTTAGATCATCCTCTCCAGTCTCCAGCAGGATGTGCAAGGATGGAGAAACAGGGTGAGGAAGGAAGGGCTGAGTAGCCAGGCAGCCACCTAGTGACTCAGGCCAGGATCCCATGAGGGCAGCAGGTGGGCAGGCAGCAGGAAGGCTCCCCTGGATGGAGAAGGTCAGAATGAAATAAGGAGAGTCCAGGGGACAGCAGAGGACACAAGAGATCATGTTTCTACAGGAGGTAAGAACGTGGACTACGTGATCCCACTCACTAGAAAGCAGACAGGGCAGAGCCAGGATTCTGCACATAGAGGCGACTGCAGGAAGCCGAGAGAGTCATGGGGGAAGGAGCTCAGACCTGCTCAGCGTTGTACATGACCTTGGAAAATCAGGAGTCCTACTGATTACCTTTTCCCCACTACAACTAGAGAGAACAATCCTTGGCTCACTCTCCTCATGCGGAGACCCAAGAATGAGCTTTGCAAACAATATCCGGGAAAGCCAGTGGACACACTGCTGGTGAAGGAGATTCTGGTCCCATGTGCCTGAACTCTGTGGCAGAGCATCTCTGCCCTGTAGAGCTCCACTCTGCCTGCAGCTTTCAGCTGGAAACACAGAACAGAGGAGCCAGCCAGCAAGCAAAGCTCAGTTCATGTAGAACTTCACCTTGTTCTGATCCCAAAGCCAAGATCACTGAAACCATTCAATGGAACCACTGCAACCTCTGGAAATTTGATCTCATTCAAGGACAATGTTAAATAGAAGAGGTGTTCCTGGGCCCCAGGCAGCTCAAAACCTTGGCCAGATTGGCAAATATTTCAGCAGGAGGTTAGCAAAATTGATGCCAACTTAAATGAACCTCCTCTGTGGCTCTGCAGGGGTCCGTGTGTGCTTTGCAGTGTTTTCTGTTGCTATGTATAGAAAAGAGAGTTTCAGTGCCTTCTAGGGCAGGCTTCAGTTAGCAAGCGTTGGGGACAGAGGTGTACCACATGTGGGATGGGTGCTCAGAGGCAACGCAAAGCTGGTGAAGCTGGTAAACATGGGGCAGACTCGGGGAAACGCTGCCACCCTGAGACTGCATTTCTGCAGCAACACTACAAAGAATACAGAGGTCAGAACTGGCTCAAATCTTGGACTCCAGGATCCCAGGAACTTGGGACATCAGCTTAGTCTCTATGAAATTTCATCACCTCATTTAGTATATTGATAGAGGTAACCTGCTCTGAACCAAACCCTGGTTTCAATTCTCTGGGCTGCATGGAAAACAGAGGCCTGAATTTTGGAGACGGAGTGGGATGAAGTAGATGTCCCAGCCTAGTCTGCAGAACATGCTCAGTCCTTCCTGGTACATTTGCTCATCCTGGCCCAGACCACTGAGCTCCAGGGGAAGTGCTTTCTAATGAGCAGCCGATGGGCTGACTTAAAGGAGGCAGAAACACTGTAGAGAGAGAGGTTGCACCTTAGCTTGGCTCCTCTGGGGACCCTCACCCACAAAGCAAAGCTGCCATGTAGGCATGTGCACAACTGAGTTCCCAAAGTCCCCAGCATCTTTCTCAGTGCCTTTGATTCTTAGTCTCAGAATTGAGGCCTGAAGGAAAAAAATCAAAGGAGGATGAGTGGAAGGAGTCAGTAGGTTCTAACACCTGAGGTCTGGAAATGCCAGGGATCTGCATCAAGCATGTGGAGCCAAGACAGCAGAGAGACTTTCAGATTGTAGCCCTGGGGTCTCAGTGCGCACATGGCCCCAGCTGGGGATGGTGGGTGCCAGGCAGCAGGTGAGCCCTGCAGCCAGCAAAGACCAAGAAAAAGAATTTCACCTGGTGAACACGCCAAAGACCACACCCATCTTGTAGCACCTCACCTTCCATGGCACAGGGCATGATGTTCACCAATCAGCCCCTTGAATGGGAGTCACAAGTGAGGACAGAGAACTAAAGCTCACACACTCAACCAAACGTTTGCTTTAAATTACAGCATAGATCAAAGATGTCATTGGGTGACTCTGTGCCTCACTTCCTCTCTGCAGTTCCGGTACCCTCCACAGGAACTGGAACACAGTAGGTATCAACAGAAAAATTTTTGAGAGAATGAGTGACTGCACAAATGAAAGAAGTCACTATCGTCCACGTCTGGGCTGTGTCCAAGCCACTGATCACAGCAAGAGGTGAGCACGCCCACGTGGAGAAGAGCAACAGGGAAGCCATCCTTTGGCCTCCCCCTTGCTGCCCTGCTGACTCACGCTGTCCCTTCCTGCTCCCAGGGCTCAGTCTGTTCCGCTCGCCACTCTCCAGCATTTATGTGCCCACATCATCTCTCTGTGTTCCTTTCCCGGCTTGAGAAAATGCCCTGGCTCCCTGTTTCTCCAAGCATCAACATCCTCTTGTGGTTTTTAATTCTCCCAGCATGAGCTCCCTTCCTGTTCGCCCCCATCCTTTCTAGTCAGCCCCTGCCACCCCCCATCACTCCTCTGTCACCTTGCCTCTAGACCACACCCAAACAGTCCCCAAGACTCCACTTGACCAACAGCCCAGCTTAGGAGTTGGCCCCATCTCTGAAACCTCCAGTCATCTCTGTGATCTGGCTGTGCCATTCGTGGTCAGACGTCAAAGATGGGTCCTCATCCTCTCCTCTGGGTTAGTCCTAGCTCCCCGGAAACAAGGCTGATGAGCGGGAAGCGCATCTCACTCACCGCCTGTATCCCTCCCCGCAGGACGCAGCTTGCGATTGGCTGACAAATTGTTAGAGGTTGTAAGATAATTAAATTTGACTTAACAAGAACTTACTGGGCTCCAGGCACCAGTAATTCAGATACGGAAGGCACAGACCACACCGGGGAAGGGACACAGGTGAGAACAGCCCACGGTAGAGTGTGATGGAGCCCAGTGAAGCTGGTACGGGCAGACCTCAGCTTGCTGCCGAGCAGGTGTGCTCAGGGAGGTGATGGCTCCTTCACAGTCCCTATGGACACCCCTTTTTCCCTCCCCCGACCTCATCCATAGTGGCTTTTCCCATGCCACTGAACCAAGCCCTGCATCTCTGCCAACTGTGGATAAGTTGCTTATGTCTCTGGGGCTCCATGACCTCATTTGGAAATGATTCTAACAAACCTAACCCTGATCTGAACCCTGTCCCTAAGCTGAACCCTAAATTTGCTTGGCATGGAATCATGAACTATCAGGGGTACATCATGATTCAACCAGACAAAGCCCATACCACACTGAGGACATGGAAATGTCAATTATTAGTTCCTTTGCCCTCCCTGTTCAGTTCACAGACAGAGGTTCAGGGATCCAGCCTTGTCTACCTTGGAGTCACATTTAGTATTTGTTGAATTAGATGTCCTGAGAGCAATTTCTCACCTAAGCAGAAATTCAAGCTTATATCTATGTATAATTTACCCAATGTGGAACCTCTTTAATGAACTATCATGACTAAGCTTGTGCTTAAAAGGCCATATCCAGCCAGACATAGTGGTGTACACCTGTCATCCCAGGAGCTCGGGAGGCTGAGACAGGAGGGTCACAAGTTCAAAGCCAGCGTCAGCAACTTAGTGAGGCCCTAAGCAACTTAGCAAGGCCCTGTCTCAAAATAAAATAAGCAGGCTGGGGATGTGGCTCAGTGGTTTAGTATCCCTGGATTCAATCCTTAGTACCAAAAAAAAAAAATTTTTCTTTTCAAGTTACACCTGCAGAAGTGTCAAGGACTTTATGTAAATTTTTTAGTCTAATACTCCTCAGAATCTTGAGAGTATATTACACCCATTTGACAGATGAGGGAACTGAGGCTTCTAGAGATCAGGTGTCTCAAGGGCTCCCAAGTGAATGCCAGAGCTGGGATTGGGGTTTCTCTCCTATCACAAGAGCCCCCACTGTGGTCACTGCAGGCCGGCTCACTGGGGAATGCATGTGCACCTGCTGCGGGACTCTTAGTGACTCCCAGCCACATACAGGGAGTCCCCGTCAATTCTGTCATTTCACCAGCTGGTTATTCAGTCTTCAGGCAAATGCCGCCCCTCTCTATGGGCCTCGGTGTTTGCTTATTTGCTTGGTTTTGATCTGTGAAGCGACTGAAGGGGAGCTGGCAGGCAGAGAACTGTTGCTGAGGCTGGCTCTGAACTCATGGTCCTCCTGCCTCAGCCTCCTGAGCTGCTAGGATTACAGGCATGTGCCACCACACCTGGCTAGTCCAATGGTTCTTAAACTTGACTGTGCACAAGCACAGGCCCTAGAGAGCTTGTTCAAACACAGACTGCTGGCCCCACTCCCTGAGTTTCTGAATCCATTAGGTGAGGGTACGTTTCCCTCTAATTGTCAAGATACCAACACCGCTGGTTCAGGGACCACATTTTGAGAACTACTGGTGTTTTAGTCAACTTTTCTGCTGTTGTGACAAAAAGATGTGAAAAAAACAATTTTAGAAGAGGAAAAGTTTATCTGGGGGCTCACGGTTTCAGAGGTCTCAGTCCATAGGCAGCCAGCTCCATTCCTCAGGGCTCAAGTGCGGCAGAACATCATGGTGAAAGAGTGTGGCAGAGGGAAGCAGCTCACATGATGATCAGAGAGCAGAGAGGGAGACTCCACTCACCAGATACAAATATATACTCCAAAGGCATGCCCCAATGACCCACCTCGTCCAGCCACACCCTACACGCCTTCCTATACCACTCAGTTCGTCCCTTCCAGAGGAGTAAGCCGCTGATTGGGTTAAGGATCTCATAACCCAATCATTTCTCCTCTGAACCTTCTGGCATTGTCTCACACAGGAGCTTTTGGGGACCACCTCACATCCAAACCATAACAACTGATCTAAACTTTTCAAAGTCACTTATCCAAACTCAGCTTTCCTGCGTGAGTTTCAGCTTCACAACTCTGACAGGATTCGATGATTTTTAGCTGCTTTCAAAGACCAGGGAATGTGGGGAGGCAGGAAGGGGCTGAACAACAGCTTGGGCAAGCTGAGCATCCAGGGAAGAGAAGATTTGTGATGCAAATGATTTACTGGTGTTCAGCTGGGAGCAGAAGGGATTTCAATATGGTGAGCCAAATCGAATTCATTACCTGACAATTAGCTCTAAATTAATGCAAGACTGTGCCGCCTGGCCTGAATGTGCTCTAAGGAAAAGGGTCCCTGACAGCTTGAGATGGGCAAGATGTGAGACATCTATCTTGGCTGGATCCAAAGAGGGCTTTTTCCCAACTTGCCCCTGTACTTGGAGTTGAGAGAATGGCCAGCGCCCACTCTGATGACCTTCCCAATGCCTCCCTCCAGATTTATGTCTCATGAGCCCAACCACACCTCCTCCAGAGTGGACTTGGTCTTGCTCTGCCCTGGTTTGCTCCTCAAGAGGGGGCCTTGTGCTTGCACATGGGCTGGCTGCTAATTCTTCATCAAAAAAATGCAAGCTCGTTATGTTTTATAGAAGCAAAACTTAACACAGAAGGAGTAGAGTTCACCTCCTCCACGCAAGCTGCAAATCCCTGGAGGAGAGGAATTTGTTTTCCTTTTTATTTAAGCAATTACCTCCCTATTTCCCTTTCCCATTCCTTTTCTTTTCTTACCAGCCCCAACTTCCTCCACCACTTTCTCACAGAGCCCTGATACATATAGTCCACACGAGTGTGGCCATAATCAATGAGGTGCAGTCTATTGAGCATTTTTGGGACTTGGTTTATCTGTTCATTAAACATGGGTAAGATACAAGATACAAGACATAATGGTCTTTGGGGCTGGGATTGTGGCTCAGTGGTAGAGCGCTTGCCTCGCATGTGGGAGGCACTGGGTTCGATCCTCAGCACTACATATTAATAAATGAATAAATAAAGGTCAATCAACAACTAAAAAAGAAATTTAAAAAAAAAAGATCTAAGGGTCTTTAACCACATAAAACTCTTAGGCTCATCTAAGAAGCCAGGAAGGAGTTAAAAAAAAAAAAAACAGAGAGGCAGGGCCTGGGATCCTAAAGGCTCTAGGGACACAGGCACTTTGCAGACCATTCTTTGCCAATGTAAGAATTCTCTAAGCATTCGCTAAGCCTTCAACTGATTAGGTGATGCCATTTTCCCTGTCCCCAGGACAAGTCCAGCTCTGCCATCTGCTCACAGGTCCCCCTTTGCTGTGGATCCAAACAGGTCACTGTCCAACAGCATCCTCCTGAGTCCCCTACCCATGGCCTCCAAGGTCATTGACTCCAAAAAGTCAAGGTGAACAAGGTAAAATGAGGATCTGGGCAGCAGGACCCTGGGAGCTAGACCTGCCTCTCTCTTTTAAACATGTTCTAGCCCTAAGACTTCACCAAAGCCCCGTCCACTGGGATGCCTGGCTCCCCCAATGTTGCCTTATAACAAGCTCAGGAACCTCACATCCGCATCCCTGATAGACCTCTTTTGAATTCTGTTGACAATTTCAATTGGTTTTGACAAACAGCCCTGATTTTTTGTCTTCCTGTCTGACTGTGCTGAACTGGTATCCAGAGGGGAGAGAGCCAAGTTCACTTCCACCCACTGGTCACATCCCCTACTCACCAATAATTATCCTGGAAAATTTGTGAAATGGATCTGCATTTTAAAAATTCAGAAATAACAAATGACATCTGTCTATTGCTTTGCAAAATGCTTTAACTCTCCTATCTTATTTGATCACCCGCATCCTTCCTGGGATTCTCCCCATCTTACAGAAGAGTGGTAGGAAGTCAAAATCAGGGCCTGAACTTGGGCCTTTCATTCCCAGCCCAGGGTTCTCTCCACCAGGCCACCCCGTCCACACTGCATGCAACAGGAAATGTCCACACTACACAGGCTCAGAAAATCCTCCTGTGTGTCCCCACGTGACCCTCGCCTTAACACACCTTGTTAACATGTTGTTGTCACACCTGTAACCTCTGGACCAAAAAGGAGTCAAAGAGAATAAAAACATCATACTCTGGGTTAAGGCTTGGCTCTCCAGAGAAACAGCTAATAGGAGGGATATTATGTGTATATGTGTATTGAATATGTATTGATTGATTGATTGTATGGAATTGAGTCATGTGATTGTGGGGTTGGTAAATATGCAATCTATAAGACAGGCTGGAATCTCTGGCAGGAATTGGTGCTGCAGTCTTGGAATAGTATTTCTTCTTTTCTGAGAAAACCTGTTTTTCACTGGTGAGGCCTTCAACTGATTAGATGAGACCCACCTCCGTTATAGCTACTTAAAGGCAACTGGTTGTAGATGTCAACCTTGTCTACAAAATACCATCACACAACACCTGAGTTAGTGTTAGCTATCAGTGCCTAGCCAGGTGACACACACACCACACACACACACACACACAAACACCATTACATCACATCAAATGCTCTTTCTATGGGCTAGAAGATGTAATGTAGAAGAATTTTGGGGGAAACCACAACATCCTTTCTCACCAGAAACCCAGAGAAGGAAGCACCCCTCCTTATGTGACTCAGGAAGGATGATCACCAGGGTGGCATCCTAGCAGGAATTTGACAGACCTGGTCCCACAGGGAGAAAGTTCTGGATAAAACCCTTCCAGAGCACGACCCACGCCCTCAAACGGTGCTACCTCCCTCTCAGCTGTCTTTCAGGTGTGGGTTTCAGCCATCTCTGCTCCAGGACTCCCCTGCTGAGAAGAAGGGGGACCCAGGTCATGGGCATCAGGATTCAATTGCCTTCAGAAGCCAGGGGCAGGACACAGGAAGGGCCAGGAGGTGGGGACAGAGGCCAACAGGGCAGGGATGCTTCATCACAGGCACCTAAACATGCATCTGAGCCCCTGAGTCTTCCTGGGCGCACCTGTCCGCCACCTTACCCAGAGCTAACAAAGAGGGAGCCTGGGAGCAGAAGTGCTGGGCCTGAGAGACCCAGAGAGATCCCACAGTTATAGAGGAGATGGAAACAATTTCTGACACAGAAGAGGCTCAAGCACCCACTCCACCCCAGCCCCGGCCCCTCTGCTCCCAAATGAGCTGAGTCCCCACACTTAGGCTTATGCTCACCCTCCCATGAGACCATCGCCCCAGGATTGATTTTTCCTGATGAACTTATTTCCCACATTTGATAAATAACACCTGCCATCCGACTGCTTTCCTCTGACTCTGTTTATTAAACAACGTTCGAGATTTTTCTTCTCACATGATGGGTACTAAAGGCACAAAAGTCGAACCAATCACGCCGAGGGGAGGTCTCCAGCCATCCGTGGCTTAGCACCAGGTGGTGATTGACATTTTATTTGTTACAGGCTGAGCAAGGCCAGGCAGGACTGAGGCAGCCCGGCTCCAGTGTGCAGTATTTTGGTTCTGGGGGCAGGCCTGGGGGTCACCCTGGCACTGCCTCAGCCCCTGCATGACTTTGGGTACCTCCATACATCTCAGTGTGCGGGCCATCTGGAAATGGGGCTTCCCATCTGCAAATGAGATCTGTTGAAAGGTCAATAGCACAGAGAAAACCTCGTAAGTGTCCCATGGACGAAGGACTCACGGTCACAAGTTCCATTGGGGCCTTGTCACCACACTGCTTTGGGGCCTGTGCCACTCACTGTTGCTGGAAGCACACACAGTGGCTTTGCAAATAACCACCATATTGGGCTCAAAGGTTCTGCTGGTCAGGAATTCAAAAAGAGCACAGGGACAGCGGCTTATTACTGGTCTCCACGTCTGAATACCTGTTCCCTCCTCCCAAGCCTGCCCTGCCTGCCTCCTCAGACCTGAGCTAGTCTTGGCATTTACATCTCCCTATTTCCCAGAATGAGCCAAGCCTCCCGTCTGGGGCCAGTGGTCCCCAGGCCAGCAGCTCTGTGGTCTTTGTGGTCACCCTGCTGCCCATGGTGTGTCCCGCCACGGACAGTAGCTGGGAACTTGTTCTGTGTTCCCAGTAGGACCTCCAGCCCAGCCTAGGCCTAGGGAGCCAGAAGCCACGCTTAACCAACATCCCCAGGCATTCTCAGGCTCATTAAATCTGGAACAGCTTTGGGGTAGGGGGAAGAGACCTTGAAAAAGGGTGCCCCTGGGGCTCAATTCTGGCTTTGCCTGTTTATTAGCTGGGCAAACTGGTGAACTGTTTAGATATGATAATAGCAACCTGGGAGGGTGGGTGTGCAGGGGGCGTGGGGTGAGCCTGGGCCTCACACTGGGTGGTGGAGGCCTCCATGGCCTCATGTGTGGGCAGACCATGGGCAGGGTAGTCCTTTGGCACTGGTGGTCCCTGAGAAGGCACTGGGCAGCTTGGGTGGGCACCACAGGGAGACAGACCTTCCCTCTAGGGCCACCGAGGCAGAAGCAGGTGTCCCCACCCTCAGAAAGCTGTCTCTGGGAGGCAGGGCCTGCAGGAGGCTGCTCTCCTCTGGAGATGCTACTTAGGTTTTTCTAATAGAGACTGTTTATCGGCCACTTACAGGAGTTTTGACGGGAGCTTTTGTTGCCCTGTAGACTCTGGAAATTAGGTCAATCCCCTCCAGAATTTACTAGAGCTGGGAAACCTGGCTGGCTATGGCAGTGTGGGGCCCTGCCAGGGACAAGGGGACTTAGTGAGGCTTCACAGATCCACAGTCTCTGTGCCCAGGATGGTCACAGAGGCCACCTCAGTTCTCCCGGGCACAACAGCAGCCACCAACACCCAGAGCTGCCAAGCATCTGTGCTAGGGACCGAGGGAGGACTTTATATAAAAACCATATGACTGTATGATCCTGAAAAGCTGTTAAAAGGATATTAAAATACTCAGTACCTCTAAGCCTTTATTTAAAATGTACAGAAGAATGATCTCATCCTTCCTGATGCTAAGAGCTATAAAGGCAAAAAAAAAAAAAAAATTTAAAGATTGTGAGGAGAGAAAAGCCCAGGTTCTATTCTATCGATATTGATATCTGGAAGTCCTTCCTTATGTCTAACTTAATGTCTTCATGTTCTAAGTATCCTGCAACTAACTGCTCCCAATACCTCAAACACAATAAGTTCTCGGCAAATTCCTAGTGGATTGTTGTCCTGGAAGACCATCCCGCAGGGGCCAGAGAGAATGTCTCTATCTTTCATACTTTCCAAGAGGTCTGGTTTTCTTCTGGCAAGGCAATCTAAGTATGTTAAGGGTCTTGTGAAGCCTCATTAGCCTCCTCCCTACACAAAAATCTAGGCAGATCCTCAATGTTCAAATTGCCCTTCACAGATGAGCACAAAGCTATGGTCACATTTCATTTTGTTTTTCCCCCAAAGGAAACTGGCTTTCAAGTTGCCTAGTTCAAGTTGAAATAAAAACTAGGAAATGTTGCATTATAGAGATCGGGGACTTTCTAGTAGGAAATATGTTCTGGAAAATCAATCTTCAGGATAACCAAGCCTTCGTTCTCGCTTCCGCCCCTTGGCTTTTAGGTCTGCCTGTTAGCTGCCTTGCAGAGTTCAGAAGTGTTCCGAGGGTCCGAGCCATGCAGTTCCATAGACACTGGGCTCCACAGCCAGTTACTTAAATACTTCAGAATGTTTCAGCAGAATGCGCAAGCACGATGTAGACATGAATGATGACTCTCACAGCAGCCACCAGCATCCATTCCACCATCGGTCACCCCCGGGACCTTGGAGCAGGGACACAGAGGCTGGCGCTCAGCCCTCTCTGAGTCACCATGAGGCTTCGGGCCAAGTCCTTCCCCAGAGCAGGCGTGGAGAGACTCGATCATCCCACTCCCATCTGATGGAGATGCACCCAAAAGACTGATGGAAAGGCTGGGGGAGAGGCTGTGGGTTGATCTACTACAGGTGCCCTCGAGAGGGAGCCAGGCCTCCCCCACTCCACCTGGCTTATCCAGAGCCACCTAATCTGGTAATGTAGATGAGTTCCAATGACAAGCTTCCCACAGCCACCCCAGGGCGGGCTTAGGGGCTGGGATAACTAAGAGGGAAATGGCTTTCTCCAAAGGTTTCTTTCTGGCCCCCTGACAGATATGGGTCTGGCTTTGAAGTTGAAGGAAAAGATTGAGGAGCCTCTGATAGTGGAATGGGACACTCAGGTCCACCGGTCTTTGGAAAGATCTGGAGAACCCCTTCGACTTTCATCCCAGACCATGGGCCGACTATGGGCTACAACAGGAACAGGCCAAATGAGCCAGCCACAGGGGTCAGCATCTGACCTGTGGCTGACAGTTCCTCGACTACCTTGGCCAGAGCAGCCTCCACCTCCCTGCAAATTCTCCCCTTCTCCTAGCATTACCTGGCTGCTCTGTGTCTCAGCCAGTGCTCCAGCAGACTGTCCAACCCATCCATTCATGTGAATGTGCCAACACGGAGCTTCTTCTTCCTTCCAGAAACTTCTGACAGAGGCAGAGAAGGACAAACTAAAGGAAGGAGGGGGGAAAAAGGAGAGAAGCAACTTCTAGCACTAGGGACCCAGCAGCGAGGTAGTTGGGAGTTAAGAGGAAAGGGGACCATGGCAGACCCATGCAGGTGGTGTTCTGGACAGATGGGGCCTTGCAGGATGATACCATGGTCCTCAGAGATGGTTGGGGTATCTGCAAGAGGACCAGCTCCCAGGAACCATCTTGAGAGGTATGAGATTGTCACACATCTTTACATGAATCCTTATCTGGGGTGATGCAGACAGAAGAAAGTTCACAGTGCCCATTACAAAGATTTCCTATTCAGGATGTATCCATGGAAGTTCCCAGAACCCATAGCCACCCTGCCTGGCCCTCCCTGCCCTTCTAGGCAATGCACTAACCCTGGTTTCTCCCATCTTCCAATCAAAAGCCCCGCAGATCTTGTCCAGTTCCAAGTTTTCCAGCTTGGTTTTCTTCATTAGCTGTCCTTGGGGACCACCTTCCCGGGGGCGTGTCAGAGCAAGCTCATGTTCACAATCAATGGAGTCACTCGGCAGCAGCTGGCAAATGCTGTCAATGAGTTGGAAAATCAGGTTGGATGTGTCATGAAGAACAGTGCTCACACTGAGGCCCGGGCACGGGGGCCAAGTGTTCTATGATGAGGGCCACTTTCCCCAGGTCTCCCTCCATCCCCTTGCCTTCAAGCCTCCTCTCCTTCTCTAGAGTTTTTAAAGTTAACATGTGCCTACATATTTTATTAATATCTTGTAAGAGATGCTTCTTCAAGTAAATGGTTCTTTGCCTTAGGGGTCAATGTGATAGCTTGTGTATGTGTGCAGACAGGAGATGTTGGCTGTAAATGTGCATGAGTTAGTGAGTGTGTCTGTGAGCAGAGGTGCCGGATACATGTTTACTGATGGTGCCTGCCTAGGCGTGTGTGGCTGAGCTTGCATTTCTATTGAGAGTACGTCAGCACACGCACGCACACACACACACGCAAACACGTACACACACACGCGCGCTCACAGTTTTGCTTCCACAGCTGCATGTGTTTCAATTTCAACTTCGACACACCTTCAGAGCCCATACTCTCTCTGTATGGATGGACATAGAGCATGCTCAGATTGCCCCCAAGATGTGCTCTCCTAATTTGCCAGGACCCCCACCCACGACCTATAGTACCGAGAGGCACAGGCTTCAAAGGGCAGTTGCCCACTTCTGAGCAGGTACCAGCTAATCCAGTAGATCCTTCCATTGGCCTTTTTTAATCTCTTCCTAAACTATTCCTCTTCCTGCCTCTTTTTCCCCTCTCCAGAGAGCCAGGCATAGGGCACACTTTACTGGGATTCGCCAGACACAGGCCTCTGAACAGGAAAGCCATAGAAACTATCTCCAGCCTCATGTCGCATGGATGAACAAATGGAAGCTCAGAGATGCTGAGGGCTTTCTCCCATGTGCCCCACGGAGGTCACAAGACAGCCAAAACCCAGGCGGCTCAGCTTCTCCCAGCTCTCTCCACCACGCCCCTGGCAGAGGGAACCATTTCAACAGCTTCTTCCGCACTCACTTTAAAGCTGCATAGAGAGAGTGTTGCCAGCGGCTGTCACCAGTGAGTGAAGTTACAGCACCTACCTGGACTGTCATTCAAACTGACTGGCTCTGGGATGTGAGGATCTGGTAGCCATTCTTTTCCAGGCGGGCAACAGAGGGGGTGGGTTGGTGAGACTCAGGAGGAGCGGTGAGTCCTGCTGCTCTCATAGGGCACTTGTCTCTAGCGTCCCCAACCCAGTAGGCTCGGGCGTATGGCATATCAGAGCCCTGGTGCCAACCAGTATGATCCACAGAAAGAAACAATGAGAAGATGCAGGCACAGGACAGCAGACTTGGGCTCTGGAAGGAGTTTTAGAGATGATCTTCTTATTTTTAATAGTATCTTCTTTGAGGCAGAAATTCTGCATGCAGGCCTACTGACTTACCCAAGGTCACATAAGATAAGGTCAAGCTCACAAACCCTTTCCATTCCTTCGCCCATTTGGAGTTGGACCTTCTGACACTCCTATGAGAACAATGCTTGACCACACGCAGATGAGGATGCTAATCCCAGGTGACTCCCCAAGCCTGGCCACCCTCCTCTTGCCACCCAGCCTTGCTGCTCCTCCATTTCCTTGAAGACAGCAGATGACGGTAGGCAGGGGACTGGAGAACTCACAGGCGTGTCTAGCCCTTCAGTCCTCTTGGGCCAGACTCCCTCTCCAAAGCCCCTGCTCCCATCTACCTCCGTACCTGACCATGAGGATGGCTGAGAAAGGGGCTGCAGCGGGCACGGTTCCTTCTCCAAGGACAGGTGCGCCCTCTGCTGTTAAAAGGATGAGTTGCAGGCCGTGGCCTGAGTTCAGGGATCGTCTTCTGAATGAGGCAGCAGGTCTGCCTGCTGGAGGAAAAGCTAAAGAAAAGGCTGTTTTAAGTGGAAACAGAAGCTTGTCCTGTCCTCCATGTGAAATCAGATGGGGAGGGAGTAGAATCTGAGAGAAGAAAGGGATGGGGCTGCCTGGCTTCTTTTTTTTTTTTGTACCAGGAATTGAACTTAGGGGTACTCGACCACTGAGCCACATCCTCAGTGATATTTTTTTGTGTTTTATGTAGACAGGGTCTCAGTGAGTTGCTTAGCACCTCACCATTGCTGAAGCTGGCTTTGAACTCACAATTCTCCTGTCTCAGCTTCCCAAAGTGCCAGGATTACGGGCATGTGCCACCGCACCCGGCTGCCTGGATTCTTTATAGGGAGAGATAAAGATCCTTGAATTTGGGGCTTGAGGAAAGGTCAAGGCTCTGTCTACTTCTCCCCTTTTCCCTGTACAAGTATTTCCAGAAACTCCTCTTACCTCAACCATGATCTGTACTGAAGGAGAGAATGGTGAAATGAGGAGTCCCCTGGAGCCACAGTACGTGAGGTGGTTTTATCAGTGACCTGAGTGCCAGGGAAAGATGCTGAACCTGGGCTCGGGCTTGGTGTCATGGCAGGAAAAACAGGACTAGGAAAGGGGACACCAGGGATCTGGTTCCATTTCTCCCACTTCTGACTTAACTTTGGCTAAGCCACTTGTCTTATGGTTTCCTGCCTGTAAAATGGGTCTTGTATGTCCTGGGAAATCACTCAGGGACCAGATAGGATGCAGATGAGTAAACTGTGCGGCATTGCCCTCTTCAGGACTTGGCTGTGGTTCCCACGAAATGGGAAATGGAACCCAGCACCTCTTCCCTGCTGTTCTCGCTGCTTGGACGCCCCCTGGGCCCTGTCCCTGGGTGATTCTATCTTAGCCTTGACAATTTCACAGGACCACCACCTTAGGGCATTCCCAGATTGTACATATGAGAATTCTGTTGGCAATGGAGACAACACCTTCAGTGACAGTCAGTCTCCTACAAACTGCAGTGAGCCTGGGATGCTGGCTTCAGCTGAGGCAGGATGCTGAGGATCTAGGTCAGGGGAAGGGATGCAGCACAAGGAAGGTAGAAGGTAACAAGATGGAGGTCCCAGGGCAGTGCCAGGGCCCTAGGTCAGGACTTGGAAGGGCCACAGGAAGGCCAGTCTTCTGAGTTCAGAAAATTCCTGGAGCCAGCCCTGAATTGACTTTCCTTGGCAGAGAGGCCAAGAGCATGATGGGCTTTGGAGAGAACAAGTAGTAACGCAGAGCTGCACCCTCGTGCCTGGGACAGTTGCTGAACCCCTTGGCTCAGTACCTCCTCAGAACCTCATTTACCTCCTCCATAAATGAGGGCCATAAATCAACCCAAGGCAAGGAAACTGTTTCATTCTGTAAGCAGTGTAGAGGGAGTATGCACAAATTATTGTTATGATTATTTTGATCATCATCTATCAGTCCTAACCCTCTTATTTTCTGCATGATGTCCCTTTATTTGAATTTATTTCCTCATCAACAGAATCCAGAATGCTCTTTGTTTCTCCTTAGGTCCCAGGATTGAGATAGGGAGGAGGGAGCACGGTATCCCAGGTGCATGTGCGGAGGAAGGTTCCAGAGGGACCCGAAATGCTATTATTGAAGGCTAAATGTTCCGTGGCTAAAAGCTGCTGTAGCAATCTTTGCATCCACTTGATTTGAATGGGTGCATTACTGTAATGTCCCAGCGCTGCCGTCAGCGTGCAGAAGGTTGAGCCATTTGTAACCGCTAGACACACGAGCAGCATAAAGATCGAATGGTGGAGGAGAGCTCTCCCGGCTTACCTGAGAAAACAGGGCTCGTTGCTTTGAACATCGCTGGCATCGATCCACAGCCACCTGCCTCAGAAGCCACTGCCGAGGGCTTCCTGTGAGAAGGGCAGGGAAGATGGGAATGGGGACATGGGGACAGGTGAGGAGAGATGCAGGATAGCAGGTGTAGACACCAAGAGGGAGAGATCCAGGTATGGTTCCAACTCCAAGGTCACTATAGATGCACAGTCCTGTCCTGCACCTGCTTCCTCAACACACTGTCTGGCCAGGTACCGTGGCTCATGTCTGTCATCCCAGCAGCTCAGGAGGCTGAGGCAGGAGGATTAGAAGTTCAAAGCAGCCTCAGCAATTTTGCAAGGCCCTAAACAACTCAGTGAGACCTTGCCTTTAAATATAATATATAAAAAGTCTAGGGATGTGGTTCAGTGGTTAAGTGCCCCTGGGATCAAACCCTGGTACCAAAAAGAAAAGAAAAGAAAAGAAAAAGAACCACTGTCTGCCCCTCAGACTTCCTCTGCAACCTCAGATCTGATTGAGCTCCTTGGTCTGGGCTTCAGGCTGGCCAGGTGAGCAGCTCTGGGCTGTTTGTCTCCCCGCTGTCCAGTACAGAGGGACAGAGGACACAAAGGCAGCAAGTCTCTAAGATTCAACTCAAAGTTGGGTTGGGAAGTAAGGGCACAGTGGATGCCCTGGACAAGACATAAAATAAGACAAACATGTTGAGACCCTGGCAAACATGCCCTCAAGACCAGGGCTGCTTTTAGCAGCGTTAAACCCTGTCCCTTCTAGTCCCTTTGTGGTCTGGTGTCAGTCTCCATCAACACCTCCCAACATTGGAAGGCAGAGGGGAGGACTCTTTTAGCCTAACCACTGGATGGCACAATCCACACGCACACTGCCCAGCCCACTCCTCAGCCTCCTCACGAGGCGTGGCACCCCTGCCCGTCTCCAGCCAGGCCTGAGCCCTTCAGCTATGATATGCTGGTGGCTGCCTCCCCCTCCCCTGTCCCATGAAACCAGTGGCAGAATTCCTCCTGCCCAGCCTCCCCATCCAACCTGCTTCATTTCTCTTCTTTTTTTATTGTGGCAAAATATACGCGATATTTATCACTGTGGCCATTTATTAGTGTACAATTTGGTGCCATTAAATACAGCCACAATGTCGTATAAAGGTCACCACTATCTACATCCAAAGGTTTTCATCACAAACTCTAAACCCATTAAACAGTAACTCCCCACCCTGCTCCTCCCACCCCCAGTTACCCCTGTTCCACTTTCTGTCTCTATGAACGCAGCTACCCTAGAGATCTCATATAAAGTGGAATCATACGACATTTGTCATTCTGTGTGTGGCTTATTTCAGTTAGCATTATGTTTCCAAGGTCCATCCATGTTGGAGCATGTCAGATCTTCACTCTTTTAATAGCTGGTTAATATTCCATTGTGTGTATATGCCACACTTTACATATCCATTCATACACCGATGGACAAGTGGGTCATTTCTACCTTTTGACTTTTGTGAACAGGCTACTATGAAAATATGGGTGTACAAATATCTGTTCCTGTCCTTGCTTTTTATTTTTTTTTACTATATCCCTACAAGTAGAATAACTGAGTCATATGTCAGTTCTGCACTTATATTTTTGAGGAGCTGTCAAACTGTTCTCCACAGAGGCCGCACCATCTTTCATTCCCACCAGTAATGTATGAAGGTTCCAGTTTTTCTACATCCTGTCATCTCTGGTTCTTTTCCATTTTTTTCTTATTTTATCTGTTCTAGTAGGTGTGAAGTGGTTTCATGTCATTATTAACTTCCCTCAACATCCAAGATCCTCGTACTGATAATGGTCCTAATCTTGCAGCACATTAGGTATCAATAATGTACTTTGAGACTGAAAGCTCCTGGTGGGCAGGAGCTACACATGGTCCCTGGAGCCCCGCGGTGTTATTTCCACCTGCCACTAGAGGGCGTGCACAAGCAGCGGGTGGGTGGGCATGATTGGGCATCTCCAGGAGCCTGTTTTGGTCAAGATTGTGTGCCTCACACTGCAAGGTCCCCAGTCCAGCTGTGGCAGTCCTTCCTGTTGACTAGACTTGGAATGCCAGATGGCTCAAGTATGGGTTTGGTGAATAAGGACAAAAAGAAATAAAAGAGGATTTTTAGAAGTTGGAAGATACTAAGACTAAAAGGGCAGGACCTGCAAGTAAAAACGGAAGAACAGGGCCAGGCACGGTGGAGCATGCCTGTAATCCCAGCACTTAGGGAGGCTGAGACAGGAGAATCGCGAGTTCAAAGCCAGCCTCAGCAATGGCGAGGCGCTAAGCAACTCAGTGAGACCCTGTCTCTACATAAAACACAAATAGGGCTGGGGATGTGGCTCAGTGGTCGAGTGCCCCTGAGTTCAATCCCTGGTACCAAAAAAAAAAAAAAAGGAAGAGCAGAGAGATTGAAGGAGGGGACCACTCACAGAATCAAATCCCCAGGGAGGCAGCGGCTGCAAGCTCCTTTTCAACACATTGATGCATTGCAGATCCGAGCTAGAGAATGGCGGAACCCGTGCTGCCTAGCTCCCTGACACCTTGGCCACAATCAGTTTCCTCTGGGGCTCCTACTGGGATCCAAAGCAGGCTTGAGTACCCCATAAACTTCAACTGGGGCCCCAATGACTGTCCAACTGTTGTCAATGTGGCTGTAGCTCTGGCATTGCCAAGGGAACTCATCACTACCAGGGCAAACCTGACCTGGAGGGGTGCAGGCTGCTTCAGGGGAAGACTCAAGGGGACTTGGCTGCAGTGGGCCCAGGCAATCATTCAATGGGGTACATCCCTGCCTCTTCTTGTCCAGACAGCCATGGGAAAGGCAGAAGAGATGCCCAGAAGCTCACTAACCAAAGGATGGGAAGATGAGAGAAGATGGAGAGTGGGCACACACCAGGGGGCCCAAAGGGGGAAATGCAGTGCTCAAATGTAAATCAACTCTGTAGGTCTGAATTGCAATGCTCTCTCCCTCTCCTGCTCCTTCTGGCTTCCTCTCTCCCCATCTCTCTCCCAGTTACTATCAAAGCAAAATTTATGAAGGGCTCGAGGCATTGGATATTCCTTGTATTTCAATCTAACTTTTTGCAATCTCAAGTGAACAGCTTGGCTGCCTCTGCCTGTCAGGGAATTTAAATTGCAGATGGGATGGGGAACTGGCCGCCCAGTGCAGGAGCAGCCCCTCTGCTGAACACCATCATTGCTTAGCAACTAGGCAGGGAAGAAGTTGATGAGCAGCAGAAAGTTCCACTCTGGAAAGTGCCCTTGACCCAGGGCATCTCCTGGGACATGAGAGTGAGTTTTCCAGAGAGGGGCAGAGGCAGAGAGAGCTCTGCTCAAGTCACAGCTAGGGTCAAGGAACACAGCCAGGGGACACCATCAGCTGCACTCTGCACAGCCATCCTTAAATGTGTTCTTTGACATGCACAGGTCTCTCTGGCTTCAGTGTCATTTTGGAGACAGTTTTCAAACCAGATATGTGGTATCTTCTCTCTACACACCTCACACAATAGCGGTGAGTGGAGAGAGATAAGAAAGAATACCAACACACACCACACGCACACAATCCCACGCGTGGATAGGCAGGCGCTTACACTGATAGAAAATAACCATTAGCAAATGCCCACAGCAAGTGAAAAGGGGAACAAACCCACTGAATCCACTCTTGCTTAGACTTCAGTTCTCCAGGACACTATTTGTTGAGTTCTGAGCTTCTGCCTCATCAGAGTTGGTGGTAGCTCCGTCAAGGGTTTGCTACATTTAGCATGCAAGGTTGAAAAGCATGGATTTCCTCAATGTGCTTATGGACATAATTAAGGCACACCCATTTTAACAAATTATTGGCTTTGAGAATAGAAGTGTATAATAGCCCCACGGGGATGTCTGACAAATTCAGCAGATACTGGTGTCCCATCAACTAAGCCCCAAGAGAGCTTTCACACTCACTTGTGAAACAAAGCCCCAACATCAGACACATCTAGCTCTAGTTTGTATCTGGGGACAGCAAATGTTTCTTGGTTCCTGTTTTGAATTAGATCATGTCTTCACCCTCAAAAAATGATATAGCCAAGTCCTAACCTCCTGTCCTTCAGAATGTGACTTAATTTGGAAATAGGCTCATTGCAGATACAACTAGTTAAGATGAGGCCATACTGGAGTATGATATCCAATGTGTCCTTATCAGAAGGCAGGCAGCCATATACAAAGGCAGAGTCACAAGGAGAACACCAGGAAAGGATGGAGGTGGAGACTGGAATCATGCAGCTGCAAGCTAGGGAAACTGTAGATTGCCAGCCAACACCAGAAGCTGGAAGAGGCAAGGATCCTCTCCTTTGGGTCTCAGGGGAACAGGGCCCTGTTGTACCTTGAACTTGGACATCTGGCTGCCAGAACTCTGAAACGATACATTTGTATTGGTTTAGGTGGCCCAGTTTGCAGCCCTGGGAAACTACATTCCCTTCTTTTTATTCTGTCAAAGGGGACCAAGGAGCTCCTACCTGAACAGCAGCACCTCCATGGGCCCTAGCAATGAATGTGCAGGAGAGGCAGCTGGCACTGCGGGCCGAGCCTCTGGACACAAACGCTCAGATGGACTTTGAGGGCTCGAAAATCTTTGTGATCTAGGGCAGAGAAATTGATATTGACTTTTGGCTAAACTGATATTTTTCATTAAATGTTTGCTCAAGGGACAGTTTGTGGCCCTGTCATGTGGGGAAGCAGTGCTTTTCAGAGTGTTCAGGCTCATGTCAGGGCTGGTACCTTATCCTTATCCTCCTCAGATGCCACCTGATCCTGTCCTTTAGCCTGTCCTGCCTCTGTAGGAGGAGGGACATCTTCTAGGGCTGGCCCTGTCCCACTTCCTCTCAGTATCCTAGTGAATGCTAAGCATTTAATAGCTGCTCAGTGAATGTGCAATGAGTCCCCACATGAAGCATAAACCTAAAAATCGCAGCTTGCTCAAAGCCCCCTAGCCACCAGGAGTATTAGCTCCAAACCCCTTCATTTCTGAGTTAGTATTACTACAGTGTTATCAACACCCCATTCGGCATGAGAATAATTAGATTTTTCCTTTTAACTCATTTGGAGTATCTTCCAATCGGGTACCTGATTTTATCTTCCAGGGACTTCTACGAGGAGGTTCGATAGGTTTGATCATCCCATAGATGAGAAACTGAGACAAATACAGAGTCTGAACACTAGAGCTGTCAGGAGGGATAGAAATGGAAGAAGATAGTTCCAGACTTGCCCTTGAATATACAAAGTATTTCACTTCACCCCTCTGCCTGGGCATCCCCATCACCATCCTGCTCCTCCACCCTTCCTGGGCCACCTCACTCCACAACCCTGCCTGTGAGCTTCCCTGCAGAGGGGAGCAGGAGGTGAGCACACACACTCTGGGGGTTGCCTGGCCTGGCAGCTCCATATGTACAGTCAGGGAGAGCACCAGGACGGATGTGCTGGAGGTGATAATCCCTGACCCGAGAAAAGGATTTAATGCATTGCTCCAGCAATAGCTGTGCCTATCCTAGTGCACCAACAGCATGTGCCACCAAGAAGTGGGGAACCATGAAATGGATGTCCAAACACAACAGAGGCAGAGTAAACCCACCAAGCATAGGACAAGTGTCCTAGTGCTCTGTCCTCTCTGGGATGTAGACTCTGTCCTATGCTGAAGACCTGTGTTCCTGGACTTCGGGGCAGGTTCTCTCTGCCCCATCCAGTCATCTATCCATCCGCCCATCCCACAGCTGTGTCCTCATCTGCCAAACACAACTGGGGAAACAAGTGCCTGCCCAGGAGCTGAGGGATGAGAGTAGATTCACACACATACACACACACACACACACACACACACACACACATTGTGAGAACTATCACTCAGGGGCGAAGACATGCCCTCATCTCAAATCTCTAAAGTACAGCCTCTGATCCAACTCTGTAGGAGGAGAAGCACACATCGTCCCCAGGCAGTGTTGGGCTCGGCTCGCCATCTCTGGCTGCCCCCTCTGTCAGACACCTTGGGCTAAACAGCATTCCTCAGCCACCAACAGCCATGGGCCAGCCCCCTCCCTTCAGAGAGCTCCTCTACTGCATCTTGAATACCCGCTCGGCACCAGGTGGGCCCTGGCAAAGACTCGTGACCACTCACCCAAGTAGGCTCTGGGCCACCAGTTGTCACCTCAGGAGGGAAAGAAAAACCCAAACTGAAGGCAAGTGAGCCTGCCTCCCACCGTGCCAAGGCCTTGCTGCCTGTCACCAGCCATACATGATGTATAGGAATAATAAGGCCCCTTGAATTACCCGTGAAGTGCTGTCAGCAGATCACATGATATCTTTTTTAATATTGCACCGATCTTTCCCCTGCAAATGATGCTGATGCCATCTCCACCCGGCAGGATGACAAACAGACGGCCCTGCCAGGAGAGGTGGTGCACTCCTCTGAGCAGGGCCCAGGACGCAGGGCAAGACTCCCACTAGGAAGGCTCTGCGTCTGGGCTGTCTGCGGTCCTCCCTCTTCTTCGCGCTGTCATGGCAGACCAGGGAAGGCTGCAGCCTCCTCTGCTGTGCCCCCTCCCGCCAGCTTTCCCTGGCTGCCTCCTCAGGGTGGCTGATACATCCATGTCACCTTACGATGATGGCCACCCTGGCTTCCCTACCAAAACAGGTCCCTGCCATGAGTTTCCTCTGAGCACCTGCTTTTTCCTCCCTGCCCGCCCCCCCATGTGTTTGCTCATTTCCTCCCGGGAAGGCTTCTGGTTCATAACTCCAGTCCCATGCCTGAGCACGGCAGGGTACAGTCTGGCCTCAGGAACCATTTGTTAAGTCACTTAATATGCAGTAAAAGCTGCTAGGCTGCATGGAGCCACATTTCCTAGGGCACTTGGTGCCTCTCAAACTTTATTGTGTTTCAGAATCACCTGCGGGACTTGTTAAGCCACAGACTCCTGGATGCCACCCCCTATTTCTTTCTTTCTTTATTTTTTTGTTTGTTTGTTTTGTTTTGTTTTGGTATCAGGGATTGAACTCAGGAGCTGTTAACCACTGAGCCACATCCCCAGCCCTTTTTTTGTATTTTGTTTACAGACAGGGTCTCACTGAGTTGCTTAGGGCCTTTCTAAGTTGCTGAGGCTGGCTTTGAACTCGTGATCCTCTTACCTCCATTTCCCGAGCTGCTGGGATTACAGGTGTGTGCCACCGCGCCCAGGTGCCACCCCCCATTTTTGATTGGCTATATATGGTGTGGCCTGTGTCTTCACTTTTCCAGCATCTTCCCAGGGGATGGCAGGGCTGCTAGCAAGGAACTCCACTTTAAGAACCACATCCCTGAAATCTGGAATACATGTAGATACCATTTCCCGCCTTCCCACCTTCTGGTCACACGTAGTAGAGCTGTCCATAAGTGACAAAAGCAGAAAACTGGGTTCTTCAGATCTAAAACCGAATAAAATAATTCTTATCCCTAATGGGGGGAGGTAAATTCAGGCCAAAAGACGCAAAGCAAGGTGAGCTGCTCAGCAAGGTCTGGCAAAAACAGCACTAAACTCAGCGTACCAGATACACAGCTTCCTGTTCCAATCACTGAGTTGTACTTTTCTGACACCAACTGTAGAAATGAGTTGGCTTCCAAGTGGCTTATTAGAGAACAAATTATTCCCTGTTTTGCTACTCTTTCCATGTGAGTTAATCTGCAAGTCTAAAGTCCAAGCAGGTGCCAGAGTTATTCCTGCAACTGGCACCAAATTACATTCAGAAAGCACAATTAGCACTTCGTTAATGTGCCTCAGAATGGGATAATCTACATATTACCTAAAGGCGACCTCAGTCCCCATTGCACTTTACCTCAATGTGCCAACATATAGGTTGTCCAGCTCACAGGGCCTTTGCAAATCCCAGCACTGGCTAGGCAGCAATCCCTACCTCTGCGTTTGAACAGGGGAAGAAGGACCCCGCTTCCACAGGTGAGAATCCAGAAGCATTCTCTCTTCCTCCACCTCTGCTTCTGTTTCCTCCTTCCTGTCCCTTCCCTGCTTGAACTATCCAATCCCTAAGCCATCAGAGGAAGCCAAGGAAGTAAGCACCTGCGCCAGGACAGACTTGGTGTGACAGCCCAGCTAGGGAAAGGAGGGTTTCCTCTTCCAGGGCAGCTCACCTCAGGAATGTGGAGCCTCAGGCCTCTAAAGAAGTTTCTGCGTAAGAAGACGACCCTGGGGGGAGCCTGGCATGGACAGTGGGAGCTCAGTGGAAGGAAGAGCCAACTGAGGAGGCAGTTCATGCAGGGCAACCCGGCAGGGACATGGGGGACTGAGGAGAGAGGAAGGGCATCTGGACCAGGCTGGGGGAACATTCCAGCACCAGTCAGGAGGCCTAGTCTGGTGAGAAGGGCTTCCATGCCAGGAAAGGTAGCAGCAGCCATAGAAATCAGTTATACACAGGGAGATTGATCAGTTTAAAAACTATGTAAGATAACCAGAGCTGGGTTTCCTACTATTGAAGAGAAAAACTATAAATATGGAAAAGAAAAACAGTAAAGTGAATCCTGAGGTGCTGAAATTTGTGGTATCTATATGAACTCATGGTTGTTAATGTAAGAATGGATGGATGGATGGATGGATGGATGGATGGATGGATGGATGGATGGATAGTGACTACATGTGTACACATACCTGCAAACACATGTATGCAAACATATGTGTGTGTATTTCTTCACACTATCCACCAAGAGGGCCTGGGAGGCACACCAATCCCAATGAGCACACCTCACCCACAGATCTTGGTTTCCCAATATCACTGTCCACTGAAAGGAGCCAGGACCCCTTGTAGAATGAGCTGATCCCCACCAGGGCAGTAAAGTACCAGATGAGCCCGGAATGTCTTATTGTGCCACAACAAACAGCTCAAAGAATGATGAGAACATACGTAAAGGACACAGAAACCAGTCTGGAGGGCACTCCGGCTGGGGCAATTTGAGCATTAAAATGAATATCATAGTAATAAGTTACAATCCATTGAATAAGATACAAAGCCATGAGTTCATCCTGATATAAATAGATAAGCAAGCAAACCCAACCTCAAAGTGTCTCCACAGTTACTTACTAAGAGGAAAAAAGTACCTTTACAACCAAGATGTCTGGCAGACACCACTGTAAGCGAGTGATCAAAGTTAACGTCACTAGTTCCGGGACAAATCGGAATCACGCGCTGCCTGATAAGATGCAATGAGAAGTTTCTGGAAAACTTATGCCAAAGATATATAGTCCAAATCTAATCATGAGGAAACATCAGACAAACTCAGAGAGAGGAGCATGAATCAAAATAGTTGGCCTGTACTCCTCAACAGCGTCAAGGGCTCAAGAGTTCAGGAAATATAGGGGAGCTGTTCCAGACCAAAGGAGATCACAGAGGCATGACAGCTGAATGCAGTGTGTGATCTTAGGCTGAATCCTTTTGCTATAAACATCATTACTGTGGCAACTGGCAAAACTTGAATAGGGTCTGATGGTAGTAATGAGTCAGTCCGTTTCCTGCCTTTGACAGTTATTTTATGATCATGCAGGGGCATGTCCCCATTTGTGGGATATATAAACCAAAGTGTTTGTGGGTGGTGGACATCACTTTAGCAACATACTCTGAAACAGTTCAACCAAAAGAGGTTTTTACACCGAACCTGCAGCTTTTCTAAATGATTGAGTTTGTTTCCAGGAATCCATTTAAAAAGAAGCTACAGCAATGGCGATCAGCAAAAGATTTCAGTCTCCTTCAGCCAACATTGTCTGGCCCTGCTCTCCATGAGTTCAGTGTGCTCAGAGGCACTGGGTGAGTCAGCCTCACACCATGCTGGTGAGGTCATCGGAGTCGTGCCCGCCATGTTAAATATCCTGTGGAAGAGGGGATGGAGGAGGAGACCAGCGGACGCTGTGCCCTTCTGGAGCCCTGCATTGATTTTTTTTTTTTTTCCAGGAAAGAGTCAGGCTGTTGGATCTGGGAGACCAGGGTCTGTATCATTGTGAGCATCAGATCCTTGGGCACAAAAGCAATGTCCTGGCTTCCCGTCCTGGTGTCTGGCCTTCACAGTGCTCTACTCTCTGAAAGCCTTCCTCTTCCTTCAGTCCCCTCCTCCTCCTCATGAGGAAGGCTGCAGGGTGGAACATCAGTCCCAGAGCAAATGTTGAAGGTGGGCAGGCTCCTCCTGGGGCTCCAGGCTCCTGCATGCTGAGGACAGCGGGCCTCTTTCAGAGCAGTTTGGGGTTCACACTCACCACTACCGTACATGTAAACACAGCAGAGAGAAACACGCACACACCAGAGAGCATGGCCAAGGGCTAGAGGGAGGGCCCAGAAAACCACCTTGTGGGAAGAGAAGATGCAGGGGAGAGGGGACGTCTGCCTTCAACATTAAAGGGATGGCTCGTGGAAGAGGGTGAATCTCTCTTGTATAGCTCCAGATTGGGAAATAGGACCAGTGGTGGAAACCAGAAGGTGGCACTCAGTCCCACATAGGGAAGGACCTCTCTAACACTGGATCTGTCCAAGATGGCCAGGTGCCCTGAGTGGTGGAGACCACCTTAGGAATGCAACCTAAATGCCAAGGTCAGGGTTCTGAGAAACGACCAGTACTTCTCACCTGGCACCTTGGTTATGGTACCTATGGTACATCTGCCTCTCCACCACACCATCACAGAGGTTGCCCCCTAAGTCCTGATTGGACCACAGTCCCACCTGTTTCCCAAGGCCTCTGTTGTGTTCATTCACATTAGATGCTGGAAAGACTGGGACTGGTTGGCAGAGGGTACCTTGTAGGGGAGAGAAAGGCTTTGGGGGATTGACTTGTCTCTGGCTCCTTTAGTAGTGGTTTAGGTCCAATCCAGGACAGGCCGGTCCATCCAGAATCCTAACACCGAAGAGAGGTCATTGCTGTAGCAGCCTCACAGACCCTTGCTTGTGGCCTCCAGCTTTTCCAAAAGGTAAGATGGGTCACCTGCCTGATGAACACCTGGCCTCATACTTCTCTTATCAGTTTCTCTTACCCTCGACCCACCATCCCTTCTCCATCACACAGATGAGCAAGGAACAGGCTTCAATGCTTAAAAGGAACAGAAAAACACTTCTCTCCTTCCCACATCACAAGTTAGTGAAGAAGATACACAGTCATCTCAGCCCCAGGAGAGAAACGGGAAGATACTATGAGTTTTGTTATTGTCATGGTCCATTTGGAGACAAATGTCAGGCCAGCAGGGGAAGTTTTAGACTTTTTCATGTCAGATGAAGAGCCACCATATACATATATATAATATGCTCTCCAATTTGCAATCTTTACTTCCTTAAATTTAACCGAAGAAGACTTTGTGACTTTAAGAAGGCAGAGGAGGGGACTTTTCAATAGCAGCTGGAGAAGATGTCAGACCTTACTGGGTTGTCACATTGGACACATTATTCCCCAGGGACCTAAACAAAGAATTAGAAGAGTGAGCTCCTATTTGACATTTGATGCTTAGATTTTCTCAGGCCCATCACACCTGTTGAATTTGGAGCTCGGATGTGATGCCAAGCAGACCGGGTGGCCAAGCCTTCCCACGCTGCCTCTCCCATTACGACCTTTAAGGGAGGCCAGTTAAGATTTATTAGACACTTTTATCATGCAACTTATACAGCACCAGATCCATTTGCACAAGTTACTTTTACAGAACACATGTATTCACATCACCTGTGGTTAACAACTTCATTTTAGTGCTTCAGAATTTATCTAACAGCAAAACCCAAAGTTGAGAACAACTAACAGTGAGATTGTTTTGTTTTGTTTTTTAATTAATTTCTGGAAATTGTATTTACTTGAGCTATGTACTGTTCCTGGCACGCTGCACACGCACATCACTGACCCCTCTCCCAGGCATCATCCATCCCTGGGGTTGTGGAAGGGCATGCCCGGCACACGAGCAGGCACAAGAAGACAGTGGCTGGACGGGCAGACTTGGCCTCTAGTTTGACGCTGCTACTCGCTCCCTGGGAACCTCTGGAAGATCCCCTGAAGGGCCCTGCCTCTGTAGCTCTTCTGTTCTCTCTGCTTCACGAAGTAATGGGGAAGAGTGGGAGGTGCCTAGGATGTACAGAGTTGGTTCTTGTGCAATCACGATCAGGTTTAGAAAGTGAGATCTGAGCCCAGGCTGAGACTGGTTGCAGCTCTGAGTCACCATCCCTGCCGCTTCATATAGGGGATCGAGGAGCAGGCTTCAGGATGAGACCTCACAGACCAGAAGGGCTGCAGGCTGAGTGTCATAGCTCCCACAGGACACTGGTAGGCCAGTGAGATTTGGATGGGACACCCTGTCTCATCCTTGAATGCCCACCCAAGGGCCATCTAGCCAATGCTAGACTTTCTGCATTGACAGGGAGCCCACCTCCTCAGAGGGGCTCCTTCCCCTCAAAGGCTTAGATGGTTGGGAGGTTTTACAGAGGCATGCAAGAGGGGAGGACATTTCTGTGGCCTTTTATCTTCCAACCATCAGTCCAAGCAATGCACAGAAACCCCATAGACTACAGCTGTTCCCTCTTTCTGTACAAAATTTGGTCAGCAAGCTTGTTCTCTGATATTCTTCTTCTCCAGTCTAGGCATCCCTAGTCTCTTTGTTCACACCTAACCTGAGACTCAGCCATCCTGGTTACCCCACAAAAATCATCCCCTAATTTGTCCAGAACCAGTTCACGACTCATCTCTCCTGTGTGCCCACCTTATCTTTGGAGGCTGACAACCTAGACATTCAGAACTTCATTAGTCACCTTCACTCTAAGCAATTACTATCCATGGCTTTTTAAATTCCATGGTTAGCCTGCAAGTGCAGCGTGGACAAATGGAACTCCTCGTGCTCCTACAACACTCTTGATACCTGGAAAAAATGAAGACCTTGAAACAATCCACAGAGCCAGTGGCCTGGCTGGGGCACTGGTCAAGGTTGGCACTCCTGTAGGAAGAAGCTCCCTGCACTTATGGAAGATGGAAAGAGAGACCTGTTGCCATGGTGACTGTCGGGCAGCCAGACTGCCTGCAGCCAATGAGGAAAAGGCACCAGGAATGATCAGAGTGAGGGGCAGGAATTCACCACCACCATTACCCAACCCACCATGGCTGGGCATTTACTGAGACAAACAGCACCTGGGCTATTTCAGAGGCAGTCCAGGCAAGAGGAGAAAACAGGGCGGAGGGAAGGAGGACTTCAAGGGTGTGGCAGTGCATATGTGTTGTGCCTGTGCGTCTGTGTGATGACATACTGGACTGACGCAGCTCCAATCTCATGGGCAAAGCCTCTTTTTTTGCAGGTGCAACAGTGACATCAGCTGTCTCGGCGCAGCTGGAGGGTTAGGAATGAGGCTGACTAGTCACTCCTCCCCTCTGGCCCAGAGCTCTTTGCACACGCCTCTATTAGCACTAATTACATTGTGCTCTAATTATCTGTTTACACATCTGGCTCTCCCAATAGAGCAGCTGGAGCATGGGAAAACCGTGTCCTGTTTCTACATCCTGGTTCCTAGCACCATCCTTGGCACATGGCGGTGTTCAGCAAGTGTCACCTAATTGCCAGTGCCCACCCCGCTCCCTTACCTTCCCAGCTACCTATGCACTCTCAGGTAAGCAATGGATGGCATCCTTGCAAATAAACTTAAATGTAATGAACAACATACTGTAATCAAGATAGAACTTTTATGAATCTTTTTGAAAGAAAAAGTACAGATGATCCCCAACTTGTGATGGGATTATATCCTGATGAACCCACTTCAAGTTGAAAATATTGAATTACAAAAATGCATTTAATATGCCCAAACTGTGGCATGTCAGACTTTAGCAAGGCAGCCCACCATGAGCCACCGGTTACTTCCCCTCCTGATTGTGTAGAAACAGTGGCTTGCTGCTCCTGCCCAGCTTCTTGAGAGGCTCGTAGGGCACATCACTAGCCAGGGAAAAGAGGAGAATGCAAAGTTCAATGTATGGTTTCCTCTCAATGCCTGGCTGTGCACCATTGTAAAGTTGAAAAATCCGAAGATGAATCGCTGTCAGTCAAGGACCCTCCATGTTTTTCCAGGAGATCGAGCATACACAAGCATTTTTCTTTTTAAATCATAAACAGGTGGAATTTGTACATTCACATTAGAGTTGCTCCTTGAAGCAGTTCTGTTTGATGTTGTCAACTGATTGCACGTTTTCTGTTGTTCCTGGAAACACCATTGAGAACACGATTTGAACTTGGCCTCTGAAGCTGCCTTCAGAGTCAACATATGAAGGGTACAAGAAAACCAGCCTCATTTTTCAAGTCCTGTATATTTTTGTCAAATATATTCCCCCTCCTCTGATACTGGTGAGGGCTGGTCTCTATTGATTTTCATTAACTTAGTGTCTGGCTTTGAGGTCAGGAATAGAGCAGTCAAATATCATTCTTTTGGAATTCCTATTTCAGAATAAGAAATGATTCAGACAAGTGAATTTTGGCCCTGTTTAAAATAAGATTTTGGTTGGGCATGGTGGTACATGCCTATAATTCCAGTAACTCAGGAGGCTGAGGCAGGATGATCACAAGTTTGAGGCCAGCCTCAGCAACTTAGCAAAGCCCCAAGCAACTTAGTGAGACCCTATGTCAAAATAAAAAATAAAAAGGGCTGTGGATGTGGCTCAGTGGTTAAGCACCCCTGGGTTCAATCCCCAATACCAAAAATTAATTAACTAATCAATTAAGGTTTTGTTAAGGAAGCTAATCATACATACAAATCTGAAGAAATTCAAAGCTACTTAAAAGAAGAAACTGCTCAAGTATTCTCAAGTACACCTGCCTTAGATTAAGGCACCTATCACTCAACATATTAGTAGGTCATTATAAACTGTCTTTATTCACCCAGGTCATTCCTTCAAGGCCCTGTAGCCAGCCTCAATTTGTGGGCCTGACTCCTGTTAATGTTGGCACTTGGTTGTAGGAAAGTCTCATATATTTAAAGTGATCTCACAATTCAGACTTTCAGGAATTCATACTAAGCTTCCCCAAATTAGACTGAATTAATGACATGTGATTTTATTAGGTTGGATCATAGGAAATTGGTATAGTCAACCTTTTTTTTTTTCTGGTACCAGGGATTGAACTCAGGGGTACTCACCACTGAGTCACATCCCCAGCCCAACTGTTTTATGTAGAGACAGGGTCTCACTGAGTTGCTTAGTGCCTCGCCATTGCTGAGGCTGGCTTGGAACTCGCGATTCTCCTGTCTCAGCCTCCCAAAGTGCTGGGATTATAGACGTGCGCCACCACGCCCAGCTCAATCATTTTTGACCTATAAAAATGATAGTTTTCAATTCAACCTAATGTATTTCCTTTCTGGTGCTTCTTTCAAAGGTACTAAAAGCATTCTGCATTTCGATATTTTCTTTGTATGTTTTAAAGATTCAGGTAAGACAATAGGATTCATGCCCCAGCCCCCAACCACCTGCCTTCAGCTCACAAGTACAGAAAAGTTAGCAGAAGTCGTTCAGTGCCCCACTGCTGCTTCCTACTCTGCTGAGCCTTTTTCTTTGATGAAGTCTTTTCTGCTTAGTTTTGTTTTTGTTGCCATGAACCCATTGCCAAGAGCAACACCATGATGCTTTTCCCCTGGGTGTTGCGCCAGGAGTTTTAAGTTTCAGGTCTTCCATTGAAGTCTCTAATGCATTTGGACTTGATGTTTGTGCATGGGGTACAATAAGGATCCAATTCCATTTTTTCTGTGTGTGCATATCCAGTTTTCTCAGTACTATCTACTGAAGAGAGCATCCTTTCCCCACTGGGCATTCTTGACACCTGTGTTGAAAACCAGTCAGTAGTATAAGGGCAGATTTATTTCTGGACCACTCTGTTCTCTTCCATTGTTCTTCATGTCTGTCTTATGCCAGTAGCACCCTGTTTTAATTACTATAGCTTTGTAATATATTTTGAAATCAGGAAGTGCAATCAATGCCTCCAGCTTTATTCTCTCTCAAGATTGGTTCGGCCATTCAGGATCCACAGTGGGTTCATCTGGATTGCAGAATTGCTTTGTTTTGTTTTTATTTTCTTCTATTTCTGTAAACAAAAAAATGGCATTGGGATATTGAAAAGAATTGCATTGAATCTGCAAATCGATTTGTGTAATGAAGACACTTGAGCAATATTAAGTCTTCCAGTCCATGATCACAGGAAGTCTTTTGTGTGTATGTGTGTGTGTGTGTGTGTGTGTGCGCACTTTAATTTCCCTCATCGATGATTTATACTTTTCTCTATGTAAGTCTTTCACAACTTTGAAATTTGTTCCAAAACATATTTTATTATTTTTAGAGCTATTTAAGTGGGATTACTTTGTAAATTTCCTTTTCAGATAATTCATCCTTATCGGACAAAATTGCAATAATCAACAGAGTGAAAAAGCAGCCCAAAGAAAGGGGAACCAGTGAAGAAGGGACCTGGAAGAACAGCAACCTATGTCTGCTAAGAGTTTCATCTTCAAAATGTATTAGGAGCTCTTGCAACTCAATAGCAAAAATACAAATCAAAATGGGCTAAAAGCTTGAATAGACATTTTTCCCAAAGGAAACACACAAAGGGTTAACAGAAAGCGAGGTATAGTAGTGCACATCTGTGGTCCCAGCTACTCAAGAGGCTGAGGCAGGAGGAGCACTTGAACCCCAGAGTTGGAGGCCAGCCTGGGGAACATAGAGACCCCGTTTCAAAAGAAGGAGGTGTCAGTGGATACAAGAAAAATGCTCCCAGTCAGAAATCATCAGGGCTATCAAAATGAAAACCACAAGAAGATATTCCCTCACACCATCAGTGTGGCTACTGTCAAAAAACAAAAAAGAAAAAAGATAATTCATGCGAATGAGGATGTGAAGACTGGGAAGCCTTGGCTACTATTGGTGGGTGTGCAAGACAGTGCAGCCACCAGGCAGCACAGTGTGGAGGTCCCTCGCCAAATTAAGAATAGAACTACCATTGGACCCAGAAATCTCACTTCTGAATATTGATCCAAAAGTACTGAAATCAAAATCTCAAGGATATATTAGCATTCCTATGCTCATTGTAGCATTGTTCACAACAGGCAAGGTGCAGAAACAACTTAAATGTCCATCTGCAGTTGAATGAAGAAAGAAACTGTAGTGGGCTGCGGATGTAGGGAGTGGCGGAACACTTGTCTAGCATGTGCAAAGCCCTGGGATCAGTCCTCAGCACCAGAAAGAAAGGGGGTGGGGGAAGGGAGGGAGGAAGGGAGACAGAAGGGAGGAAGGGAAGGAAGGAAGGAAGTTAGGGAGTGGAAAGAGAAAGAGAAAGTGAAAGAGAAAAATAAACTGTGATATATACATACAATGCAATGCCATTCAATCTTTTTTTTTTTTTTTTTTTGGTACTGGGGATTGAACTCAAGGGCACTTGACCACCGAGCCATATCCCCAGCCCTATTTTGTGTTTTATGTAGAAACAGGGTCTCACTGAGTTGCTTAGCGCCTCGCCCTTGCTGAGGCTGGCTTTGAACTCGCAATTCTCCTGTCTCAGCCTCCCTAAGTGCTGGGATTACAGGCTTGAGCCACCGCGCCCGGCTCCATTCAATCTTTAAAAGAAAAAAAAACTGCGATACCCAACTGCAGTATGCAATACATCTGAACCCGGGACATTATGTGGGATAAAATAAGCCAGTTGCAGAAAACTAAATACTGCATGATCCCACCTGTATGAATTCTCTAAACTAGTCAAATTCATAGACTCAAAGAGTGAAAGAATAGAATAGTGGCTGCCAGGGGCTGGCAAGAGAAGGAAATCAGGAGTTGCTAATCAACAGGTATGAGGTTTTAGTAAGCAAGGTGAATACACTTGACATATCCACCAAATGATGCTGCATCTATAGTCAACAATATTGTATTATATACTTAAAGATTTTAAGAAGGTAAATCTTGAATCAGGTGTTCTTACCACAATATAACAACAACAAAAAAAACCTTTTAAATTCACAGCTGCTACAAGTGGGCATAAAAGAATACTATCACAAGAATAAATAACAACTTTAAAAAATAATACTGTCATTTACCCATCACCCAAATCCATGCTCTTATTTTAGAAGAGCTTGCCCTGGGCAGGTGGTTGGACAATCTGAAAATCACTTCGGGGACAAAGTACTTCCTGCCTGCCCATAAGTGTCATCTATTAGAGCCCAAGAGATTCTGTCCATGAGGAGATAAACTCCGACATAAGACTTCTGAAAGGACTGGGAGGAGAGGGGAGCAAATTAAAGTTTAATAGAACAGAACCTCAGGAAATGGGCAAATGTAAATTAGGATAGAGAAACAGAAATTATTCTCATTTTTAAAAGGCTCCTCATTAACTTATTGGATAGCATTCTGAGGATTTGTTTAAGGAACATAGAGGTGTGGAGCCTAGAGAATTCGAAAATGGCTCTTCTCTGCTTCCAGGCAAGGAAATGGCTTTGCGCTATAGCAAGAAGTATTACTGAGAGTATTAAGAACTTCCCGGACTGTCAAGGTTAGACAGAGCAGAGGAGAGGAGATTGCATCAGACTGTGAAATTTCTCCGTCTGGAGCTCCTCCAGTAGATGCGTGCTACTTGGAGAGATCAGGATTAATTCTGTCATTTAACATTCTCCCCCTTCTGCCAGAGTTCCCCGTGGCTGGATGGTAGACTGGTTCCCTTGGCTACTTCGGGCCTCTTTGAAGTAGCTGGGGCCACTGAGATGTCTGCAGACAGGCATCAAACAATGACTCCCTCTGCAGAGCTGGGGAGCTCCAACAGGCCTGCAGCAGATCTCCTCTAAGATCCCCCTTCTCCCAGGAAGACCCCTTGTGCAGAAGCCAGATGGTGATGGCTGCTGCCAGCCTCCCCCAGCACAGTTTCTGAAACAGAAAGGAAGAAAGAGCTACCTGAGGGGAAGTCTCCTCCATAGTGTGAGGTGGGGAGACACAGGCGGAGCAATTTATGTTTATTATTATTATTATTATTTTAAAGCAATTGATGTACAGACACAGGGGATGAAAACTCAAGGTAGGTTTGGAGCTGAAACCTTTCCAGGGAGTTGCAACCAGCGAGCTCTGAGCTCTGCAAGCAGGGCAGCGGCTGGATTCCCACATGCCTGGTGTTACAGGGAGGGAGCACCTGCTCTCCGGAGAAGCCAAACAAACCTGCCACTCGAATCCCCATCACCCGGTCACTTGGGCACAGAGTGGCAGTCTATGCAACAGAATTAATGTGGCTCTAAAGTAATTTGAAAACGCCAAGAGTAGCAAATTATCACATGAAAATGCAAATTGTTCCTTATCTGGACTGTTCCACAGACGCTATGATTCATCATTGACTGTTCAGCTGTATTTCCAAGTAAGATCTCAGCAAGAGGGTTGGAAAGGCAGGGCCGAGGCGCGTTCCGCCTGGAGAGATTTATAGCTCCTTTTATCCAGATGTAAAGAGCACAGAGTTGGGAGGGAATATTAAACGTATAAAATCTCAATCTATCATGTAGCTCTTATTCGAGGAGGATCAAAAGGACACACAAACATACACTTAACATCCTCCAGAATTTCCTCTCTCCCTATATGCATATTCTTTTTATGTAATTCAACCCTCACTTTACCTTCTCACCTGAGTCAAGGCAAATTCTTCCATCCAACCACTCATTCACTCGCCCATCCATCCATCCATCCATCCATCCATCCACTCAACTCTCTGTCTATCCAACCATCCATTCATCTACAGTTTCTTTCATAGGTCTGCTGATTTTTAGTGAGTATATTGACGAATCCATTAAGCCTTTACTGCTGGCCATATATGTTTCTGATTAAGAAAAAGGATGCTAATAGGCTTTCCCACTGTCTCTTTGGCTAACATTTGTAGACAGTGCTTGTCAAAGAGAAGATACCACACTTGAGAATTAGACCAGGGTCCAGTGTGTAATTATCTAAAAGCTGGAACTCCAGGGAAGCCATCTCTTATATAAGCCAGGAAGTAATACTTACATAGCATCCATGGTGTGCCAGTTTGGCTCCAAGTGCTATGAATATTAATTCATTTACACTCTGCTTGTGGAAATTCTCCTGGAGAAACATCCTTGAACATCAGGGTCCTCCACAAGGGGGTCAAATCTTGGGTCTTCTATGGGGTCTCTACCCATTCCGCTGTTGTGTTAAAGTAGGAATGGAGGGCTTCTCCAACCTCCCCATATCCTCAAATATCCTTGTGACTTACCATATGACTCTTCCTTGCAATCTGAGATGCCCGACCAGTGAACAGCCTCACAAAGGGTTATTCTACAAATAACTTCCTGAGCACCAGTGTAGCCAGAGGAAAGAGTTCTTCCAGGGCAAAGGAAGCCATAACCCTGGAAAGGGAAGCTAGGTCAGTGCCAAGCTGGACTGGTTTTCTGGGGCTACTGTAATACACTGATAGCTTAAAATAACATAAATACTTTGTTTTGTATTTCTAGAGGCTGGAAGTCTGAGATCAAGGTATCAGCAGAGCCTGTCTCTCTGGAGGCTCTAGCAGAGGGTTTGTCCAAACCTCTCTCCTAGCTTCTGGTAATTCTTTGGCTTATTCTCAGTCTTCACATGGTTTCTCGCCCTATTCCAGTATGATCTCATCTTCATTGCCATCTGCAAAAAAAAAAAAAAAGAAGTCACATTCTGTAGAACTGGAAGCTAGGACTTCAACCTATTACTGGGATTGCAGTTCAATCCATCAGACAAGCTAAAGGGGTTTGGAAGTTATACAAGACTTTCATAGGACTTCGGTCTCCTAACACAAGCCTCTGCAGCTGACACAGTGGCATGCGCCTTTAATCCCAGCGGCTCTGGAGACTAAGGCAGGAGGATCACAAGTTCAAGGCCAACCTCAGCAATTTAGTGAGGCCCTAAGAAACTTGTTGAGACCCTGTCTCAAAATAAAAAATAAAAAGGGCTAGGGATATAGCTCAGTGGTAAAGCACCTCTGAATTCAATCTCAAGCACCAAAAACAAAAACAAAAGGAAATAAAAAATGAGTCCCTGCATCTAAAATTTGGCCTTTAACAAGCTCTCTTCACCAATGTCTAAAACCAACCATGAGGGCTATGTCAATGGCCTCCTGCTAACTGTGAACATCCCAGAAAGGAGATAAAACGCTGGCATTCCCAAAGATCTGATGCCACCAGCAGAGTTGCCGGAAGCATCCCAGCTGTGTTTTCCACCCCTCGGCCACTTCGCTATGCAGTTTCATAAGTTTAGAACCTCTCCTTCCGGTAAACATGGTGGCTGTTCTCCAGTATGAAGTGGGAAGGGGTTTGAGCTGCTGCCCATTTTTCTTATGAAGGGACACAGGACTCTCAGACCTCCACCTTTTCCACTTCATAGCCCCTTCTTCAAGGGTTACCCACAGATATCAGTAATTTTCTACAAGTCAAGAGCCGGCAATGACCATCTATAGGTCTTAGAGAATTTCCCTCTACTCTCAGCATCTAAATCAGGCAAAGAGGCACATCACTTTTTAATCAGCTTTAAGGAGGTCTAATTTACATAAAATAAACATAAAGTTCACCCAATTTCAGCATATGATTCAGCGAGTATTGATAAATAAACACAGATATGTAACCACTAACACAACCAAAGAAAAGAAAACAGATTATTTCTGGCACCAGTTTCCTTGTGCTTTGTTGAAGTCAATCTTCTTCCTCATCTTCCTGCAACCATTGATTTGGGTTTTGTCCCTATAGTTTTGCCTTAAAAGTCATATAAGTGAAATGATTAAATATGTAGTCTTTGGTGCCTGCCTTCTGTCACTTAGCATATGGTTTTTGAGATTCTTCACTTTGTTGCTTGTTATCAGTTCATTATTTTTCATTGTTGTGTACTATTCCAGTGAATGCATTTGCCACAATCGGTTTATTCATCAGTGGATATCTGAGTTGTTTTCACTTCGAAGCCAATAAGACTAAACCCACTATGAACATTCAAGTACAAATCTTTGTGTGGATCTGTGTTTTCATTTATCTTGGGTAAAATCCTAGGAGTGGGATTTCCGGGTGGGATAATAAAAATATGTTTCACTTTTTAAGAAACTGTTTTCCATACTTTCCAAGGTAGTCAACTGTCTACCATTTAGCATCTTCAGCAGCCAGGTCTGAGAGTTCAAGGTGATCCATATCTTCATCGAAACTTAAAAATGGTCCTTTAAAGTTTGGCAATAGTGGCAGCTCACGGCTGTATCCACTTGCGTTTTCCATGATTCATAATGTCGCGTCTTTTCAGAGCTCATTTGCTATTCATGTGTCTTCTTTGCTGAAGCGTCTCTTTGAATCTTTCATCCGTTCTTTCTCAGAGCCTTTGCTCTTACTCATTTCTACAGATTCTGATTCATGAGCATAATACGTATCTCCATTTATTTAAGTTTGCCTTCATTTCTTTGAGCATTATTTCACAGTTTTCAGTGTGGAGGTCCGGCACATATTTTTTCTTAATTTCCATAAGCATTTCATCATTTTCTGCACTCACTGAGATGATCTTACAGTTTTTCCTGGGTTTTAAATTGATTGGTTGTCAAATGTTAAACTAACCTAGCATTCCTAAAATAAACGTCATTTGGACATGAGATGCATTGTATGCAGTATTGAAGGATTTGAATGTGTTGAAATTTGTTAAGGAGGTTGTATATCTGTTCATGTGGAATATGCCAGTTTTATTTTTCTGTAATATTTGATAAAGGCAATGCCAGTCGCATCCAATGTATTGGGGAGTATTCCCTTCTCTTTTTCCTGGAAGACTCAATATTACTTTTTCTTTTAATGTTTAATAGGATCCCTTAATGAGAACAGCTGGGCCTGGAGTTTTCTTTGTCAAAAGAGTTTTATTTTTCTTTTGTTTTGCCTTTGGAAGATTTTTTTAAAATAATTTTTTAGCTGTCAATGGACCTTGATTTATTTATATGCAGTGCTCAGAATTGAACCCAGTGCCTCACACATGCTAGGCAAACACTCTACCACTGAGCTATGATTCCAACCCCTAGAAAATTTTTAACTATGAGTCAATCTCCATTATAACTATCTGGGTACTACGGTTATTGATTTCTGCTTAGGTGAGTGTTGGCAACTTGTGTCTTACTAGAAATTGGTCCATTTCATCTAAGTTATCAAATTTGCTGTTATCAAGTTGTTTTTCTTTAATATCTTTTCAATGTTGATAAGATCTGTAGTAATGCCCCATCTCTGTATTTTATTTGTTCTTCTTAGATATACATGACAATAAAATGTATTTTGACATATTATACATACATGGAGTATAACTTCCCATTCTTATAGTTGTATATCATGTGGAGTTATACTGGTTGTGTATTCATATATAAACATAGGAAAGCTGTCTGATTCCATGCCCTTTTCCTATTACTGATAATTTATATCTTTTCTCTGTTCTGCACAATCAGGCTACAGGTTTATTAGTTTCATTCATCTTTTGTGAAAAAATAACTTTGGGCTTCATTGGCTTGCAGTTTTATTTTTCTGTTTTCTATTCCACTGATTTCTGCTCTTACCCTTAACTATTTCCTTCCTTCTGCCCATTGCAAGCTTAATTTCTCTTCTTTTCTAGTTTCTTAAGATAGAAGCTTAGATCACTGATTTGAAAGCAGTCTTCTGACTTTCTAATAATATTAAATGCTATAAATGTCTTTCTAATCACCTCTTTGATTACAACCCACACACCTGCACTTTCATCTTTTCCAAAATATTCTCTAATATCTCCTTAAATTCCTTATTTGACCCAAGGGTTATTTACAGTACTTTATTAATTTGCAAATATTTGGGGCTTTTCCAGTTATATTTCTTCTGCAGGTTTAGAGTTTAATTCTGTCACAGTCAGAAAACATTGTTTAATCTTTTAAATTTAGTGAGACTTATTTTATGGGCCAGGATACAGTCTGCCTTAGTGAATATTCCATATGCATTTGAAAAGAATATGCAGTCTGCTCTTGTCTGGTGGAATGACATAAATATTTATGAGGTCAAGTTTGCTAATAGTGTTCGAGCTCCTGGCAGAATTTCTGTCTAATTGTTCTAATGAGAGAGGGTTATCAAAGTCTTCAAATGTAGTTGTGAGATTTTTGTTTCTCTTTTCAGTTTTATCACTTTTGTTCCATGTATTTTGAAGCTGTATGTTTAGGTGTGTATGCATTGAGGATTTTTATGTCCTCTTGGTGAATTGAAGCCTTAAGTCAATGGGTAATGTCCCAATGCCCCTTTTTTTGTCTCTGGGAACTTCTTTATTCTGAAGCCTGAATTTCCTAATATTAGTGAAGGTATCCAGCCTTCTAAAAAGAAGGCTTTTTTAATGTGTTAACATTAAAAAATGTTAGCACAGCGTATCTTTTTCCATTCTTCTAACCTCCCTTTGTCTTATATTGAAAATGGCTTTTTTATAGGTAGCATGTAGTTGGGTTTTGCTTTTTTTATTGTATCTGACAATCCATTTAGTTGAAATGTTGAGAGTATTTACATTTGATATAATTATTTACATGGTTTAGTTTACATCTACTACCCTATTATTTGTTTTCTACTTCTGCCATCTGTTCTCCCTTTTTTTCCTTATTTTTCTAGCTTTCTATGAACCACATCATGACAGTTTTATCTCCAATATTAGCTATGTGATTTATTTTTCTTTTTTCTTCTGTGATTGCTAACTTATCTCAACTTGCCTTCCAGTATCATATTTCCTCACACATAGCGTAAGAAACTTAGAGTAGTGTGTTTCCACTTCTTCACACAATCACCCCTTATTGTCATGCATTTATTTCAACCACTTCTCTAAACCACAAATACATCTTTATTATCTTGCTTAAAGAAGTCAATTACTATAAAATGGGCATTTTGAAATAAGAAACGATTTGTTTATATACATCCATATATTCAACACTGATAAAACAAATCATTCCTCTGTAAAGATCCAAATTTGTATCTATTCTCATATTTCTTCCTGCTAGAAAGAATTTTTTTTTTTGTACCAGGGATTGAACCCAGGGGCACTTAACACTGAGCCACATCTCCATCCCTTTTTAAAAATATCTTAGTGAGAGACAAGGTCTCCCTGAGTTGTTTAGTGCCTTGCTAAGTTGCTGAGGCTGACTTTGAACTCATGATCCTCCTGTCTCAGCCTCCTGGACACTGGGATTACAGGTGTGTTGCACCATAATTGGCTAAATGTTTTTTTGTTTTGTTTTTACTTCCCAATCCTGTTCTGCTGTGATACATTATTGTTTCAGATTTTGTTTGTCTGAAAAAGTCTTCGTTTCCCTTTCTTTTTTAATATCTTTTTAGTTGTAGATGGACACAATATCTTTATTTTATTTATTTATTTTTATGCGGTGCTGAGAATCGAACCCAGGGCCTCACACATGCTAGGCAAGTGCTCTACCGCTGAGCCACAACCCCAGCCCCCTTTCATTTTTAAGAGATACTTTGCTAGGTATAGAATTCTAGGCTGGGAATTAATTTTTTCTAACATAACTTAAAAGTGTTGATCCTTTAATTTCTGCTTTTCTTAGTTTGCAACAAGAAACATGCTATCATTTTTATCTTTGCCCCTTCATATAGAATATATCTTTTTGCTTCTGGCTGCTTTTACAATTTCCTGCTTATTTCTGGCTTTAAGCAATTTGATTTTGACACCACCTGATGTGATTTTCTTTGGGTTTTTTTGTTTTTCTACTTTAGCTTTGTGAAAATGGCTGGATTTGGAGGTTCTTTTTTTTCCCTCAAATTTAGAAATGTTTTGACCAATTTTAAAAACACCTTTTTGTCGCACCCTTTCCTCCTCTACTTCTATGATTTCAGTTACATACAGTAGACAATTTAAGATTTTATCACTGATAACTCATGCTCTCTGTTTATTTTTTAGTTTTTTTCTTCCATGCTTAATTTTGAACCATTTTTAGGCTACATCCTCAAGTTCACTGATTTTTACTTCTGTAGGCTTTTATACATGGCCAATTCCATTCAGTTTATTTTTCATTTCAAATATTGCATGTTTCATCTCTGAAAGTGCCATTTGTCCTTTATATACGAACATGTGTATGTGTGTATATATGTGTGTGTGTATACATGGATACGTATATCTATTTTATTTCTTTTTTCCTCATGTTCACACATTCCTATGTTTGGTTTATATACAGATCACTTTGGATAATAACTGTTTTAACATCCTTGTCTGTTAATTCCATCCTCTCTGTAATGTCTAGGTCCATTTCTATTAATTGATTTCCTCTCAGTTATACATCTGATTTCCTGGCTTTTTCTAACGTCTTATAATTATATAAATGTGTGTTAGATTTCCTCTCACTAATAGTTAAATTACTTAGAACCAGTTGGATATTTTTGAGGCTTGCTTTTAAGCCTTGTTAGGGCAGATCCAGAGCAACTGCAAATCCCGAGCTGTTTGGGCTCTACTGCTGAGAAGATACTTTTCTGAGGAGTCTACTCGATGCCCCATTTATTAGGAGATTTGTTCACGCTAGCTGGTGGAAACATGAATCAGTCCCACCCCTCCACGAGCTCTAGCAGTTGTCTGGACTACTGCTTTCTAGTGGGTCTCCCCTCCAGCTTTGCCCTTCCTTTTAAGCATGTACAGATCAGCACTCAGCCAAAGCTTCGGGGGGCTTTCTACAGATCACTAGTGCTCTCCCCGCAACTCCATTCCATCCTCTGTGCTACTCTGCCCTGCAAATTCTACTCGCCTTGACCCCTGCAGACTCTGATATCTGTCTTCTCAAGTGCTCATGATCGCCCACCCTCACTCCACGCGGAGGCATCAAAACTGGCACTAGGAGTGAGCAGGTTCAATCCTGGGGCTCACCTCTTCAGTTTCCTTTCTCTCAGGGGTCAAACTCCTACACTACCTGCTGTTCAGTATCTGAAAACTATTGTTCCATCCTTTGCTTTGATTTTTCAGTTGTTTAAGGTAAAGGCATCAATCCATCCCATCTTCTCTCTCATGGCTGTTGGTGGAAGTTAATACCTATCTTTGAGGAATTTTAAAGGTTAGATCTCCACATTGCATACGTTGATCTATCTCATCATACCACTTAATCTCATTATTTTCCTTTGTATCCTGTATATTTCCCTTGGACTCTTCTGGAAGACACCCAATATAGTACAGTACTCAAGGTAGGGCTAGGACCATAAAAACCTCACTATGTTCTCCAGGCTGCCGAGGAATGAAGGTCAGCTGACCTTAATACAATGATCCCTCAATGTGCATTTGGTGGAATGACCTGGCTTTAATTAGGGGGATGCCAAACAGAACCTCATACTAGAAGGAACCCAAGTTCTAGGTCCATTCTTCTGCTTGTTAGCAATGTTTACTTTGACATATCACTGAGTTCAGTTTTCTCATCCAAATATTGATGAGGTTAGACTAGATGACCTTTTAGAGTCTTTCCAACTTGAACAGTTTATGATCCTAAAATCTACCTACCAATAAACCCACTCATGGTCTCCCTCCGTCTCCTTTCACATAGGTAGATTCTGCATCCATTGCTGCCTGCATCCTGATTCTGAGCAACACCACCCTCATTTCTCTTTAAGGTAGCAGAGGGTGTCCAGGGTGGGTGACCCTCAGAGGGACCCTGTTTCTCCATGCACTAAAATGAGCTGAATACAGAGTGTTATGGCTTGGATATGTGGTGTCCCCCAAAAGCTCATGTGGGAGATGATTCAAGAATATTCAAGGTAAAATGATGAGATTCTGAGAGGTGTGGATTAGCTAGAGGCAGGTAGGGTGTGGCTGGAGGATTTACGTCACTGAGGGTGTGCATTTGGGTTTATAACTTGTCCCTGTCAAGCAGAGCTCTTTGCTTCCTGGTCGCCATGTCCTGAGCTGATTTCCTCTGCCATGCCTTCCATGATGATGCTGTGCCTCACCTCATGTCCAGAACTATGGAGTTAACTGACCGTGGACTGAACCTCTGAAACCATGAGCCAAAATAAACTTTTCCTCCTCTACATTGTTCATGTGAGGTCTTTGGGTCACAGCAAAGAGAAATCTCACTAAAATACAGAGACGTTATCTTCCTAGGTCACCTATTATCTCATTCCTTCAAAAAGACAAATCTGTGGGTGTATTGTAGTAGCAACCCCTCCTCTACAGAATGTCTTAATTAAGTTTCTCCAATCTGCACCATAATTGATCTTAGGACTATCAGCAAAAGAGTCTCTACCAAAGAGTTTAATGTAGTTAAAGTTCCTATTTCCTGTTGCTCTGTCTTGCTTGGCCACTGGCCTAAAAGAGATCAGCACACCAGGTGCTGAATGCCCCCTTACTAGTTTTTCAAAAACATTTTTGGGCTATCTAGTGTAGTAACAATATAATGATTTGGAAGTTTGTTTGTTTGTTTGTTTTTAAACGGGAATTGTGTTTGCAAATATAAAGTGTAACAAGAAGGACAGATCCTTTAACAAGGCCTCTGGCCTTGGGCCTGAGCTTCACAGAGATGTTTACATTTCAGAGATAAGAGAAGATGTTACTAATTGGGCTCCATGGTAACAGCTGGGGCGGGGGGGGGGGGGGAGTGGAGCAGCTCTCCCCTTCTCAGGTGCTGTCCTTGAAGGGTTAACCTGTCCAGAACAGTAAAAGAAAAATAGCTGCTTTTGTGTGAACTTCTGCAGACTATGAACTGCTGAGCCCCTCCCCTTACACGCGGGGTATAAAGTTCTGAAACTGCATGAACTCAGAGTTCAGGGGAATTAACTGATTACAGTGAAGGCTGTGCCCTCTGAACTGACTGCAGTCAGATAAACCTGCTTCCTGTTTCCTATTCAGTGTCTTGCCTCGTCTGTCCTTACAATAGTATGTGTGTGAGAGAGACAGACAGACAATGCATTTGCAAGATTCTTTTCTCCCGTCACCAGACATACCTGCATGTCCCACATCCCTAATAACTCCAACCTGAAAACTCCAGCCTTTACTCCCCTCCCCTAATGCTACAGGGTGGAGGAAATGTCCATTCCCATTCCATGTGTTCTCACCCTGGCAGCTACCCATTGAGGGCTTCAACAGTCAGTGCCCAGCAGCTTGGGGCCCAGCCTGGGAAGAAGAGGATAGTATGGGAGCCAGCAGGAGCTGCTAAAGCACTATAAAACAATCAACCCCGGGCTGGGATTGCGGCTCAGTGGTAGAGCACTTGCCTAGTACACATGAGGCACTGGGTTCAATCCTCACCAAAAACTAAATAAACAAAACAAAGGTATTATAATAATCATCTCTATATCAAATGCTCCAGTGGTCCAGCAGCCAAGCCCTGAGATCACACTCCGTCCCCGGTGGATATCCTGTGCAGAAACCCTTAGGATGCAGATGTTTGTCTCTAGTTCTGGCTCCTCTGGGCCAGGTGACCTTGAGTGGGCACCATTCTTCCCTGGACCTTGGTTTCCTGCCATCCCATCAACTGAGGACACATAAGATCATTATTGAAAGGACAGAGTTTGCTGAATCCAAGGTAGTGGGGACAGTGCTGAGATAATTAGCTTTTCTGCTCTGACTAGCTGCAAATATACACACAGGAACTTTCTTTTCAGGCTTTCAGGCTGCTAAAAGATACTGTGATCTCCCCGTTCACCCCTAGAGTTTCTTTGTGTTGTCCTGAAGAAAAAGAGAGTTGAGGGGAGGGGGCAGGCTTATGCCACAGTTGCTATTTTAGTATCCAGAGGAGCCAGGCTTGTTGATTGCAGAGATGGTTATCTCTTTTAGGACTCAATGAAGGTCACCTTCAACTCCTGTGCTAAACCAGAGTCTCCTTCTCCCCTGGTGCTCAGTCCATGCAAAGCCTGTGACAGGGGGGTCAAGATGGGGTGGGGATGCTGTGTAGAAGAAGATGCCCTAAGAGCTAAGAGAAGAACCTGACTCTCTGGAAATGAGGGAGAAAAGAAAAGGAATCAGAGTGAGATGGATTTTTTTAAATGCACCTTTTCATAGTACAATATCATAGAGGTCTGGAACAAATCTTTGTGAAAAGTCATTTTTAATAACAATGTCCTGATCCACACTGGGTCTCCCCAGGGAGCCTGTGGCTGATGGGGAGAAAAGGTTTAGATCTGGAGTCATAGGTCTGCCCTCAGGTGGTACTTTTGGACTTGGCCACTGCTTTAGAGGCCAGGGATGAGGAGGGGCTGGGAGCCATCAGGAGAATTCCCCAAAATGCAGTGTTAGTTGCAGGGCAGAAGTGGGTGATCCAAACCCTGATCCGGCCCCCCACAACTTTGGAAGGGAAGAGCAGAGAATGCAGCAAAGGAAAAAATGGTGGACCCAAAGAGGAAAGGCTTCTGGGACAAGAGTCTTCAGGGCCCCCGGCCTGCAGACCCTCATTCCAACACTTTCTTGGAAGAGGAGACGAGGGTAGTGTCATCCCCCGAGTCAAGCTGTTACTCTGCGTCCAGTTCTATCCCTCTCCTCCTCCCTGCGTGTCCCCTACAACTACCCCTCCACCAAGACAAATCACACAGAGCCAGACTCTCCCAAGAAGGCCTTGGAGGACCGTCTCCAGGGAGCCCTGAAGAGAGGGCTTTGAAAACGGCAGCATTTCCTTACTGGAAGCCACAGGGTGTTTCCTCAAGATCCTATGTCTACTTTAAAGTCTGGGGAATTCCATCTCTGAAGCTCCCAGTAGGGCCAGAGGTGGGACTGTGGTAGGGAGGGGTTATTGGTAAGAGTGAAATCTAGAACTCTGTGCTTCTATCCACCCTCCAGTCTCTGAGTTGCCTGGGAGCTGTGTATGTATGGTATGGGGAGAGAGAGAATGAGAATGTGGGGGGGGGGGGGAGCAACAGAGCAGCTCTTCACATGGGAGCTCAAATTACATGCTCACCTTGCCCCTTGGGGTATCACTGGCCTTTGGCTTGGTTGCCTTTGATGGCTGAGTCCTCTCCTGGCTTCTCAAACCGTCTTTAACAACTCCCATTGCAAGTCAATAAAATGTCAGTTTAGTTCTCCTGTTGTGAAGTCTTAAATCTGTGTGCTATCTGTCTTTTCCTGTGCTTGTTAAATAAAACCCATGCTTACCTCCCTGTTCTCCACTCTCCCCATCCTTCTCAGCAGGCCATGTATCCTTGAGCAGAAGAACAGAGATGCTCAGGTGGAGGGTGGGTAGAAGGCCTCAGGGATGGGGAGACCAGAACAGCAGGACCATCTCTAGTTTTCTTACAACCTTGGAACCCTGAGCAAACCAGCTTTCTTTTGTGCCACTAAATTCATTGATTTTCTCAAACTTTATTTTCAGGTGGGCAGAGGTGAAATGAACTGTATTGTGTAGGCATTAAGAACCGGATTGATTTAAATACCAGCTCCATCTGGCTTCTAGCTATGTGACCTGGGCTAATTATTTAACATCTCTGAATCTCAGTTTATCTAACTTTCCAGTGGAGATGATAACAATATCCTACTAGGCTAGTTAAAGGAACTAATATGTGTAATGTACCACGTTCTAAACACCATGTCCCAATTTGCCATTGTATCATTCGTTTTCCATTGCTGAAGCAAAATACTGGAGGCTGGGTACTTCATAAAGTAAAAAGGTTCATTAAGCTCACAGACTTTTGGGGTTTTGTTTTATTGTTTTGTGTTATTTTGTTTTGTTTTCGGATAGCGTTTCTCTATGTTGCTGACTCCTGGACTCAAGCAATTCTCCTACCTCAGCCTCCCAAGTAGCTGGGACTATCAGCATGTGCCACTGTCTCTGACTTATTTCACAACTTTGAAGGCTTAAAGTTCAAGATCAGGAGGACCCAACCTCTTATAAAGAACCCCTTTTGTGGGTCACAACCTGGCATCATGGTAGGAGCACATGCAAGAGGGAGAAAAGACAGGCTTGCTTTAAAAAAATTATAATAACTTACTCTTGTAAAAACTCCCTTTGTGAGACAGTGACCCCAATGACCTTAATGCTACCCACCTCTTAAAGGTCCCACCATCTCCTAATATTGCCACACTGGGGGCCAAGCTTTCGACACACGAACCGCTTGGAGACAAACCACATCCAAACCATAGCAGGCACGATACCATTTCCTGGATTCGTGCTTTCTATCTTCCCTTCAGCTCTTCAGTTCCTTATCTGAAATTACCTCTTCTCACTGGGCACAACCCAGGACTTCCCACGCTTTCCAGACAACTAAAGTACGCATGACACAAGCTATGCCACAGGATGTCCCCTCTCGGGAATCTGAATCTTAAGTACAGGAACAGACACTGAAAACAACTGGTTGCAACTCCATTGTGACCAGGCCCTTTCTAATTGGACACCAATGTGTGGTGCCTGCCTTTGGACCCTGGGCTCTGCCTTGCTTCTTGCCTATCCCCAGGCTCCATTCTCCAGTCTCTCTTTTATGCTGGGAGCTCCCAGGAGGTGAGTTTGTTCTCTCTGCTGGCTATCCAAGAATCTTGACCCAGGTAAGAGGCTTGAGGGTCCAGAGCCTCTTCATGGAGGAGAGCTTCTCTCCTACCACCTTCTGCCTCCATTACCTTCACCCTCTGACACCACGAACATCAGTGTTTCCTCCCTTGAGGTTCAGTGGGCCAGTCTTTTGCCTTAACACCACCCTGGCTCAGTTTTCCCTTCAGCAGCCTCCCTCCTTGCAGTCAGGAACTCTTGCTGCTGCGGCCACAGTCGTGGCAAGGGGAGAAGCAGATAAAGGAAAAGACTCACGTCTGCCACATCTGCAGGGCTGTTTCCAAAAACATAAGGCTGAAAGCAAACTGCTTCCTGCACCTGCCTTTCACCAACAGGGTCCTCATAGAACTTGGATTCAAATCAGCCCAGCTCATGTGGAGAGTTCCTCTGGGAGGTTGGCTCACTTGCCAAAAGCAATTTTCTCAAAACTCAACTGATAGGAAGCCAAATCATCATTTGGCAAAATGAAATTAATTCATTGACCTCTCTGTGAATTGATTTGAGGTGAATTTTCTCAGGGCCCATGTGCCCAGAATCACGCTCAGAGAATCACCCCTTAGAAAAAGAACCAAATCAGGAAGGCCCAAGAGTCGCTTCTGAGGGGAAGGCTAAGGAAGCGGACAGGGAAGGCTTTTCACATTGGAGGATCATCTGTGTGTCCTCGGAGCTTTATCTATGTGATCTTCTTTCATCTTCACAACAAACTCAGGAGCAGTTAGTGTTACAGACGGATCTGCAGTGTCCCCCACAGGCTCATGCATTAAAGACTTGGTCCCCCGTGGATGGCACTATTGGGAGTTGGTGGAACTTTGAAGACCTGGGACCTAGTGGAAGAAAGTTAGGTCGCTGAGGACTCTTTGCCCAAACTATTAACTCCTCCACTTCTTCAGGAAGAGATATTGGGACCCTGCCCCCTCCCTTCTCTTTGTCACTTCCTGGCCACCGTGATGTGAGCAGCTTTTCTCTACCATGCACTCCCACCATGATGTTCTGCCTCGCCACAGGCCCAAAGTGACAGGGCCACACAACCATGGACTGAAACCCATGAAGCCATGAACCAAAATAAACCTTTCCTCCCTTAAGTTGTTTACCTCAGGTATTTCATCACAGAGATGGAAAGCTGACAGACACAAGCAAGGAATCAAGTTTATATGAAGGAAAACTGAAGCTCAGGTGATGAGTAAGCTGCACAGTTTCTGGATCCAGAGCACCAGAGATTTCCTATGTGTTATGCAAACTCCCTGTTACCTACCTCTCTTCCAGCCTCAACTGGAAATAAACAGCTCTCAGGAGTCACAGAGGCAGCATTTGAACTGCAGTCCTACAATTCACCCACATCCAGCCCAGCCTCCCATTTCCTCCCAATTGGCACCAAACCATGAAGAAGAAAACTGAGGTCCCCTGAGGCTCTCCTGTGTGCCAGGCATTGTCACACATACTCACTCACACAATCCCTTTCTAACCAGAGGTGAAGAGGCCAGGGCTCTCTGCAACTGCTAACTCACCCAGGGCCACACCATTCTCAAGAGCTGGTGACAGTTTGCACAATTCTAGTACCACTTGCTTTCTTCCCAGCAGCACCTGTTTCCGTATCCTAAGATGCATTTAGTGCCATACCTTCATGTTATAAGGCAGGAAAAGCCTGGGTTGGCTTGGTGTCTCAAAAGCACAGGACTTTGGCTTCCACAAAGGAGCATGTAACCTTCTAGCCACAAATACTTTAAGTCCTTGATCTCCCTGGCCTAACATGTGGTCTTCTTCCCCAGATAGCTAAGGACTGTAGACTCACCTGTGGCCAATTTACCCTCTAGGACCTTGGTTCTTCTAAACCCACTGGAGAATCCACGTGAAGCTTTCAATTCAGTCATCCTGAGGAAGCATCCAAGGTGATTGATTGATGGGCTGCTGTTAGGAGAAGCAGAATGGACCAAGCTCAGGGATCTGAGATACCGCCGTGCTACACATCCCTGAAATACACAACCCACCCCCAAGCCACCAGCCTCCAGATTTCAATAACATCCGCATCCACCAAGGGATGCTTCATTTGTCTTTAACCTCTGAAGGCTGTCAGCAGGGAGGGTGCTGCCAATTAGACCAGTGAGAGAGAATCAGTGAGAGAGAATCAGATCTGAGGTTGGAATTGCTCTGGGACCCATATAAAGTGTCAATATTCTACAAAGCTTAAGAGGCCCATGAGTTGGGAGTAAACATCCTGGCTCTGAGAAGAATGGCAATTGCAAGAGCAGAATAATAAATCCATAATTCTTTCAGTTCCCAGATGTTCTGCTATTAAGAAAATGAAGTCCTAAAAATTTCTTCTCTTATATATCTCTTAAATTCCTCACCTCTTTCCTGTTCCCAAATCCACCCGTCATACTGTCATCTGATTGGGGGTATATCAGCAGCCTTCTAGGTGTCCCTTTGCCTTGACTGTGGCCCTTTCATTTTGTCTTCCACATACCAACAGGTGATCTATCTAAAATTAAAGTCAATCCAAGATGCCACTTGCTCAGGGGACAGGTCTTTAAACTGGAAGGTACACACCCCAGTAATATGCAAGATCCATTGGGGTATAGGAAGAAAATAACACAACTTAATATTCTAATGATTTTTTTAAAAAATATTTTTTAGTTGTAAGTGGCCACAATATCTTTATTGATTTTTTTTTTAATGTGGTGCTGAGGATCGAACCCAGTGCCTCACACATGCGAGGCAAGCGCTTTACCACTGAGCCACAACCCCAGCCCTCTAATGACTTTTTTAAAAACCAGTTAAAGCAAATTGATTTTTATCATATGCACCTTGCCACTAGCCATGCTGCTTAGCCCATGAGGGGTTGTAAGGGGAAGATGGGGGCCCCACAACAAGGGGTCTGACCATGGTATCCCCTTTCAATCTTTCAGGCTCAGCTTTTTCTTTAAGTGGACTTCAGCTGCACTGAGTCAGATCAGCTTAATCATATCCTTGGCTCATATCTAATCACCGGATCTTCATTCACTTTTGTATATATTCTTCACTGTGGGATTGGTACCCACAAACTCACCATCCAGCCTGAAGCCTAGCATCTTGACAATAATTGTCATCAATATACACAGATATCCCACCCCATCCTCCTGCTGCCCCCACCCAAGGTAACTACCAAGTACTTTGTTCCCTTGCTTTCTTTTAATATAGTAGTAACTCATTCATGGGTATTCCTTAAAAGCTTTTTATTTTAGTAGATTTTACCATTATAAAAATGACTTTGTGCTGCATATAATATTCTGATCCTTTTCTTCGTTCACTTACTAAGACTTTGTTAATATTATCTATATTTCTGCATGTCTGTTTCATTCTTCTTGACTGCTATGCAATATTCCTTTGTGTGAATATACCACAATTCACTCATCCACTCTTCTGTTCTTGGGCTTTTCTGTTTTCTTCATTTATAGATAAAATTAATTTTTATTTAAAAATTTAACTGGAAATTCAAAGAAAGAATAGCCAAGGCAATTTTAAAACATTCTCCAAAGGACTCATACACAACCACATCATGAAGAAAAATGCCCAAGCAGGCAATAAATATATGAAAATATCCTTAACATCTCATCTTCAAAGAAATGCAAAAGAAAACCATAATGAGCTACAACCTCATCCAACACAATGATGAAAACTAGAACAACTACAATGGTAAGTGTTGGCAAGAATGAGAAGAAACTAGAACTCTCAAAGCTGCAAGTGAGAGTATAAATTGGTACAACTACTTTGGGGAGCTGGCATTATCTAGCCAAGCTGAACATACATTCACTATATGATCCAGAATATCTACTATTACCTAGACAGCCAAAGGAAAATTTTACATATGTACCCTATATTCTGATAAGAATATTTATAGAAGCACTACTGACCATAGTTCCAGTTAAAATTCTGCCCCAAGGGCATCTAGCTGTCTCTCAATATCCATGGGGATTTGGTTTCAAGCCCCCCTGCAGATACCAAAACCCATGGATATTCAAGTTCCTTATATAAAATGGCATATAACTTCCACATATCCTCCTGTATACATTAAATTATCTTGATTACTGAAAACACCTAATGCAATGTAAATGCTATGTCCTCTATTAGGGAATAATGGCAAGGAAAAAGTCTGTCTGTGCTCAGCACACATACATCCTCTTTTAATATTTTCAATCCACATTGGGTTGAATTCACGGATGCAGAACCTACAGACATGGACAGCCAACTATAAATACTTCATATGTACATACACTCCAGCATGTCTACATCAGGTTGTGAGAGAGACTGGCACCCAGCTCTCCCCAACTGGGCTATTTCTGGGTACAGTGGGGTCTAGAGAGGCACTCCCATTCTCCATGGAAAAAAACCATTTTGCTCCTAGAATGTCAACTTGAGGGTCTAGCACCAAATATACACACACACATTGATAGAATTCTCTTTAAATGAAAAAATTGTATTTTGGACTCTAGGTACTAAAAATTAGATAATTGGGTTCACCCTGATTCTTGGTTACGACCCAACATTGTTCCAGGCACAGCCTGCTTGTTGCTCATTTGTTCACATGAATTCCCACCTTTTTATTTATCACCCAACTCAAAATCTAGAACAATGTGAGTAACATATCCGAGTGTGTCTTCACCCAGCCTGGGGCCATCCCTCACCGCTCACCTCTGCCCAAGGTAACCCTCATCCTAAATCTTTTACTGTTCTTTGCTTTGTTTCCCAGTTTTATCACCTTCTTATGTGTTCCTATGTTGCATATTTCATAGTTTTAATTTTGAGGTTTATTTAGTCTGCAGCCTTCTAGGATTTGCTTTTTCCCACTTGTTATGTTCAAAGTTGGCCTGATGTCATAAAGGTAGTTCATGTCTTTCAATTTCCCCTGCTATAAACAATGTCCCATTTGGTGGAGATGTCACAGTTCTCTTACCCATTCTTCTCCACACAGACTTTTGGGTTGTTTCCCATCAGTACTGTGCTTGTGCATCTCCTAGGATTCCTCATTTCTCGCAGCTATTTTTAAGGCTATATTAGGTTTCAGGACATGTATTTTCGGGAGGGTAATAACTATAATAATAACCATGCAATGGTGATAGCTGGTGTTTGTCCAATGTGTTTCCTGTAACAAAGCACTTTTATCAACATTATCTAATTGGACAATTCCAGGCAACAGTAGGCCAACCACAGGGTAGGAAGGGGCCAGATCTACATCCTTCAGATCCTGTCTAGTGCATCATGCTGACCCACTCTAAGGCCTTGGAGCTTAATTCTCATTCCTCAAAGGAAGACACAGTTGCATTGCAATGCACCACTAAAAATGAGGGGGACTGAGCACGTCAGTGTGCACCGAGGGAACGGAGGCATACAAAAGGCCATCAGAGGGCAGCCAGGCCTGGCACCATCCAAGCATTCTTTCCTCCTTCTCCAGCCAAATGTGAGAGCCTACAGGGCCTGGGAAGGCCCCGGCTGTCTGGGAGGCAGAATTCCTCCTGGTACCATCCACCAGATGCCCTTTCTCCCAGGATGGAGCCCTTGACTCTTCTAGGCTGTCTGCCTGCCTCTCCCAATTCACATGTCATCTCTTCTCCTGCAAGGCCAAGCTCACTTGGCGGCAGAATGCCAGCCCTTCTGTGCTTCCCATCCCCACCACTGAATAATGAATACCAGCTAAGTGATGGGGTGGTGCCAGCGACCTCCTAGCAAATATTCCCCCTGGAGCTGGATCAATAACACTTAGCTGCTCCTTTTCGGCTTGGCAGCCAGGCCACAGGAAACTCAGCCTGGGCCTTTCCCTCAGGGAGATGCTGCTCTGACACCCCAAGCCCACCCTCACAGGCTCCAGAGCATTCCCAGCCTCCAGGGCAGGAGCAAAGCAATGTGTCCACGGAGGACTAAGCACCCTTGTCCTCAGCCCAGGACTTCCCATCTCCCATTAGAACATGATTATCATGCTCTGTCTCCAAGGAAAGGCTTTGGTTTTGAAAGCTGTAGGTTGGCAGCCCACGGGGGCTAAGAGGACACTGCATTCTGGGTGCCCTGGCAGCCACCAGCCATTGCATCACCATGATCTGCTTGGATTTGGATTAGGGAGGAAAAGAGGGAAAGAAGAGGCACTTTACGGGGAGATGATCCATTCGACAACCTTGGCTGTGCTCTGGGCCTCATCCGGGCACTGTCAGGTCCAGTCTGGTTCTGAGAATCACGTCCTTTGTGTCCTTAGATGCCCTGCAGAGTTGAGAGGATAATGGCAGCTTGTGCTCACCAAGTGCTTCCTTCAGGCCAGGCCCCATTCCAAGCTTTCAACTCAGAACTCACTGAAGCTCACAGTATGTAACCCATGAGGGACAGCCTGTCACCTCCACTTGAGAGGGAAGAGAGAGATGAAGAGATGGATGCCGGGTCACAAGGCTGGTGAGCACAGAGCCAGGGATTGAACCCAGCTATCCAGTTCTAGGATACTTAATCTGGACTATTCCATTCAGCCACCTTCCAGAACAACCCCTGGACTAGAACAGGGCTCTGGAGGCAGGTGGATGTTCCTAGCTCTCAATCTAGCCATTATTTATCAATGATGTTGCTATCATTTGAATATGGGTAGTGTCCCCCCAAAGGTCCTTGTGTTAAAGGCTTCGTTCCCAGGGTGATGGAACCTAGTAGGAGGCCTTAGGTCACTGGGCACATGCCCTGTAAAAGGATGGTAGAACCCCAGTCTCTCAATCTGTCTCAGTTTCCTGGCTCATGATGTGAATGGTTTGCTCTCATATACTGTCCCTGCCATTGCCACCCAGCACCCTTACTAGAGGACCAAAGCAATGAGGCTGCCTGATTTTGGACTAGAACCTCCAGAATAGTGAGTTAATTGAGCATCTCTTTACTTTTTAAGTAACTGTCGCAGTTACCACTTGCCTGGGTAGGCATCTGAGGCCATCCTCCAATCCTGCTAAGGACTATGCCTTCCTCAAGGGAGGCTTGGGCATGTCTTCTAGAGCACACCACTGTGCTGATGCACGCCTTAGACCCATGGACAAACAAGCTTTTCAAAATGGCATTCCTGGAGCTGGTCTTGCAACTTAGTGACAAAGCCCTTGCCTAGCATGTGTGGGACCCTGGGTTTAATCCCCAGCACCAAAAAAAAAAAAAAATGCTTTAAATAGTAAAAAATGGCATTCCCCTTCCCCCTGAATTAAATGTCCCCTCAGTCATAGTATATCTGGTGATATAATTACAAAACCAACCATCCCAAGGTTGATGACTTCACACACCAGTGATCATGTGTTATCTTCTGGGTTTTGTGAGTCAGGAATCCAGAGAGGCACAGGGAAGGCATCTCCTCTCTGCTCCATGATAGCAGCGCCCCCAACTGGACACCTGGCTGGGAGGCTGGAATCATCTGAAGGCTTGACTGGGGATGGAGACTCCATTGTCATTGTGGTTCGCTCACAAGTCGGGGAAGCAATTTGGTTCCACGCCACGTGGGCCTCTTCTCATGGCTATTTGATGGCATATTCACTTGCCAAGTCTGTCATGACAAAGTGCCACAGACCAGATGGTATAAGCAACAGAAATTTATTTTGTCGAAAGTCTAGAGGCTAGAAATCCAAGCTCAAGGTTTCTGAGGACTGTTTCTTCTGAGGCCTCGCTTCTGGTCTGTGAGTGGTCACCTTCTCCCTGCTTCTTTTCATGATCTCCCCTCTGTACATGCCCATGCCCTAATCTTCTCTTCTCATAAGAACATCGGTCACATTGGACTAGAGGGGTGACCTCAATGAACTCATTTAATTTAATTACCTCTGTAAAGATCCTATCTTCAAATAGAGTTACATTCTGAGATCCTGGGGGATTGGAGCAGCCACATTTATGAATTTGGGGATGGATGATTCAGCACAAAACAACTATCCTCATGTAATGGGGACTGGTTTCCCCCAGAATGAGCAACCCAAGAGACCAAGGTGGAGTCTGCAGTGTCTTCCACCACGGGGCTCAGCAGCCACACAACCTTGAATCTGTACCATCTCGTTGGCTACACAGAGCAGCCCTATTCAGCATGGAAGGATGCTGTGAAAGTACATGGATTCTGGCAAGTGAGGGTCTATGGGGGCCAGCTTGGAGGTTAGCTAATAAAAGTGGGCAAATAAAAGCTTCCTCCCACACTAACCACATAGCAGAATGACTTCTCCAAAGGAGAGAAGCCAGTAGGCACAAAGTCACTGTGCCTGAAGGCTCCCTCATGCTCAGCTCTTACTAGGTGGCTCAGGGGAGGGCGTGTGGGGAAAGAAGCTGGCAGCGCTTCCCTCAAACTCTTACCTCTTGGGGAGGAAGTGTTTCATTGCCTCCATGGAAAGCTGGGCAATACTCCCAGTTGTAAAGAAAGTTCAGTTCTGCTCTCTGGTTTACCCCAATCGCCATCTTGGGTATAAGCAACTGAGCTTGGCATCAGCCAAGGCTCGGGGCTATGTGGACACTGCTCAGTGGACACAGAGAAGGTATCAGTTATTTGCAGGAAGCTTGTAACAGAGCACATGGCACATAACAAGAGCATAAAATAAGTGTGATTGTCACTTCCCAGAGCACACAGGACTGCATTCACGGCAGAGAGAAGAGAGGTTACAGTCCTTTGTTCTAAGTACACATGACTTAAAAGCAGAATGCTGTTATTCCTTCTCCCTTATCTGGTTAATCTGCAGAAAGACAAAATTGTGGACAAGCTAGCATCAGCTACTTTCGATCATAGGGTCAAAGATCTGGGTCTAAGCCCTTGGATGACCTGTCATTCATTTATCGGGTCTACTTGATGTGTCCAAGAAGATGGAATAAGCTGAAGCCACATGCCAGCACAGCCTTGACTTAGCAGGAGCCACTCAGTTCTGAAAACTGCTGGCCTTCTCCAAACAGTTGTGGACTTGCTACTGACCTGGGGCCAGAGTCCTAAAACATAGCTCCTGACCCTACCTCAGAGTCCTCCAGGGGGCTGCCAGACTTCCTCTTCCTTCATGTTTTGCTGAAACTTCACACCTGAATAATCAATTCTTCCTGGACCCATTTCCCCATCACTTTCCTCCTAAATTTACACTCGCCTGGCCCAAGTGTTGGCGACCTGCAGGATAACCAGCTCATCCCCCAATAAGGCTCTCCTCCAAATCTATGGGATAGATTTAAGGTTTCCACACCCCCTCCCTGCTAAAGGCGGGGGCAATTCCTCCAGCCCCAGATGGCCACATCTCCCATTCACCTCATCCATCATCCAGACAGGTGGGCTCTAGAGAGAAGCCACAAGCAGGACAAGGGTAATTAGGATCCATTAAGGAGATGAGGCTAAACTGCAGGGGAGGGGGTACTATTCATTCCACACCCTCTTCTAAATGGGGCCATCAAGCACGTGGAGCTTGTTCTCTTGCATTCCTGGGGAGGCTGAGGCAGCTGGGTAAATGAGCATTTTGAAGATAGAGAGGCCTGGAGCTGAGACAAGGACCATAAGCCCAAGTCCAGAGGGGGAAGGGGGAAATAGACCTCCCAGCAGGAGCCAAAGTATGCGCTCATTCCTGAACCAAGGGCAGAGCTTATGACTCCAAACTCTGCAATCAAGGCTGCTTTCAGCAGAGTCCCCACATAGCCCAACCCAGGGTCAGCTTTGCTGCCACAGAGAAGGCCCCATACTGTGTGCCTGTGCGGCTCTCATGGCACTGTCTCCAGAAGACCCCTGCCAGAAAGCAAATGCATTCTTTGCGAGGGGTTACAAATCAACCTCTTAGTAGCTCATCAAGCACCTTCTTCCTGATTAAGCCAGCAGATGGGCTGGCCTCCCTGAGAGAAAGGGAATGCTCAATAGTGAGACTTTGATTTTTCTCTTTTTGTCTATTTTGATCAGATCAGAAATGTTGGTATGGAGGTAGATGGGGATAAGACGGAGAGTAGACAAAGGGATGTGAAAAGCAACAATTGGAGGGGAACCAAGATCATTGCCCACCTTTCTCCTAAAGCCTTAACATGACTGGAGGAAGTTTGAGAGAAATTGTTCCAGAATTTGGGCCAACCCTGGAGACAGCCAGTGGCCCACACCTACGCACACACACAGTCCCTCTGCACACAAGGTCATCACTCAAGGCTGGTCTCCCGATCTTCAGACAGTTCCCCATCACCAGAAACCCTCAGAAACCTCAAAATGGACTCTGGCAGTCTTATCCTGCCAGTTCCACCATTTGGGGCAATGAAGGACAGGAGAGCCACAATCCAAATACAAGCATGTGAAAAATGACGACAGTGATTTTTTTTCTTTAATGAGACAGGACCTTGCTCTGTAGCCCAAGTTGGCCCCAAACTCCTGGGCTCAAGCTATCCTTCTGCCTCAGCCTCCCAAATAGCTAGTGACAACGATTCTTGAATTTAGGGGCAATGCTTTGCCAGACATAACTGTTCTATCCTCATGGTGGTGGCACCTGCCTTACCTCCAACTTACCCCCAGGAGAAAACTTACTGCTAAGTGACAGGACCAAGGTCACACACAGTAAATAGCAGCTTCTGGACCAAACAAGTTCCATCTTCTTTTCAGTAGAAAAAGCCCAGTTCCTTAATATACAAGACCTGTTAACATCATCAACACCCCAGCAAGTCATCCAGATCTTCACCATCTGGTGTCTGCATGCAACTGAATTCTTCATTTATTCATTCAGAAATTATTTCAGAGCCAGTAAAAAATTGAGCCTTCAATGATCTTCATACCTACATACCAAGCCCTCAGTGACAGCGCTTCCCCAGTGGTGCAACAGCTCACAGGTTGACCCTGAGTTTCAGTGAAGCCCTGGGGTTGCTACAAGTTCTGAAGCTGCTTTTATTTAAAAGCACCGACTCTTACCTGGGCCTGCAGAAGCCCAGTGGGTAGCTAAACACAGGATAAAAGCTTGGATCTCTGCCTCCATTTTGCATTTGTCTCCTTGGCTCTGAGTCATTCTTTCCTGCCATCACTTTGGATTTCAGGAACAACATGTATGATGGCTACACATCCTGTGATGAGATCCAAAACTACCCCAGGCAGCAGCAACTTTCTTATCACAGACAATGACCCCACCTGACCAATCCTGAGACAATGGTGGACCAGACCATAATTTGACCAATTAACTAAAGACTGGTTAACTATGCATGTTTCTTACTACACACACACACACACACACACACACACACACACACACATACATTTCTGTTCCTTCCCCATTTAAACCTGAAGTTCTTGTCAGTCCCCCCAAAAGAGAATTGAGAATTCTCGTCTCCTGTCTTCCCAGTATAGCAATACTGAATACTAAACTCCTTTCCTACTTTACCGTTATTTTTTTCAATGGATATTTGGGGAGAGTGGCTGAACATGGTTTGTTGGAACTTCTCCAAGTCAGGCCCCGCTCTGGTCTGGGACTCTGTTAACAGAGAGACATGAGTTTGGAGCGGCTGAGGTGAAGTTCAATTGCTTAGGGCCTCAGAGAAATACATTTTATGTCTCAAACACCCCAAGAAGAAGCCAAAAACATAAATCTTATGACTCCAAACTCTGCAATCAAGGCTGCTTTCAGCAGAGTGCCCACATAGCCCAGCCCAGGGTCAGCTTTACTGCCACAGAGAAGGCCCCATACTGTGTGCCTATGCAGCTATCCTGGTGCTGTCTCCTGAAGACCCCTGCCAGAAAGCACATGCATTCTTTGGTAATTGTTATGTTCTGGATCTTAAGTGAAGCTATCAGGAGGTGGTGGAAACTCCAGGAGATAGGGCTAGTTGGAGGAAGTAGACACTGGGTCTGTGCCTTGGAGGTGCATATTTTGTTTACCTCCCTCCATGCTTCTCTTTCCTCTCCCCACCCTTATCCCATAAAGTGAGCAACTTTGCTCCCCCATGCCATACCCACCATGATATTCTGCCTCACCACAGACCCAGAATCAACAGAGTCCAGTGACCACGGACTGAAACTTCTGAAACTATGAGCCAAAATAAATCTTTCCTCCTCTAAGTTGATTCTCTCAAGTATTTTGTTATAGCAACAAAAAGCTAACATAGTCATTTAGTTGAAGCCTGTACCCCTTAAATCAAAAAGCAGGAAGACATTTTGATTAGAACTCTGCATATTTAATATAAGCACAAATGCTATCTGAAATATGTTTATTGGGTATTTAGGAGCTGTTTATCTTTCTCCTCCTCTGCCTCACCCTTTATCTACCCCCCATCTTCCTTCTCATTCTTTCTTCTATTTGAAAGAGCAAGGGACACCTAGTCCCATAATGTGAGACTAGGTCATATCTGAAAGAACTAGAAAAACATCATGGTTCAGAACCAAGGACAGCAGCCCAGGCCACCTCTGCCTGCTATACCCTGAACCCTGCCACCCAGGACCCTTGGGTAAGGCATCTGCCAACTGCTTCCGTCCACAGCCCTTACAAAGCAAAACTGAGTTAAGTATGACACCAGGTGCCTTTTTCTAGAGAAGCCCCCTGCAGGGTCTGAGCTCCTTTGCCTCCTCTTGCTGTTTTTGAAGGTAGCAGTTAAGCCCACATGAGACCAGGAGATGGGAGAGGCCAATTACTAATGTGCTGAGGAAAAGAAAAAAAAAAAGTCTATAAATAATTATACTGAGGCTTGATGTTAAGCATAAGGGTGACTAATAATTCAGAAAGGCAGAAACTTCTGCGTCTAGGGCAAGGCTCCCCAAGGCAGAATGGCAGTGAATGGCCACACACATTTGCATAATGGCTTTCTTGTTGTTCTCTTTGTTCTTTTTGTTGCTTCAACTAATTGCTTTTAAGCACCCTGTTATTTCCCTGTTCCTCTGAAAGGAACCAGCCCCAGTGATCCACAAATGGTAACTTTCACCAGCACAATGCTGTTGCTATACATTTATAAATTTGGAAATGTGAAGAGACAAAGCTGTTGATTGAGATAGCCCCAGAAACCGCTGCTTATGACCCTTTATTAAATGAGCTGTGAAAGTTTTCCCCCAGGGCTATCTTCACAGGTGTGCCACCTGTACCTGTACCCCTGCCTAGCTGCCCCCTGCAGAGCAGGGCCCTAGGGTTAGAAACACCTTATGCTTGGTTTAGTGGTCTTGCTGTCTCTGTCTAGAATGTCTCAATGATTTTTAACAAGGGTCCACATTTTCATTTAATACCTGGCCCTGCAAATGATGCGCACTTCTATGAGTCAGCTCTGGTTGGGATATCTCCTGACTCTGGTGGCAAAGTGGACATGATGTGAAAAGGCCTCTCAAGAGTCTATCAATCACACCATTTCTACCTCTGGTATCCACATAAGCTTCCCAGCACCCTCCATGGCCATGACTCAGAGAAAAGGGGACAGATCCTATTGGCCAGGGAACAACCTGACCCCAAACTTTGTGAACTCAGCTAACAATCTAGCCTGGCTAGATTGAAGAGATGGAGCACAGATATCTTTCTAGATGAAGCTCTTAATGGTTGAAGTCACTTCTTTTGTGGAGAAGTTCTGATTGAGTTGAAAAGGGATGTCTTTGGTGCCAGGGACTGTAGTGGTCCTATTAAAAAAAGCCTGAGGCTGCCCTACACAAGCTGCTACATGCTTGCTTGGTCCCCATTTCTCTGTCTCACAAGGTGAACAACATGAATCTATTCTAAGACAGACATTACTCCACGCAAGGCATTGAGGACTGACGAATAAACAAGAGAGACTCAGTCTATGCCTTCTGGGGTCTTACAGTCCCATCACAAATAAAAACCACGTAGAAAGGACTAATTCTTACATTCCTGCCTTGCCGCCTATTGTTACCCACTTGGAACATCTGGTCCTCTTTTTTGCCAACCTATGATGAACTAACTTAATCTCCAGTAACCAGCACAAAGCCTCTTTGGACCCAAGTCCTCTGCCGTCCAAGTGCAGACCACTGCTCTGTACTGCTCCACTCAGCAGCCTCTCTGCAGCTCCCCCCTCCCCCCGGCACTCAAGCCTTCTCTGTCTTGTTCAGTTGCTATGAGGATCCATGTTTTCTTAGTGTGATGCAAAATTCAAACAGACCTAGGCTGTTTTCTTCTGTACTCTTATCTCTGTCCCTGAGATAGCAGGTACTATTTTCTGCCCATAAATCTATCACCGTTTTCTTCCTTCCAAATTGTTTTCCATATCCACATTTTTCTGAGATGATCTACTTGGGAAAGGCAATCTGATCTCTAGTCCTTTCCTGGGAGTGAATTATGGATTTTGACTGGCCTGTAGTGATCCCACCCTCTCTGTTGGCTTAAGACCTAGTCTTGGCCAGTGAGATATGACAGTGATGATGAAGTAACTTCTACCAAAAAAAATCCAATGGATTAAAAAGAGACCCATGGAAGGAAACGGTTGGTCCCCTTTATTCTGTTGATAGTGTCACATCTACATGGGGTTCCTGGAACTATGCCAGCCATCAGGGGCAAGACCAACAGGTTAAGAATGACAGTGAACAATGATAAAAAGAACCCAAGTCTTTGATGAAAAGGTCAAATAGATATTAACCAACCTGGAACCACACCACCTATTTTAACTTAAATTTTTTTATCACTTACTATATATTTACTTAAGTTTTCTGTTCTTTATAGCTGGAAACATCCTATGTGATAAACAAGGGTTTGAATATAGTAGGTGTGCTTTATGGGTTTGTCTGGTTCAATGTTGGACATAGGGCAGGCAGGGTCTGCCCTTGGAATTGAGCTAAATGGACTGCTTATAAATGTGAGTGTGAATGACCTGTTAGAAAAAGAATCTAGGAATCACAGCGTTTCTGAGGTCCAGTTTAATTCTATTCCTGACTCTGATTTTGACAGGACAGAATGCAAGCAACTAAGACATTAAGAAACAAAGTCTTGACTTTGATTACATCACAGATTAAGAAGCTCAATCTAGATCACCTACTTGGAACCGGACCCAAGTGCAATTGGGACATAAGAAAAATTTTTCTTTGGTATACCAAGATGCTTAGCTATAAATCTGTTCAATTCTTTAATGAAAAATTCATCCCAGATCATTGTTCTCTGCCCTCTTTCCTACATCCTATTTTGTGCTTAAAAAAAAAAGCCCCACCTCTAAATAGAGATTTTTATTTAAATTACTTTAAAAAGACAATTCATATAGCCAAAATAATGAATCTCTAATGGTGGAATTTCAGATCTTATCAACTCCAAATTGAGCAATTTTAGGCCAGAGCGATATTCCAAAAATGCTACAAAAAATGCCACTGTCTCAGAAGCTACCAATTTCTCTGGCTTGAAGGTAGCTCACTCCTACCTGACTATACCATGAATATTTTGCCCATCTCAGCTGCCAGGACCCTTTGCCCACTATCTACCCTAGTGAAGGAGAAAGCAGGTAAGGAGCCTTATAGGCTTGGGTCTGGCAGTGCGGAAACCTTCTTCACTCCCAAGAAACAGGAAGAACAAGATCTCTTTGGCTCATGCAATGGAGTGCTCAAAACACTTCTTTAAAGAAGTTCACTGCCTGGCTTCAGGGCAAGAAGGAAGCATTGGCTATGGTTTGCTATTTCTTCTGCATTTCCACATCTCACTCATGACCCTGCAGAGAAAGGACAGCCACAAAGACCTGGGACAGGGGCTCCTGAAGGGGCGTGACTGTTGCCAAGGAGACCAGAGGATGGTGGAGAAGGAAGGACCAGAGGAAAAGCTCCAGCAATAGAAGTGAATCATTCTTTTTTCCACCATCAAGGCAGAAGGAGTTCCTTCTAGAGACTTTCCCACCAAAATATCTACCTAGTTCATCTCAGTGGCTGGTCCCAGAAGTGGCGTTCTGCTTTTCAGTATGCATCCACACTCAGCTCACATTAGGAAGTGCTTTGTTAAATAGAGAAACTGAGGCCCTAGACAGTGGTTCGAGCCCTCAGAGAAGAGCCAGGCTCCAAGCAGCTGGCAACATTGGCTTTGGAGACCACAAAGCAGATAGGAAGGGTTTGGCTGAAGGTGCCCCAATACTGCGATCAGCCACAATAGCACCCACCGTGTTAAGCCCTAGTGGAGACAGTGTGCAGACAGACATGGCGCCAGTAAGCAAAGGAGCCATGCTGTGGATGAATCCACCTGGGCACCCCTGAACTCCTGCTGGCTTCTTGCCCTAGAGCTGAGAGGCCATTGCAATATAGCCCTTTGCAAAGGGCTACCTCAGGGGGTCCTTCTTCCTATTTCAGATCCACTGAGTCCTTATGCTCCACACGTGGTCCGCATAGTATCCATGAGGCTTCTGAGGGCTGTGGGCTTCCTGCCATCTCTGGGTACATCCTCAATGTCTGAGAAGCACCACTTCAAAGTGAAAAGATCCTGTACCACACATCTCTGGTCTTACAGCTTTCAAGAAATATCTCTGGGGTGTTGGAATGAAACACTGCTGCCCGACAGAATTTTCAAAGATGATGGAAATGTCCCCTATCTGCATTGTCCAAAACGTGGCCACACATAGCAATAGAGCATGTGAAATGTGGCTAGTGGGACTGAAGAAATGAATGTTTAACTTGATTTAATTTTAATTAGTTAAAATTTAAATTCAATGAGCTGCCTGTGGCAGGGGCTACTTAGACCAAGCAAGGAAAGATGAAGCCACCCACAGACTAACAGTGGGGACCACGTAACAGGAGGACTAATGTGCCACCCCTCCCCACTACCCTTTCCAAGAGGAAAACACTGAGGGAAGTTGGTGCTTCCAGGGGACATCATAAGTCCCTCTCAGCAAGTGCCCTTTTCCTGCTAAAAGGTCCTAGGAAGAGGGGCCCAGGGCTAGGGAAACACACACAGCAGGTTTAGTGAACAAAGGCTGGAACCCCATCATTTCTGCTCAAGTCCTATGAGGATTTGATGCTGTAGGAGAGACAAAGGCCACAATTAAACCCCAGTGTGTACATATTTCCAGACACGTATGAATTGAAACCTTGTTTGAGGGAGGTTTGAGGGAGGCCCTGCTGTGGGGCCATTTAATAAGTTGAAATTGCACTATAATAAGATCCTTCTGGGTTTTCAGAAGTACCTGGGTTAGGGTCTAAGTCAGTCTTTTTTTCTACCACACCACGTCGAGGTAAAACGCTGGATCAGTGCATTAGCCTTTGGGAAGTTCTGGAATCCTGGGAGAGCAAATAACAGAGTTGCCAGCTTCTTGTTTCTCTGAGCGCAAGTCATCCATATGACCTGGGGAGGCTGTTCCAGAATGAAAGCCTGGGTTTGGAGTGAGTACAAGGCATGCATCTCAGGCTAGCAGAGCCAAGAAGAGGTGCCATGACTGCTGGGGAAGCCAGGCACACGACAGGACTCGCCATTTGCCCACCCTGAGCCTGTCCCCAATCTCATATCCCTGATCTCTAGGAGAGAGCCGACCGTCATCTCAGTCCCCAGAGAGACTAACTGTGATCATCTCAGACACCCCTCAACACTCCCTCCTTACCACACATCAAATTGGTCACCAAACCCTGTTGATTCTACCCTAGTAATGTCTCCAGACTCCCTTATCCTGGCCTCGCATCCAGGGGACACCAGATATGAGGAGGCTGCCAGTGTCTCACCAGGAGGTCCCTCTTCCTGCCCAGGAGGGTGTAAGTCACTGAAGAAAATAAATTAGAAATAATTAGTGAAGAAAAAAAGACACTGAGTCAGAATTACAGTTTTGAAGTAGAGCACCTGATAAGGCCAGCCCACACAGGCACTGGAGCTGGAAAATTAAAAAATGGCTCTTGTGGTTTTATTTACAGGGGTACATCAAAGGCAGGGATAAGGTTTCAGAGGTGGAGTCTTGCTTTGTGATGTCTTGCTGTCTACAGGTTGATTGGCATCTTGGCAGGTCACACCCGTCTCTGAGAGACTGTGTGTCTGTAGAAGGTCACCCCATCTCCCGTGCTGTGTGGAACCAGGCAGAGCTTGAATAGGGCTCACAATGTGTTGGGTGGTCTTGGCCAGAGGAAATTTCCACTGGAAGTTCCCAGACACCAAATTCTCCTATTCACTAGGCTGCAATGCCTGTGTAGTCCACACATAGCCCACGGATGGCTCTCGACACCCAGGATCCCAACTCTGTCTGATCCCTATCCCCCTCTCTCATCCATGCTTCCTCACTTGCCAGGAGCAGTAGGATGAAATTCAAACCATACCGTGCCTATACTCTGCTGAACCTGGGTTCCATGTAGCCTAAAGGACAATGTCAACCTTCCTCCATGTAACTAGCTATGTCTCAACAGAGCTGCCCCAGGGTTCTCCACCCTTACTTCAGACAGGCCTACCTCCACACTCCAGCCCACCATTCTCCCATCCCTACTGTGGACTCTGCCCTCCCAAGTCTGGCTTTTACACATTCAATGCCTCATGGAGCAGGTGCTCTTCTTTGCCCAACAAACTCCTGCTAAACCTCCAATAGCCAGCTCTACCACTCCCTCTACCATGCAGCATTTTGGTATGCAGGTAGAATTAGATGCTCCTTCTTCTCCACTCCCACAATCTCCTGTAGATCATATTTCTTTGTCCAAGATCATTCTCCCCTTTAGACAGTGAGCTCTGAGCTCCACCATGGCAGTCAAACAACAAACCATGAGGCTGAGGAGCCAGCTCTGGGGTTTCTTGAGCCAAGAAAGACCACACATCAAGAGATGCTAGAACCCAGAAGATGCTAGATCTATAGGTAACCAGGACCTCCAACACTCCTCAGGAGATCCAGGGCCAAGATATAGTGTGTACAGAACCTGTATTGGTTCTACACACATTGCCAAAGCCACCAAGAGGGGAAATGCTGAAGACAGAGGGGGAAGACAACAGCTTAGAAGAAACACCTGAGGGAGGCAGCACCTGAGGGAGGCAGCTGTCCAGTAACCAGATACTCACGTAGTTTCAGTATCCCCCCCCATGATCCACTTGTCACATACAAAAGAAAAGGAAAAAAATTCTTAAGACCAGATAAATCTGGCTAATACCAACTTAATCAAGGATTGAAGTGAATGTCATCAACAAAGGGACAAACCCACATCATTTGCTTCCTGGCGTGATCCCTCCCCATGGAGGTGGAGCACAACAGCACTTTTGTGATATTTCTGATCCAGAGGATACTTAAGATGAGCCCAAATCTAGGGACCTTATGCAAATTAAGTAATCTGTACTTTTCTGGAAGGTCATGAAAAACAAGGAAAATCTGAGAAGCTACTCCAAATTAAGGAAGTAAAGAAACACAACTCCTAATGGCAATGTGTGATCTTGGGTCAGGACAAAAACAATTGCTTGAAAGAACAGTATTTGAAAACAAGGATGAAATTGGATTATGGATTATAGATTAAATATCAATATGAAATCAATGTTAAATGCTTTGATTTCAGTTCTTGTTTTAAGGTTATAGAAGAGAATGTCCTTGATCTTAGGAAATATATATAAATTATTATAGGGTAAAGAGATGTTATGTATGGAACTTACTCTCAAATGGCTCAGAAAACAAAGGATGCATACATATCTTGAGAAAGAATGAGACAAAATACTAATGATAAATGAATCTGGCTAGGTAGCACTAGGGTATTCTTTGAACTTTTCTTTTAAAATCTATGTTTGAAATTATTTCAAAATAAAAAGTAAAAAAGAAGAAAGACATGAAAGAAGAGATCTTGATCTCAAAAGAGGAATATAAAAGATAAGTCCAAATTCCTCTTGCAGTAATTTGGACCAAGACATCAGATGAGACACTCCACAAGGTACCACAAAAATAACAGAGCTGTTTTTCCTAATCTGCAGTTCCTCCAGAATCTTAAAAGAAATGCTCTTTTTTTTTTTAACTCCACCCCAACACAATATTCCAGAATCTCCCTCATAGCCGGGCTCCATCTACTCAGGAAGTCAATTTTGAAATCTGTCTTCTCACAAATCACTTCATAGGGGCCTGGGATATAAAGATGCAAAAGAAGCTCCATCCATGAAGATAAGGTGGAAATGTGAGTGATAATTCTTATAATAGGATCTGCAGCACAGCATCATGAGAAAACAGAGGCACCCACTCTCAGAAGGAGATTCTGAGAAAATTGCAAGTGTGCTACAAGAGCTGGGTATAGAAGTAGGAGGAGTTTGGCAATTAGGTGTGGGAGGAGGAGGCTGATGAGCAGTGGCCAACTCCAAAAGGTTGAAAATAAGAAAACCTCAGAACAATTCACAGGCCAGGCTTGTTCTGGGAATAATCAGTATTCAGTGGAAACATAAGGTATAAACAGCAGGAATAGTAAAAATCATAGTTAGAGGCCAGACAATGGAAGTTTTGTCTACATGCCATACAGTTTGGGCAAAGGAAAACCCACCATGCAAAAGATCAGATGTGATTTGCTACAGAAAATTCTAGTCATCATCATGTGGAAAATATACTGGGCAGAGGCAGAATAGGAGACAGGGGAATGGTTAGCAGCTTGTCGTGATGATCAGGGCTTGAGAGGGTGAGGGAGGGTCAGTCCTTGCACAGCACCTGGAGGGAGTGCCCCCACAAATTTTATACCCTGGATGACAAATTTTATATTCAGGGTACCAGCCTCAGAATGAAGGCCTGAATTTAGGGAACAGAGTAGCTCTTTTATGAAAGAGATTAAATCCTCAGAATGTAGTTTGTGGATATAGAGTGACATGGTGGTGGGCAGAGGGGTTTAAGGAGTTGTCACAGTGCTTAATGAAAGGGAGACACAACAATATCCAGCAAGTGAGAGAATGGGAAGCAGAAATGGCCTTTCTTTGGGCAAAGGCTTAGACAAGTCCTGCTAAGATAACTGGACCCCTCACTAATGAGGACATTAACAGGAGGCACCCCTCCCTCCTTGCATTGGTCAGCTTAGTTGGCCTGTTTGGAGGAGTGCCAGTCATGGGCCAATTATTGTTGAGTGAATAGAAACATCTAGGGGTGACTCTGTGGGTCACCCTGGTCTTTTGGGACAATAGCCAGGAAGAGTTCTCAGGACCCAGGAAGCTGGCCCTTGTCCTGGGCAGATGGCCTACTCCAAGCATAACCCTGGGTTTCATGGTGAAATCACAACTGTTGTGAATGTTCCAGACTTCCCTTCCCTGAGGGCCAGAGGGGCAGGAATACTAATTTTTATTCTTCAAATGGAATACCTAAAAATAAAGGACTAGAGTGTCCCTGATGCCATAACAAAATGCCATAGACTGGGAGCTTATTCTTAACAGAAATGTATGTCTCACAGTCCTGGAAGTTGGGAAATCCAAGATCAAAAAGAGCCAGTACCTGGTGAGAGCTTGCTCTCAGGTCAGAGCAAGTACCTTTTTGTTGTGTCCTCACATGATGAAGAGGGCAAGGATCTCTCTGGGGCCTCTTTTAAGTCCACTCAGGAGGGCTCTGGCTTCAAGACCTCATCACCTCCCAAAGACCCACCTCTTCATACAATTACCTTGGAGCTTAAGACTTCAACATAGGAATTTGGGGGACTGGGGTTAATGTACACTCAGCCCATTGCGAGACTGGCCCAGGGGCCTCCAGAAATTGTTTCTTCTAGGCTTTGGCTATGTTAGCATTTAAAGCTATCTTATGTTTTACATGAATGTTATTCCTCTGCTCAGTATGCCTGGCTTTGAAGATGAATGACACAATGGTCATTATCTATCCTTAACCTTATATCCCAGTGAAGAGAGGAAGAGGTTCTGGAAGGCTGAGTGAATGCAAGGTGGGAATTGAGGAATGCTTGCAGCTTGTTTTCTGACATATTAATTCATGCGAGACCAGTGCCTGTAAGAGTGAAGAGAGCACTGAGGCTTCTAAATATTGCCTGGCTCATCCAAGTTCACATAACTGACAAGTTCAGGCTCTGGGTCTGCTGAGTTCCTGTGGCACCAGGGGCCATCGAGGGCCATGTAGAGCCCTTGGGAAGCACAGAAGCTCTGGCCTGTTTTATATCTGAGCTCCCAGTTTTGTGACCTTGGGCAAGTGGTCGAAGCTCTCCAAGGTCTCTGTGCCCCAGTTTTTTACATCTCAACTAAAGCAGAGATAATGGTAACATTTGTCCCAGATAGAGGCTCTTAAGGATGGAAGGAGCTCACGCAGCACTTGCTGATATCAGTGTTTGTGTTTCCTGGGCACACAACTGGTCCAGCACTTCCCAAACCCCATATGCCCAGGAACCACCTTGGATCTTACTAACAAGCAATTCTGCCCCCACAGGTCCAGGGCGGACCTGAGGCTCTGCATTTCTATCAAGCTCCCAGGTGACACAAGTGTTTGTGAAACACAGTAGTGCAGGATGTAGAGCTCCTCGGGGTGGGGAAGACAAAAACCAAAGTGAAAAAGAACCCTGCCTACCATTCAGTCACGGGACAGAACACGTCTCAGCTATTTTAAATGATGCTCCATTTATTGATGTGGAATATGCTCACTGAGCAGAAGCCGAAAAGCTACAGAACAGAATCCTGTAGTGTTTAAATATAGCTAGATAAGTAGAATGATAGGGTCTATCAGATAGAAAAAAGAGAGAGAAAGAAGGAGAGAAGGAGACGAGGAAAAAAGAAATGGAACCTATCAGAAAGTATCGATCGATAGTGGTGTCTCTGGGAGATGGAATTACAGCACTTATTTCTTTTTTCCTTGTAAGTATTTGAATTTTTCCATTTTCTACCACAATCACGAATTTCTTTTATAAGATGAAAAAGCTACTTGCATCTCTACATGAACTCTTCCATTCATTGCACTTGTTATAATCAAGGTAGCCACTCTCATTGCCAGGGGTGGGGGAGAGCAGTCCTTAGTTCCCCCATCAGGGCTTGGTCCTTAGCCCTTTGAGAAGAGATGTGATGCAGGAGCTATGAGAAACCTCGGCCAGGCCCCTGCCACTGCCTCAAAAAGCTCTGAGCATCTGGGGCCATGGGAGGTGTCCATCCTCGCCACACTGTCTCTGCAGCTTTCAGGGCAGCAGTGATGGGAAGAAAGGTGACCCTGAGTCCTGGGACAAGGCCAAACACAGTCACTGAAATAAATGTGTGGCTTAAGAGAGGGAGCAGCGCCTGTGGCATCCCTGACTGACAGCCCCTAGTTAGCATTCCTGCCCAGTCTTCCAGCTTCTCCCCAGGGCTCTCCCTCTGTACCTCCTCCTTTCGCTCTCTCCTCTAAATAGTTTATTTTAAGTCCTGGAGATGCTGTCCTTAATAAGTCCGTCCTTCTTATCCCAAAAGGACACACTCACCCTGATTATTCTAGTTTCTAAATAGGAAAACAGGAAGAGCAGATTATGGACCCGGGAGTACACCACCACAGAGAGCACTAGGGTCATCTAACCTTGAACCTGAACCTGGGAGGACGCTCCCTGACCTCATTCCTCTTAAGGCTTGAAGAACCAGAGTCCAGCCCTGCAGCAGGTCTTATAGGCGGGGTCTAGAGGAGGGGAACAGATGAGCTCCCTGTCCAGTCTAGCACCATGGCTCCAAGAGCACAGAGCCTTTTCAAATGAACCTGGTGCCAGGGTGTTGTGGCTGGCAGAGGACAATAAAAGGAGTAGCTGGGAGCTGAGAGGTCATGAACTTTCAGTATTTTTAGGCAAAGGGTAAGGATCTGAGGCATTTGGTTCCAAAGTTGGAGTAGAACCTACTTCAAGTCAAGATGAGCCTTCCCCACTGGCAGGTCCTTCTGAGAGATGGTATGGTCGCCTCTAGGCAACTCTACTCTGTCCCCAGGAGAAGAGGATCACTGTGTGGGTTCCAGCCTACAAAATCTACAGTGGTTACCAGAGTCCTTTTCCCCTTGGGAAAGCATGCCATCCAGCATCACCTCAGCCTGCAGGCCAATTCCTGTTTCTAGGCAGAGGGTTGGAGGAGTGACGGAGCAGGGCATGACCTCTCCTCCAGGGCCAGTCAGTGGGGTTGACGCTAACCTAAGTCTTGCTGCAGTGGGAAAAGGAGGAAACCACAGTCACATTAACCCCAGCGAATGTGATTAGAATGATTCTTTTCACCAGCACAGAACCTGATCACTAGCAAGGCCCTTTCCTAGCTATGTCCCTGGGTAGTTGTCTAAAGAAGGGAGGAAGGTCCTCCAGCTTCATTCCTTCTCTCTCCAGACTTAGGTCCACCAGGGACCTCCCTCTGGCAGAAGGAGATAGGCTACACATGGTCTGGCCCCTGTTGCCCCAACTCACACTGGTGGGCTTGGGTTGGTGGCACCCTTCCAAGTGGCTGGCATGAGCATTATCCCATGATGAAGGCCACTATGGAGGCTCCCTGGGCCAAAGGAATCCTAAGAGGACATTTGGCCACTGTCTCTGCCTCTGGGAAAGACAGGTGGCCCCTAAATCATTGAGGACAGATGGGAGCCTGTCCTATTTTTTTTTTTTCAAAATATCCACAAGCCATGCCACCATCTGCTTAGATAGTCAGACGTGTATGAGGATGTGAACGGGCCAAATAGGTGAGTGTAGTAGCACCACTGATGGCTGGGGTCAGCTATCTGGGAGTGAAGAGGAGCCCTTTTATCAGAATAGCACTTTCTAGTTCACAAGGCACTTTCTGGAGAGATTTATGGTGTCCAGGGACTTTCCTGGGGAGCTTCTTAAAGGAGCACTACTTTTAAAATGTGACCTTGTCCCCAAGACTCAGTAAACAGGTCTGGGATGTGACCCAGATTCGTGTGGTTGTGGAAAGGCTCACAGAAGATTCTGATGACAATCGGAACGCGAGCCCTGGTTGGCCTCAGCTCATTGCTCCTAATGGTTGCCCCAAAAGATGGACAGGACAGGTACCATCAGACCCAATTTGGAGATGTGAAACATGAAGTTCAGGACACCACAATGTCTTGTCCCAGGTAACACATTTAGCTAAGCTAAGATCGAAGACCCCAATCCTGGTCTGTTATCCACTGGTCAGTGGCCCTGTCACACCTCTCTGGCCATCCAACATAGGAGGGGAAGGCCCTAGGAAGCTCCCCACACTCCAAAGTGTATCCCCAGAGTCACTCAGGCCTTAATTAATTTAACAGATTCTTCCAGAGCTGTATCATGTCATGTCAAGCATCATTGTGGGAATCATTTTAAGGAAAAAATTAAATAGTATTCATCTTAAACATTGGCACAGTACCAGGCACTTGGCTTTCCTTGTGGAATGCTTGTTCCTGTATTTCATCCTCACTCCTTGGTGAAGACTTCTTCACTGACGCCTCATCAGAGAGAAGCCCTTCTCTCATGTCAAAAGACTTCCCCCAATCCAGTTATTTTGTGGAAGACAGAGTGGCATCTCCAGCTGCTCCAGGTCAAGCTGACCAGCACATGTAACAAAGGACTTATTATTCCCTACATTAAATGTGGCCCCATGACCTTCAATCCATATTTGAGCCTTACCATGTGCCAGAATGTTTTAAGCCATATGAATAAAAACAAAGATGGGTCATAGCTCTTGCAGAGCATACTTTCTAGACTCAACCACTGGCAAGTGCCAGATTTACATGGTCTTATACTGAGGATAGCATCAGCCATATGATATGAATTGAGGGCACTTGATATATTAGTGAGTTTTTTGCCACCATAAGGAAATACCTGAGATAATCAACTTATAAAGAAAAAAGGTTTATTTTTATTGACAATTTCCAGCCCATGATCTAATGGCCCCATCACTTCTGGTCTCTGGCAGAGAAGTAGATCATGGCAGGAAAGTAAGTGTAAAGTGTGAAATCACTTATCTCATGAGCCAGGGGGCAAAGGGGAAGAAATAGGAGATGGGGTCTCAAATCCTTCAAGGGCATACCCCCAACGACCTAAGGACCTCCACTAGGCCCCACCTCTAAAAGGTTGCATCACCTCTCTGGGAATTGAGCCTTGAACACATGAGCCCTTGGAGGACATTTAACATGCCCACTACATTTCAGATGCACCCTTCAGGGTCATTCTCGTGGCTTAGGGATTGCATTCCATTGTAGACCCTCATCAGATGCTGACACAAGGAGTGAATTCATTTACCCAGGGATACAGCACCACACCCGGTCTCCCATCCCCTGTCCTTTCTGAAACTAGTGCTTCTCTGAGTCCTCCAACATAACTCCTGCATCACAAGGTATCCATTTCACCATTTCTTTCACTTAGAGTGGAAATAGGGGTCAGGCAAGAGTGCAGCCACCAAAGCCTCTGGGGTCTCTACTCTGAAATGGGTCATGGCTTGTCACTCCTGTGCCTCTGTCTCACTCTCCTGCTGGTATGAGAGCCCAGGAGAGGTGGCGTCCTATGTAGCAGACACGAAGTTTTAGAAATCAGCCTTCTTGGGAAAACTCACCACTCGCCCTGCTGTCTTTGGGTGTCATGGATACAGAGATGAGACGTTCCTTGCCTTGAGGAGAGAGGGAAATTGAATCTAAAGGCATCACATGGATCATCTCAGCAGCATCTCCCATCTTAAAATGGGAAAGCAAAAGCACCCCACCAAAGAGGCAGCAGTCAAATTAATTGTTTTCCTGATTAACAAAACACAATTAAGCCCCAAATGCAGCCGCTCCAGGGAAGGTTATTCACATTTTTTTCTGGGGACCGTTCTGGCCATGGAGCAATGACAGCTTCATCCTGATCCCCCCAAGAGGAGCCCAGAGAGAAATAACAGCACAAACTCATTATGGCCTCGCTGTCTGATTCCCCTCTGGGGAAACCAGACCCAGCCTCAGCCAGAGGGAGGGACAAAAAGGCAGACAGGAATGTTGCCACTCAATGGCGGTGACAACAGCTTCCAGGGGCAGCAGGCAAGTGAGCTGTGCTCCCGGGAAGAGGGGAGGAGAACAGAGAGGAGTGTGGTAGTTGTTGGCTCTTGGAAGGTGAAAGAAGGCAGAAAAGCAATGTGAGCCCAGAAAGCAGAAGTTCAGGTTTCTAACCAGATTGCTAGGTGGCATCCCTGCCCCAGCCTCTGACTGCTCCTGGGTGCCATTTTGGGTAGTGTGGCAAATGGATCTCATGGCCAGATGGTTCTGAGTAACATAGAGGAGTCTGAGTGTAGGGCTAGGATCCAAGAAGGCCCTGCCCCAGAAGGACAGCTTTTCTTGCTTGGTACCACAGTTTCCCCTTCATGAAAAGTAAAGGTCATTATTTCCACCCATTTCTGTTCACTTATACCTTATGAATGTATAAGAGAAGGTTCTGGAAATCTTCCAAGAGCCGTTAGGAAATATGTATTCTTGGACAAGCATCCAAGGATACTTGGGATTCAGGGGGAATCCCAAGGATTCAGGGGGAGAAAGCTCAGCCCAGAGTCCCCTCTATGCCATTGTGTCAGCCTGTTTCATGGTCCTAGTCTTCCCCAGCCTTCACCAGCCTGTTTATCACAAAATTCTGGAGAGTGAGCAGATGTGATAAGGGGCAGGTTCTTCCCTACTGTCTAGAACAAGCTGCAGGCTGGTAGATTGTGGTCACTGTTGACCCCACCCAGGACCCAGAACAGAGAGTGTGTGGCACCTCCCACCACACAACAGTGCTGGCACTGGAGCCTTACATGTCAGCTTCACCTGACCTTTATTACCATCTTGTATCATGGAGGAGCGCTTTCCAAAGGAAGCCAACCTGATCTGTGTCTAGGAATTATGGACTCAGAAGTCCAGGGCAAGGAAGAATACTCCATAAAGGGAAGTTATGTTCGTCAGCTTTTTGTTGCTGTGACAAAAATACCTGACAAGAATAACTTAGAGGAGGAAAGTGTTATTTTGGGTCCCAGTTTCACAGGTCTCAGTCCACGGTTGGCTGGCTCCATTGCTGTGGGCCTGAGGTGAGGCCAAACATCAGGACGGAAGGGTGTAGCAGACTGCTCACTCCTCACAGCTGGAAAGCAGAGAAGAGAGGAAGGGGCCAGAGACAAGACAGACCCTTCCAGAGTATGCCTTTGGAGGACATTCCAGGTTCAAACATAACAGAAGTGAACTGCTCCAGACCAGGAGCGATCCTCGCTGGGGTAAAAGGACAAGAGACAGAAAGGCTCAGACAGGGGTGCTCTCAGCACCAATGGGAGAGCATGGCCTGGCCTCCACTGATGCCTCAGGCCTGAACAAGGGGGTATTTCTGCCAGGCCCTTCTTTCTCGGAGTCCTCGGGGCTGCTCAGCTAGGACTCTGGGTCCTTCATGGGTTAAGGCTGCCCTGCGTGGACTCTTCACGAGCTCACTCACTCTCCTCAGCTCAGAACCAGACATCCATGCCACCCACTCGCTCTGCTCTTCTGCCTGCCTCCAGCAGGTAGGTCTAAGGACAGCTCTACCATCTTCCTGGTAAGGGCAGCTCCTCCTGATGACCTTAGCCACCCCCAAGGAGCCTCCCTACTCTTTGTGCCCCAAGGTGAGAGGCAGAGTGCATGGTACAGGAGGTAGGTAGAGAGGAGAACTGGTCAGGCCCAGAAATGACAGGATTCCAGGTCTGTGGAGCTCCATGTACTTCACAGATCACACTCCCAGTCACCATCTCATTTGATCCATGCAATCAATTAGCAGATAGCTACTGTGGCATCTGATGTGCAGAGGAGGCATGTGAGGTCCTGTTGTCAATGAACACAGAGTCGGGGATAAGCAGCAAACAACTAAAGGAACATGATCAGTTCAGATAAGGCAACTGAAGAACTCAGGCAGGGGAGGACAGCGTGCGATTTTGTGTATGTTGGAGCCGTGGGTGGTACTCACACGGCAGGTGGTCAAGGCCTCTCCAAGGAGGTGTCAGTCGAGAACACAGCCCCACATGATAAGCAGCTCTAATGCACTAGGGAAACTGCAGATGGGGAACAGTGAACATAGAGATTCAAGGGCAGAAATAAACTTGGAATGTTTAAGGGACACTGACAGGCCACTGTGGGTGACAATGGAAGAGATAGGAAACAGGGGTCAACAGGGTCCAGAGCCTGTGGGTCTGAGAAGTTGACAGAGCAGATCTAATCCTCTATTGTGACTATTTCTCAGGTGAGAACCACGAAGCCCATGGAGCTTATGTCACCTGCCCAAAGCCACATGAACTTCACATTGGCACTTCCACTAGCACAAGGTCCTTCACACTCCGCATCTCATGCTGGCTCCTGTGTGGCCTCCATGAGCATGAGAGCCAGGGTAAGGAGCTCCTGTCTCCACCCTTTCGAGGAGCTGACACCACTGGGGTGCTGCCTGTCCTTCTGGCCTCCAAGGATTCACGTTCATTCATTCACTCAACAAAAGTAGGTGTTGAAGACCCACTGTGTCCTTGGGCCCTTTCTAGGAAATGCAGATACAGGAGTGAATCAAATGGACACAATCCCTCCCCTTACAGAGCTAACCTTCAAGTGAGGGAAGACAGAAACCATTCGTAAAATATGTCGCATGGTGAAAAGAGCTGGGGAGGAAAACAAGATGGAAAAGGGAAGAAGGGAATGCTGGGTGACAGGGCTTCACTTCCATAAGGAGGTCAGGATGACTTCACGAAGAAGGCAATTCCTAGTTTTTTTAAGGAATCTC
>CM053407.1:20123353-20143241 GCA_028644305.1 Xerus rutilus
CGGGGAGGGGGGAGGAAGGAAAGGGAAACGGGAATAGTAATGATGATTGATCGAATGGGTCATTACTACCCCTGGTGCATGTATGAAGACACAAATAGTGTGACTCTTTATGATTTGCAACCAGAGAAATGGAAAAACTGAGCTCTGTTTATGTACTATGACTTGAAATGCATTTAAATTAAAAAAATAAATAAATAAAAAAAAAGAAGGCAATTCCTGCTCAAAGATCAAAAGGAGAAGCCGGGCACAGTAGCGCAAGCCTGTAATCCCAGTACCTGGGGAGGCTGAGACAGGAGAATCAGGAGTTCAAAGCCAGCCTCAGCAATGGCGAGGCGCTAAGCAACTCAGTGAGACCCTGTCTCTACATAAAACACAAAATAGGGCTGGGGATGTGGCTCAGTGGTCGAGTGCCCCTGAATTCAATCCCCAGTACCAAAAAAAAAAAAAAGCACAAAAAATAAAATCAAAAGGAGGGGAGAAGGAAGCCCCACAGCTATCTAGAGGGACAGCATTCCAAGCAGAAAAAAAGCCAATGGACATGTAGAAAACATGGAAGTCGGAACAGGTAATGACCCGCAGCATCGGGCCAGCAGCTCCAGGCTCCCAGCTGGAGCTGCGTTTCAACAATGAAAAAGCATCTGAAGCCACTTGTCTTCATCTTGGCTCTTCAGATATTTTATGCATTACATAACAGCCAGATCCTCATGAAAGCTAGTTACATAAATTTAGGGAAAACAGCAACAAAAGCACTTCTTATAACACACATCAGCTCTTTTTTGTTCCATTGCTCTTAGCCCAAAAGTGAGTTACTGTGACAGGTACTTCAGGAGGGTACATAATTTTGGTATTTTTCACCTTACCACCAGGGTTACTAACTCCAATTACCATTACAAATGGCAATCCATTTCCAGTCTCCCTTTTTCTCAGTCTCCTCTTTGTTTTTTTGTTTTGTTTTGTTTTGTTTTGTTTTGTTTTCTAACTAATTTAGCACCCAGCACGCCTGTAATCCCAGCACTTTGGGAGGCTCAGACAGGAGAACTCCAAGTTCAAAGCCAGCCTCAGCAACAAGGCACTAAGCAACTCAGTGAGACCCTGTCTCTAAATAAAACACAAAATAGGGCTGGGGATGTGGCTCAGTGGTCAAGTACTCTTGAGTTCAATCCTCGGTACCAAAAAAAAAAAAAAAATCCATGATCTGGGCTTGAACAGTTTGGGTTCCAATCCTAACTGTATGGGTGTGAGCAGCCTAAAATCATCTTAGGCCCTAGCTCTTTAAATATTTTACAGACCAAAAAACAGCCAAACCTTAATGAAAGTTACAAAGCACACATCTAAATCAAAGCTTCTGTATCTTCATCCACAAAATGGGCATAGTAAGGGTATCTACCTCCAAGAAGTGTTGGGATGTTAAATGAAATAACCACAGGAAGGCAATTAGCACAGAAATAACTCTATAAAAGTTAAGTTAGCATTATTAGATTTGTGTTGCCATTACATATTGAAAATAATTGAACTCATCAGCTAACCCTGGGCATGTTTGTTGTTATAATGAAATCCAGGGACATGGTTAGTGAATAGAGCATAGTATGGATGTTATAAAATTGGCTTCTGCCTGTAGCCTCCTACGGCATCCCTTAGCAAGAGCTGCCCCAATCATATTCTCCCTCTGGGTTACCCCTAGCCCCTCCTCAGGGTAATGAGTTAGACTCTACATTCCCCAAGGTCCATCCCGGAGCTAATGCACATCTCTCAACAGGAACAGAGTCCACAGGGAAGGTGTGATTCCTGCACTTTGCTAGAGGAAAGGAAAACCTCACTTGTAATTGAGTGCCTCACCAATGGCTGGCCCATTTTCCTCACCTTCCCATCCTTCCCTCTTGCACAAGGCTGCCACAGTTCTGTTTCCTGGGATGTGAGGGGCTAGAGTGGCGGGATGAAGACTTTCCTACATACACTCATGAACACAGGCGTGCACACACATCCCCCCTGCCTGATGCCTCGGTTGCATAAGGCAAGATGACTTCATTCTCCTCTGGAGGCAGCATCTGCATCAGCTGCTGCATCCAGTGGAAGATGCTGTTAAGTTTCACACAAATTGTCTGGAAATGGAGAACAGCTGGATTCCTGGAAGGAAGGAGAGAGGGACAGCAGATTTACTCCACACCTCTACCTCCTGCTTAGACCAATTCAGTTTGCTCTAACCGGGACACATGAGCCAATTCAGGTTGGTGCACAGACCCAGTTGGAGTGGGGCCAGGTAGCATGAGGCCCAGGGTCCCTGGCCAACAGAAGAAAATCCAAGGATGAGTAGATGACTCAGGAAAGTGGAATGGGGAGATTGTAACTGGTGACAGAGTCCTGAACTCCAGCCCACTGCACTTTAACTAGTCTCACTGAGCCTCAGTTTTCCTTGTTGTGTTTCAAATCAGCTGCTCCAGCCCTCCCACTGAGTGACAGAATTGAGTGTAAAGATGGTTTAGAGAACCAGTCCCAAACATCCAGATGAGATCAGAACCTGCATTTCAAAGCCATAGCACCTGAGGCTAATCCACAGCCGGTCACAGGGTATGAAGACAGATACTTCCCCGGGGCTCCCTTGGGTGGAACTTCAGATTTTGCTGAAAAGCACACCAAATAGCTTCTTCTACCCAGACCTCCCAGGCCAGCATCCACAGAATATTGCTTAGATGAGAGTCCCCAACTCCAGGCACTCACTGGAAAGACCCTCCCACCCAAGCTGCTACATCACCTGATTCCTTTCCCTTACTTGATAAACATTTTGTTTCCCCAGGTCCACTGCAGCTTCTGGGAACCCAGGTCCCCAGAACCTTCCATCCATCAAGCAATGAGAGTCAGGAAGCCCAGAGCCTGACACCAAGGCTGATCTGGGACAGCTCACCTCATCCCTCCTGCCTCCATTTCCACATATGCACAATATGGACTCTCGACTCTCTTCTACCTAATCTCAAGGGATGCTGGAGGAACAAAATGAAGGCACTTTGGGTAAAAAGTATTTCAACATAAGCTATTTCTGAAATTCAGGGTGTGTGGCTGTTTCTTGCATTCAGTTTAAGAGCTCTTTCATTTTGGTTACTTTCTGGAAGATAATTTTAGAGGGAGGACAAGGTCCCACTGTTGTAGTAGAAACAGAAGGAAACAGGAGGAAGACCTCGAAAAGACAAAAAAAAAAAGCTAAAACAAACCAACAAACTACCCTTCTGAATCTAGGGAGTCCTAATTCCTGCCACCCCCGCATGAGGTCCTTCTCTAATGTTCCCTTCATGAAGACACAGGTGAACATGTGCAGCATGAAGCCCTGCCAACAGCCCCTGTGACATCTGACCTTCTCCCCATCAGGAAACTCTGCCCACGAGTCTAGAACATAATTAAAATGCCAAGAAAGGGGGCTGGGATTGTGGCTCAGTGGTAGAGCACTTGCTTCGCATGTGTGAGGCACTGGGTTCGATCCTCAGCACCACATAAAAATAAATAAATAAATAAAATAAAGATACTGTGTCCATGTACAACTAAAAAAAAATTTTTTTAAATGCCAAGAAAATAGGAATGTATGGAGCTAAGTGTATGTCTCCAGGTGATAAACATCAGCAAAGAGAACGTAGGCCAGGTAGTCATTTGAATTGCACATGTTTAGCATGATGGCAATGGAAATGATAAGTCACTCTCATTTCCACACTTTACTGAGCACCTCATGCATGCTGCAGACTTGACCTATGTTAATTCTAAGCCTCACCACATCCTTACAAGGTATTATGAGTGACAGCAACACTTTTCAAACTTCAGCAGATACTAGAATCACTTGGAGGGCTTTGAAACCCTGTGCTGAGCACCCCCACCCTTGATAGCTCAGCAAGTCCAGGGCATGCCTCAGAGAATTTGGATTTCTTACATATTGTAAGTTGATACTGTAGCTACTTCTGTGGAAACACACTTCTAGCATGGCTGAGTTAGGTATTCAGAGGCCATACCATACAAGTTATTTGCCATGGTCACACCATATAAAAATATCTGAGCAGAGCTTCAAACATGAGTGTGGGGACACCAGGCCTCACATCAGTTCCTGGGAGTCTCATCAGTTCCTGTTGCTGAGCCCAGTGTGGTGAAGGGTGCAGAGCCAGCCTAGAGTTTTCTTGAATCCAGAGCTTTCTGAAGGAGGTTTGAGAACACAGCTAGGACAGGAGATAGAGCCAGCTGCATGATCTGTGCAAGAAGCCAAGTTCTGCACATAGGAAAGGTTGACAGAGGCCCTCCCGGTGCCATGCTCCCATGACTGATAGGCCCACTAGCCGGAGCAGAGATGTCAGAAATCCCATGTGATTAATCTGGAAACCTCTACAGCCCACACCAATACTGTAGGATCAAATCCAGGCTTTAATGAAGTCACTCCAACTGGTCACCTCAACTTGATTTCCTTGTATATTAAAAAGGAGAATGATTCCTAACACTTCAAGGTCCCAGCTCTACTATATAAACAAGTAGCACTTAAAAATAAATACTAGTGCTAACAGCTCTTTTGCAATGAGTGTTCTATAAATACCAGCCATCATCACCGTTATTAGTGACATGAAGGACTCTGGGAACTGGAAGGTCTGCAAAGCATTTCTAAATGTGCTCCTTGTTGATGTTGGCGAGAGCTTTAAAAGGTTCTGCATGGAAGTGTTTCCTGAAGATTCTAATTTGATCTTCTCTCCTAAAAATTTGTTCAAAAAAATAAAATAAGAATTGGACTTAGTGTTTCTCCCATCTTCATAGCTCAGTCCCCTGGTCCCTGCATCCCTGTGCCTGTCACCACCAAGTGCCATGTCAAACATTAATTAAAAGCAAAATAGGTTTTTAAAAATAGTAAGACATCTGCATATAATGTTATTTTATCATTACAATTAGGCAAATTGGCTTTTAAAGCAAATGCAAAATCATTTCAAGTGGATTTACATTTGGCATAGTCAAACAGGGCAAAGGAGACCCTGGGCAGGTTGACTGCGCCCTTGTTCAGGGTCGGGCAGGATTATTATGGGGGAGTCGGAGGAAGATTCCATGGCTGGACTATTGTTCTGCCTTCATTGAGTTTTCAGCCCCTGTGACTCTGCATGGGGTCATTCCTGGCTCTTAGAATCCAGCCTGTGAAAGGCAGAGTCCTTTCATTTGTGTCCTCTTGGGACTTCAAATCTTACTCACTCAAGAGACATCTGTTTGACCACTGAAAGATCTGGACTTCTAGTAAATCCTGAGGGAAGCAGGTATCTCTCTTCATCCTGCCCTAGATGAAGATTTCCAAAACCCAAAGACAGCTTTCAGAGACAATCACACAGAGACGGGGAAGGGCCAGGTCGCTCCATGGTCTTTATCTCTAAGTGCCACCTGATAAAAGTCTTTTACATTTCACCCTCAGCAAAACAGTTCATGTTCCCTGACATAGAGACATCTTCTTGAAGCAGACAATGAGATCTGTGTGATCCTTTCCATCTGCTCTTTTTACCTGGACTGCCAGATACCTCAAAACTCAGATATTTGGGGTTGGGTGACGCTCAGTGATAGAGCATGTATTTAGCAAGCACAGGGCTCTGCGTTCAATCCCTAGCACAAAAGAAAAAAAAAAACTCAAATATTCCATTGCAGTGACTAAAGTAGCCTAGATTTTTAGTATAATTATCTCTGCTCTGCTTCTCTATGGTTCTGAGTTTTTATTTCATGTCTTAGTGAATGCTTCCATTTAAAGGAAATCAGGCTCAGAGCTCACATTAGCCCTGCGTTTCAGCAGGGATGGAAATGATCTTATAGTGTTTTAAGGAGCTGGAACTGGCCCAGACTCATTAATAAGCTGAACCACAGACCAAAATTCCTAATAGGGGTCCTCAAGGTATTAGACCCATCCCAAAAGGGAAGTGAAATAAGAACCCTGATACTGTTTATTGAATGTCTATTCTGTCCCAGTCACCTTAAAAATATTATTTCATGTAATCCTCATAATAACCCTATGAAACTAGATGAATCCATCCTCTTAACTCTCAGTTGTCTCATCTGTAATGTGAAAATCCATTTCTTATTCAAGTTCTCATGGTTGATTACTGGAACTGAGATTAGGCATAAGATATATCTGACTTCAAAGCACATAACAGGCCCCTGCTAGACTAGGTGGTGCCTCTGAGTGAAACCAAGGAAGGTACCCCTCTGGGGGACACAGTTATACTATAGCAGAGACACTGACCTCACGTAAATGGTGCACAGTGCATAAGTTAAGCTGGAAGGCCTCTGCTTTATGCTCAGACCAGCACAGAGACAGGAAGTCTGCTCACTCTCACCAAGACTTTTGCTCTCATTTTCTTCCTGAGCTGCATCAAGGTGGAGCCATGTGACCAGTCCTGTTGAATGGAAACAGGGTGACCATTATGGTGTCACCTCCCAGTTTGGTCTACGAACCCCTACACAGTCCTCCACTTCTCTTTCTCCATCTAGCAGCTGAATGGAAAACTTTGAGGATAAGGGGAGGATGAATCATGAATAGGACAGACTCTTGAATCCCTGAATGACTTGGTGGAGCAGACCTATTCCACCTCCTTCAAGCTGCATTGGCCAGTGATATGAATGGAAAATATAATTTGATTGAGTTTCAGCACTTAATATTTAGAGATTTTGTTGTATTTGACTTACACTAGTGCAAGCCCAAGCTGTCTTGCTTCTTTTTAACAGGCTTGTCCAAAAAAATTCAAATTACCTTTGGTCAAAAGCCATAAAGTCCTTGTCCAAATAGATGCAAACTATGGCAAGATGGGTCCATTTCCTTGTTCCTCTAAGTGAAATTCTCCACATAACTCCCCTACTTGTTTCCATATCCAAACTTTAAGAACATTTCAAGTCAATCTCACGCTCTCTTCAGAGCCTCAGCCATGCTTATGAGTGATAGAACTGCAGGGTATTTGAGCTGAAGGAAACCTTTGAGGTTACTATTACAAATTTTGAAGATAAGCAAACTAAAGCCAAGATGTATAGCTTGCCTGGTGTCACAGAGCCAAGACTAAAACCCAAGGCTGGTGACTCTGGGTCTGGGGCTAATAGAAGGCTTGCTCAAGCAGCAGAATGAATGAATACAATGCTGCTCTGTCTGCCCAGGCTACCTCTGAAAGACGCCAGTGGATTCCTTCACCTTGAGGCCTGTGTGTGGGTTGAAGTCACTGGTGCCCTTCACTGGACGGGTGCAGAGAGATGGCACTAGCAACCTTTTCTAGGTGTCTGTGGCCACCATCAGCACCTGTGTGAGGACCTCTTTGAGACTGTGGACTATTCTCTAATATGTCCCCATGTCTTCCAATCAACAGACCAGGTTTCCTGGACAAATATAATGTCCCTTCTGGCAGGGACTCTCAAGTCCACTTTTTCATGCCAAGAGCAGGGAGCAAACCTTCCAGAATCACAGTATCCCCTCTTCCTTCCTCCAGCTCGCTGATCCTACAATAATAAAGAATGTTCCCTCCAAAGTCCCACCTTCTGTTTTTAAAAAAAATTTACTCTCCATTTCTACATGAAATTAGCATTTGTCCTCTCTAATTGTGTTTGCAGCAGCGTCTGAATAGGAAAGAAAGGAATCCAAGAGGAAAGGAGATAATAAAAGCTTCCATCTAAACGACAATGGAGTGGAAAATGAAGAGCAAGGCTGAGGGGCCGATGGGCTTGTTCCAGGCTCTCCGCATGCTGCTTTCAACAAAGGCTGTGGGATGGAGCGTGGTCTGCTGGTGTCCAGCTCACTGAACAGGGAACCTGAGAGCGATTGTAATTCCATTCTCTATTCAGAAGGCAATTTTCTGAGACAGGAGAGGCCTCTGCCTGACACTGAGCCTCAGTGTCCCCAGCTCCATAAAGCGGATGCCTAACAGATCATGGAAAATCAGATGAGACATCTCACCAGTTCACTCTGCAGAGAAGCGAACCCAGGCCACAGAGAGACAGGACTTGCTTAAAACCACCCAGCTCCTCAGTGGCAGAGGATGACTGGAACTTGGGTCTCTGGTGTCAGCCCTGAGCCCAGCCCTGCCTCCTTTTCCTTGACACCAGGAAGTGGCCCTGGAAAGAGCTCAGAAGACAGATTTAGGGCATTTTCTCCCCAGACCATCTTGAGAACAAAGTAACTACTAACCCATCCGGGTGCAGTCCTGTGCATGAACAGAGGGACAGAGCAAGAAACATTTTCAAGGACTTTGACCCCAAGGTTTCAGGAATTAGGGGGCTGGGGTGCACTGAACATAGATAAGGGCCCACCTCTGGATGTCCTTGAAGAGCCTGGAGTTGGGAGTCGGGCAACCCAGATCCTCAACTCTGCCTTCCACAGAGGAACTTTATGGATAATGACCTTGATCTGCTTACTTCCTAAGAGGACCATGAAGATTTAATGAAATCATAGAATCCAGCACTTTATTTTACTTTATTTGTAGAGAGGGGGATATTTGAGTGACTGTCATCCAGTTTATTTGTTTTATTTTAGAACCACTTTAGAAAACCAGAACTCTGAGATGTTCAACATTCTTGAAATTCAACGGTGCCCTCTGAGCCAGCTTGGCCTCCATACTGCCAGTTCCACGTGTTGGGGTCCCCTCAGGCAGTTTAAAACCCAGATTCACCTAGGCTTTTCTGCAGCAGAGGGGTCTCAGAGCTAGGGTGAAGACCTCTATAATGGCCATAGTGCTCCCAACCAGGGGCTCAGCATTAGATATTCCTAAAGCCTCTTCCGGCACCAACTCCAATTCTAAACCACAGGCACTTGGCTAACATCTTGGGGGCCTCTCAAAGATCCACCAGGAAGACTTTTTCACAAACTTCTTGCTTTAGAACCTCCATTTTACAGATCCCAAGGCTTTCTATCAGACACACTGTGACAAATATCCAGGAGTGAGTTCCAGGGACATTTAAGGACGTTTATTCAGCAGGAGCTGTTTCCCATGCATTTAAAATAAAAGAAACTGGCCAATCTGGTGGTGCACACCTGTAATCCCAGTGGCTTGGGAGGCTGAGGCAGGAGGATCACAAGTTCAAAGCCAGCCTCAGCAACTTAGTGAGGCCTTAAGCAACTTAACAAGACCTTTTCTCTAAATTAAAAAATTGAAAAGGGCTGGGGATGAGGCTCAGTGGTTATGTGCCCCTGGATTCAATTCCTGGTACCAAAATAAATAAATAAATAAATTCCAAACACCACAGGGAAGCTCCCCAAACTCACCTCACACCATTGCCAAAACTGGTCTGCTCTGTGTTCCACTCGGTCAGTTCATTCCTGACTCAGGATCTTTGTACTTATTTGCTCCTCTGCCTGGAGCAATCCTGTCCTGATTTTTTCATGTTTGGCTCCTCTTCATAAAATTATTGTTTATTCTTCATTATCAAGGTCCCAGGCAGCTCCTTAGAGATGTGCGCCTTGACCGTCCTGTCTCATACTATTCCCTTCTCCCGAAGTCCTTTTCTATCACCAGATACTTTGTTCTCTTTTGTACACCTACCCACTGGGACAATGTCTAACATGTCATGGGTACTTTATAAATATCTGTTGAATGACTAAATGGACAACCCTGTTGTATTCTAATATTTTCTCATTTATCTGCTTATTTATTACTTCCCCCATAGACCAAAAGCTTCCTGAGAACAGAGACCTTACCTGTGTTATTCCTACCATATCCTCAGGGCCTAGAATAGTATCTAGCCCATAGTATATGTTCAGTAAAGAAGGAATGGGTGAATGAACTCATGTTTGAGGCTCCTTGAGCTGAGATCTCTGCTTGGGCTGGGGACACAGTTATTTTTTTTTTCAATCAACAAACATATTTCTAGTCACCATGTGGGAAGCTGGGAAATTTTGTAAAGGCAAAGAACATGTACCTCCTCCTAAATTGCCTAAGATTCATAGCAGAGTTAAAGACCTGAACAAAACTACTGTCAATACCTCAGTAAAGAATGAGCAAGAGGTGCTGTGGGTATAAGCAAGAAGCCAGCTCCACCCTGGACAACCAGGACATCCTCACAGAAAGTGTGACATTTGAATCAGGCCCTAAAGCATGAACTGAAATGGGAGGGTGCAGAAGTGGGAGAAGATGCTGGAAGAAGAAATGATGGGAAGGCCAAAGGTGGGTTGGGGAAGAGCTCAGCACCTGGGAGCAAGGAGATAGGTGGAAAAGCTGGCTGATGTTACCTCTGATCTACAACCTGATGGTTCCCAAACCATTCCCATGGGAACAACCTCTCTGCCTTTAAAGGCCTTTTATAAATAAGATTATGAAGGTAAATATTTATTCATCCAGAATAAATAAACCTTTAAAGTCTAAAAAATATGAAGTCCCTGTTTTTCCTCCAGTAACATGAAACTAAGATCAGCAATCTCCATTTTAAAAGCAAATCATTTCTCAACCTTTCACGGGCCCTCATTTAATAAAAAGGATATTTGTAAATCGATTATAAAAATACAAAAAAAGCTTCAGTATAATACATACATAATTTTTAAATTAGTTGAATTTATCTTTGAAGGGAGCAGTTTATGAGGGAAAAGATGAAGGAGAAGTCTAGAGTTTCCACATATGCCTTCACCTGCCGCCGCCGATTCCCCTATTTTAACACCTTCTATTAGTGCGTACATAACTGAACCATATCAGATACCATTAGTAGCTGAGGTCTGTCGCTGACACTGGCTCACTCTATGCTGCACGTTTGGGGTCTGAAAGGCATAAGGAATACACCCACCATGTTCTTCCTAGGCACACCGCCTCCTCTCCCTGAAACAAATATTTTTTAACCAATTTTTTTGATATTGTAAGGAGGACCACAGCATTTCCCTGTACTGTAGAGTGGAACATGAGTTTACTGGGCCTACTGTCTGTACATAGGACACATCTGAGTTACTGAACCCTAGTTCTCCGGGAATCCTCTGCAGGTTGGGAACCACCACCCACGGGAACAGGAAACCATTGCAGAATGCTGGGTGGGAGCTTATGAGGGTAGGAGTTGAATCTGAGGAAGTTCCCCAGCAGCCTGGCAGAGTTGGAGAAAGCAGACTGGAGGCTTCAGGGATTTCCGGGACTTTCTTTGGCCTGACAGCAACCTACCCCACTATTCTGGCCTAACTGGGCTGTGGGTAAGAAGGATCCGTGAGAAGCCCAAGTCATTTAGGGGTGCTTCAAGATGTATTATCATCTCCATGCCCGGGAGTGTATCATTCCTTAAAGCCAAGAGGTACTATAAAATGCCACGTCCTTGAAAGCCCCCTTTCTGTTCCCAAAAATATAGCCAAGTTGAGGAAACAAGGAGAGGAAGCCTGAGCCAGAAAGTCCGATATACATTATCCCGAGGATACTGGCTTTCTCTTATGCACACAGACAATTAGAGCACATTAGTGTTGTTGATAAAAAGTTACTTTTTTGCAACGTATGCTAGGACAGTTACTCCTTGGGATGCCAGTCACACAAACTAACTAAGCAAGCTAAAGCTGATGATATCATGGCTTCTGTAAGCAATCATAGAAAACACCCCTCTGGGTAGGGACAGATGTTGAACTGAGGCACTGTGGAAAAGACACATGTCACTCACCTAGCTGGCCACCACTGTACAACACACCATGATGGAGAGGAGGTGCTGCTTGGCAAAATCCCACAAGGGCTGACGTTATCCATCAGCTCATAACCGTTCAACTCTTCTTGGAGCAGCTCTGATCTCTTGTAAGCTTTCCCCAGTAAACCACATGGCTCCCATGCCTGCTGCTTCAGGGACTCTCTTTGTCCTGTCAGCAACCTACCCCACTATCCTGGCCTAACTGGGCTGTGGATGAGACAGGGAGATGCAATTTTTATGATGAGAAGTGCTGATTTCATCCTCTTTTTCTACCCCAGTGCTGGAAAACGACAGTGATGTCCCAGAGGTAAAAGTGAACCAAACCACAATTACATGCTGATTTTCAGCTATGGAGTCCCAGCCATCAGAATGGGGAGATCTGAAATGTACTGCCTGCAGTGCAGCAGGCTGGCCTGGCATGACGGTGCCTTTCCTTTTAGACATTTTGTTAAGATCACATGGCTGTGCATCATTTTTCCCCCACTCCCTGTATTATTAACACTGCTATGCTGTAAAACATTTTTCCAAAACCACAATTTTTGGTTGTCATGTAATATTCCACTCGAAGAATGTCTCATCATTTACCATTCTCCTGCTGTTGGGCACCTACAGCATCTCCAATATTTCACTATTACAAACAGCTCTGGGATGTACATCACATCCATAAATTTCTGGGCACTTTTCTGATTGTTTCCTTGGGACAGATTCTTAGAAGTGTGATTGCTAAACCGGGCGTGGTGGCGCAAGCCTGTAATCCCAGCACTTAGGGAGGCTGAGACAGGAGAATCGCGAGTTCAAAGGCAGCCTCAGCAATGGCGAGGCTCTAAGCAACTCAGTGAGACCCTGTCTCTACATAAAACACAAAATAGGGCTGAGGATGTTGCTCAGTGGTCAGTGCCCCTGAGTTCAATCCCTGGTGCCAAAAAAAAAGAAATGTGATTGCTAGAGTTACCCTTTGAACGATTTTGTATCTCACCACCCCCCATCCTCACTGGTGTCCTGATGGCAAAGATAAATACCCATGAAGGGACACACACGCCAAAAAGAAGCAAAGGGATTCTGACAATAGCAAGAAGCCACAAATCCCAAGGGCCAATCTGGGTGGCAGACAAGGCTGTATAATCATGGCATTTACTTGACCCCTTCTATCCAAAAGGAACTAACCAGAAATAGGAAGAACTATATGAAAATGTCAAATGGTGGGAGGAAGAAGGAGTTGCTAGTAGTGCCGTGACTTAACTGCCAAGACCCAAAAGCATGGAAACAGAACCAAAGATCTTTCATTGTCAGTTTCCTTAGGGTCAACAGAAAATATGCAGGATATGTAGTTTAATTTGAATTTTCGCAAAAGCAAATGTGTTCATTTTTAGTACAAGTATGTATATGTTTGAGATATCCTTACACTAAAAATTTCATTGTTGATCTGAAATTCAAATGTAGTGGACCTGGTGGGTTTTTCTTTGCTATGTCTGACAACCCTGCCTGCTGCACCATGACTGAAAACCAGCTCTGGACAGAAGGTCAGCAATCTTCTTGCTGAGGTTGGTGGACAGGGCAAATATGAGCTGAGATGGCATACAGCTTGATGCCCCGGAATTGAAAGCAATGATTAAAGAACAGGTAAGGGCTATAGCTTCTTAAAAATGAAGTGATTTCCTTGGGGGATCTCAGCACAAGAATCCCCACCCTCAAGAGATGACCAGACAATTATTAAGAACACAGTAAGGGTTGGGGTTGTGGCTCAGTGGCAGAGCACTTGCCTCGCATGTGTGAGGCACTGGGTTTGAGCCTCAGCACCACATAAAAGTAAATAAATAAAATAAAGGTATTGTGTCCATCTACAACTAAAAAAATATATTTAAAAAAAAAGAACACAGTAATAGTAAATGATAGCAAGGTTGTGGGGGAAAGGTACACTCATACATTGCTGATAGGACTGCAAATTGGTGCAACCACTTTAGAAAGCAGTATGAAGATTCCTTAGAAAATTTGGAATGGAACCACCTTTTGGCCTGGCTATCCCACTCCTTGGCATATACCCAAAGGACTTAAAATCAGCATAGTATAGTGATGCAGCCACATAAATGTTTATAGCAGCTCAATTCACAATAGCCAAGCTATAGAACTAACTTAGATGCCCTTCTACAGATGAATGGATAAAGTAAATGTGATATATATATACACACATATATATACACATATGATATATGATATATACATACATACACACAATGGAATATTACTCATCCATAAAGAAGAATGAAATTATGGCCTTTGCTGGTAAACTGATGGAACTGGAGACTATCATGTTAAGTGAAATAAGCCAATCACAAAAAACAAAGACCAAATGTTATCTGATATGTGGATACTAACCCACAACAAGGGCGGGTAGGGATGGGAAGATTACAAGTTCATTGGATTAGACAAATGGGGAATAAAGGGACGGGAGAGGGATGGGAATAGGACAGACACGAGAATGAATTGGACATAACTTTCCTTTGCTCATATACCAACATACAACCAGTGTAACTCCACATCACGTACAACCACAAGAATGGGATCCTAATTGGAATGGATTGTACTCCATGTATGTATAATATTTCAAAATATACTTTACTGTCATGTATATCTAAAAACAACAAACAATTAAAAAAGAAAAGAAAAAAAAACCTCCAATAGGGAAAGTATTCATGGTTCTCTACCCTGAGAGCCTAGGCATCTTAGGGGATGGGAGAAGAGAACAGGCTGAAGTGGCTGGGATATTGTCACCTTCTAGACCTCAAGCATTATCAAACACTTGTAGAGACTGAAACTGGCAAGTAAATAAATGAAATCATGTTTCGTTGGAGAGAGAGAGTGAGAGAGAGAGAGATGGCCAGGTGTCTTGACGTGGCTCTGACTGCAGCCTCCCTGGGGCACGGGCTCTGGGTGCGCACTGAGATCCTGGGTGAGGCGGTGGAGAGAGCATGCCCAGCAGAAGCAGGGAAGGCTGTTTCCCCGTGGTCTCTCCAGGTGGAACAGGAGGGCAGCAGCTAAACACAGGCCCTGAAAAATGATCCTCTCCCCCACCCTCGCTTCTGCCTGCAAACTGCGCCATTTAAAGAAGGAAAAGAAAAAAAAGGTGTCTTCTCCTCACACGCACACACCCACACACATACAGAGCACCTGCCAGGTCGTGCCTCAGCAGAACTTTGCACAATATGCTCTAAATTAGTGGCTTCAGGGGATAACGGCTTATAAAGCAGGAGTTTGTATGCAGCCAGGGAGAATGTTCTGCCTCTTATTATATAGCTGTATTTATTTGTGCCCAGACTATAAGCAAACAAGGTTAAATGCACGCACACACACACACACACACACACACACACACTCATGCACACACACACACAGAGGCAGACGAGTTTCCATTTCCTGCTCCAAGTCCCATTGCCTCAAACTCTCTTCTTTGCCTGTGACTTGCCTCTTACACTGACTTTCATTTTTCTCCTAGTCCTATTTTTCTCCTGCTCTTTATGTTTCTCCTTTATTTTATTTTCCATTATTGCTTTTTGTTTCTGTGCTTTCATTTTTCTTATTATTTATTCTTTGTCTTTCCCTTCAAAGCAAGAAAATGGCTAATTCAGAAATAAATTTAAGATCATAGAATGTTAAAACTGGGAGTTACCTCAGAAATCTACACAGGTATCTTTTTTTTGGTACTGGGGATTGAACTCAGGGGCACTGGACCACTGAGCCACACTCCCAGCCCTATTTTGTGTTTTATGTAGAGACAGAGTCTCACTGAGTTGCTTAGCACCTCACCGTTGCTGAGCCTGGCTTTGAACTTGCAATTCTCCTGTCTCAGCCTCCCTAAGTGCTTGGATTACAGGCGTGTGCCACTGTGCCCAGCTTAGACAAGTATCTTTATCCCGCAAAGAAACTGAGGCACCCAAAGGTAAAGGGACTTTAGGATAACAGAGCTTCCAGCACTTCAGACGCAGTTGCAATCTCCTCTCTTCACTTTCAGATCCCTTTTTATTGTGTTCAGCTTCTCGGAGGTTGTAGCATCATTTGATAGGTTGGGTGACTTTCTATTGCTAGGCAAACTGTGTCCCCCAAAAGATCTGCTAACAACTTAACCACACACATCCATATCTGTGAATGTGACCTTATTTAGAAATCAGGGTTCAGCAGATGTCATTAAGCTAAGAGAGGTCAAAGTGGAGTAGGGTGGGCCCCAAACCCAATCAAACCCAAGGCTGGGTGTCTTTATGATACCGCCAGTTATCAGTGACAAGTTCTGCTTCCTCACATGCTGAAGTATAAATGTTAGAGAAGCACACCAAGGCAAGCATATAAAGCAGGGTTTATTTTAAAAGGGGTGACATAGACTTCTCTGAGGAGGAAGAAAGGGGCCATAACTGGTATACTGGTATCACAAGAAGTAGAGCATTCTGCCTGTTTTACACGCGCTAGGCTTCCTTTGTTCTCCTGCTCTCTTCCCCTCTCTTTCTCCTTCCTGGGTACCTGATTAGGCCCAGGAGATGCTCAGTGGGATGGCCAAAAGGTGAGAAGCAGATGGGCTAAGGGGCCAAGGTGGGGTGATCTGGGCAGGAAAGGGGCATAATTAACAACTTTTATAACTCCCTGGAGGGAGGGATGATCCCTGGGACAGGTTACCTTAGCAACAGGTTGGAGCAGGGGCAGGTTATCTTGATAAGGGTGGAGGAAGGGCTCTGAAGGCATTAGCATTTCAATCCCTCTCCAACTTCCCAGACCCAAATTGGCCTCCTTGTTCCAATCTGACCCATTTTACCTATCCATACTGACTGCTTCTATTAATTCTGGCTTCACTTATAAGAAAGCTATGCAAAGAAACAGGGAACAGAGACTCACAAAAGAATATGCTGTAAGGCAGAGATGGGACTGATCTTTCGACAAGCCAAGGACTGTCAGCAATCACCAGGAGGAGGAGCCTCCAGCAGGAGCCAGCCTACAGACTCGCTGACTGGAACATCTTTCCCCAGAACTGGGAGAGAACACCATTTCTGTCATTTCAAGCCCCTTGGGTAGTGGCACACTGTGATTCTTTGCAGCTAAAGGAAACTAGGAAGCCTTCTACTCACACAGCCACCAATGCTGGAGCAGGGACTGTAGCCCAGGTCTGCAGGCAGCCCAGGCTCCACCTCCCCACCACATTGCCCTCCTTGCCTGGCGAAAGAATACCAAATGAATGTCTCGTGTGGCCAAGAACTTGGGCCAGGGATTTTAAACTATGAAGTGGTACAAGGCACAATCCCTGCCTCCAAGGTGCTCCTTTAAGACTAAAATAATGAAAGCCATACTCATAGATCTCTATAGGTGGATGTCAAAGAGGGTCCAGGTTACTATTGCTCAAAATCAAATGACTTCTCAACTAAAGCTCCACCCAGAAAAAAAAGGGTGGCTAGATATTTTCAAAATGGGGACACCTCTGAAATACTGTCTCTGGGGGAAAGTCAGTTCTCCAGACTGTGGCAGACTACATTCCCAGCAGCCAACAGGTGGACATTTATAGGAGTAGCAGCTGCTGAGGCCTGGAACTCAGAGGCCTGAGGTCTATCTCACCATCACCCCTGCCTGCCCCTGAGTGACCTGAACAGCTTCCCCTGATCTGGCCTTTGTCTGACATGGCCCCTCTAGGTACTTGCTCCTGAGCAGGTGAAGAGGGTGGAAGGAGTTGCTTGGAGAGCTTTGAGGGGGAGGTGAAGCCTCTTTCACACCTCCCCACCCTGTTCTCAGCTGGCTCAGACTCCCTTCTTGAACAGCCGCACATCCTATCCCTGCCTTTGGGCCCAGTCTCTGAGCTCTTTGGAAGTTACTATCTGCTGCCATTCACATCTAGGGCATAGGCCTGCTGGGCCTGACCAGAGCCAATGGCTCCCAAGGGCCAGTGGAGCCCTCCTTCCTATAGAAGGGGAGAGGGGGCTCTTCCCAAGACGGAGGAGCAGCGGGGCTGGAGCTCTGGGGCCCTCTTGCATTTTAACTCTGGATGAGGTGTCTGTTCTTGACTCCCAGAAAATTAAAATGTCCTTTATATGTATAACAGGGGCAATAATCTGCCTTAGGTTTTGAAGGCAAGGCAGAATACAGTCAATTCAACTCTCTTGTCAGATGCTAATCTGACTCACTGATAATGGAGAAAGCAGAAAGGAATCCCAGGGGAAAACTAGGTTGGTCTGTGTTGTCAGAGGATTTGCAAGGGAAGGGGGGGGCTTTGAATTAAAATTAAATATTAGGAGGTGGAGAAATCAAATGCAGAAAGACTGGTCTGAAAGCGATACAGAAATTGATGCAAAAAGCAAGAGAGACAAAGAATGACAGTTGGATGGGCTTAGGCAGAAAAGAATTGGAGGGAACAGAATAATAATGCTGCTGAGTACGTTATTAACCTGAAATCAGCCTACAGCTTCCCTTCCTGAATTAATTCTGGGAGGAGAGCTCAGGATGAGGAGGGGGGCAGATGACAATAGCAGTGGGTTTTCCATGAGCTTTATTTTCTGTTTTAGTTTGGTGCTTGAGTTTGAACTCTGCTGGGTAGGGACAAAGGTCAGTAGAGCATTCAGAATTAAAGGGAAAAAGCAGCAGAGAAAAAAAAGGGGGGAATCCTCTGTGTGTGACTCAAGTGGGAGTTCAGAATCACATGAGGTTGTTTTTGCTCCATTCTAAAATTAAATTTTTAGTATTCTTTTTTTCCCATTCAGAAAATGGAGAGTATAAGAAAATGGTCTCTTCCCAAAGTTTGTTTACATAAATCATGCCCCCACATCCATCCCATGAGTATCTCCTTTTCCCCCAGTTTTGGAATAGCTTGAGTTCTTTGAAATACCTGGAGATCCCCCAAGCTGGGAGCTGAACATATCTCCTAGTCTCTCTGCTAAGGCAGACCATTCCAAACATGATGCTATGGTTTAGATCTTAAGTGTCCCCCAAAAGATCATGTGTTGGCAACTTGGCCCCTAGCTGATGGCACTATTGGCAGGTGGGAGAAACTTCAGAAGGTGGACCAGAGTTGGAAGAAGTCAGGTTGTGCTGAAGGCATACCTTGAAAGAGCCATTGGGACCCCAGCCCCTTCCTCTGCTTCCTGTCAGCCATGAGTGAGCAGCTTTGCTCCACCATGCACTCCCACTGTGATGTTCTGCTTTACCACAGTGCCAAAGTGATGGGGCCAAGTGACCATGGATTAAAATCTCTGAAACTATCAAACTCCACGGGTATCCAGCCAACGGGAGACCAAGGACTGCTAGCCGCTAACCACTGGGGAGCCCAAACTCAGGGTAAGAGTCCCTGCAGAGATCTCAGCTCGAGGCAGCCCCACCCAAGGGTGGCCTGGGCCCATCCCAGACCTGCTCCAGAGTTCCTGTGGACCGGCAGGAGCTGCAGAGGGCCCTGATCTGCCCTCAGGAACCTCCATGGTTGTCCAGCCAAAAGGAGACCAGGGACTGCTACCTCTAACCACTGGGGAGCCCAAATTCATGGCAAGAGTCTCTCCAGAGACACCAGAGCAAGCCAGCCCCACCCAAGGGCGGCCTGGGTCCACCCCAGTTCTGCTCCAGAGTTCCTATGGACCAGCAGGAGCCTCAGAGGGCCCTGATCTGCCCTCAGGAAGTATCATGGGTGTCCAGCCAATGGGAGACCAGGGGCTGCAAACCACTAGCCACCGGGGAGCCCAAACTCAGGAAAACTCCACGGGTGTCCAACTAAGGGTTGACCAGCGACTGATAGCTACCAGCCACAGAGGAAGGCACACCCAGGACACTTCTGCTTGTGACTCTGCCTAAGTGAGACCTGGGTCCACCTCCAGTTCTGCTCCAGAGTTCCTATACACCAGCAGGAGTGCAAGAGAGGGGCAAAACAGCCCTCAGGGGCTGCCTCAGGAGCCCAGCCAAGGCCACTCCCACTGCCCTCTAGAGGTACATCCACTACCTCTGCCACCAACTTAAGTGGCAGTAGTGCCCATCTTGGGACACTGGGGGAACAGAAGTAACTCCAAGGTGAGACACAGGTAATCTGGAGTGTCAATACAAGATTATAGGATAGAAGCCACAATACCTCAGATTGGTATTTCAAGAAAAGAAGATACACAATCAATATGAAAAAAAAGGGAAGAAAGTGCCCCAAATAAACCTGGATACCACTGTAACAGAATCCACTGACAGCACAGTTGATGAAATGTCAGAGAAAGAATTCAGAATATACATAATTAAAATGATCAGCGAACTAAAGAATGACATAAGTGAGCAATTACTGGCAAAAATTGATCAATCCAACAAAGAA
>CM053407.1:20143741-20171168 GCA_028644305.1 Xerus rutilus
GCTGAATACAAACTTCACAGAAGAAGATGTACAATCCATCAACAGACATATGAAAAAATGTTCAACATCTCTAGCAATCAGAGAAATGCAAATCAAAACTACCCTAAGATTTCATCTCACATCAGTCAGAATGGCAATTATCAAGAATACAAACAACAATAAGTGTTGGTGAGGTTGTGGGGAAAAAGGCACTCTCATACATTGCTGGAGGAACTGCAAATTGGTACAACCAATCTGGAAAGCAGTATGGAGATTCCTTAGAAAACTTGGAATGGAACAACCATTTGAGCCTGCTATCCCACTCCTCGGTCTATACCCAGAAGAATTAAAAACAGCAAACTACCGTGCTGCAGCCACTTCAATGTTTATAGCAGCTCAATTCACAATAGATAAACTGTGGAATCAACCTAGATGCCCTTCGATAGATGACTGAATAAAGAAACTGTGGTATATATACACAAAGGAATATTTCTCAGCAATAAAAGAGAATAAAATTATGGCATTTGCAGTTAAATGGATGGAGTTGGAGAATATCATGCTAAGTGAAGTAAGCCAATCTCAGAAAACCAAATGCCGAATGTACTCGTTGATAAGCGGATGCTGATCCACAGTGTGGGGAAGGACATGGGAACAATGGTGGATCTCTGTTCACAGGGGTATAAGGGGGGAGGGGGCATGGGGACAGTAAAAGTGGTGGAATATGATGGTCATCATAGCCCTAACTTTATGTATGACTGCATATATGTTGTGATTCTATACAACTTACAACTAGAGAATTGATATATTATCCTCTATCTATGTACAATGAATCAAATTGCACTCTGTTATCATGTAAGCCTAAACAGAACCAATAAATAAATTAAATATGAAAAAAAATCTCTGAAATTATGAGTCAAAATAAGCTTTTCCTTTTTATAAATTGTTTATCTCGGGTATTTTGTCACAGTGACAGAAACCTGACTGGCACATGTCCTCCAGATTCAGTGAAAATTCATCCAGCCATTTTTACATGATATGAAGGAGAAACAGAAGTGATGCTACTTATATATGCAAAACATATCTTGTTGTCAAATTATTCTAACTGTAAGAAAGTGGTTATTTCCAGACATTGTGCTTTAACCAGTGGTGCCATAACTCTCACCCAGTAGATGTGCACTCCCCCTTCTGGATGACATCCACTCCAAAGCTTTAGGGTGGCTGGCTTGCCAATAAGTTTCTCCATGTGAAATAAAACCAGGTTCCCTTAGCTCTTCTTCAGACAGGTTGAGCATCCCAATCTGAAAAATTCAAAAATCCGAAATGCTCCAAAATCTGAAAGTTTTTAAGCACTGAGACAACACCACAAGTAGAAAATTATATACCTGGCCTCACGTTATGGGTCACAGTAAAAAATGTAGATGCATTAAAAACATTTAATTATATTCCCTTCAGACTATGTGTAGAAGTTCTGAATGAAAAATAAATGAATTTTATGTTTAGACTTGGGTCTCCTTCCCCAAGATACATCAAAATGTATAAGCAAAAATTCCAAAATCTGAAAAAAATCCAAAGTCTGAAACACTTCTGGTCAGACACAATTTGTCCATGTCCCTTTTAACATATAGTCACAACAATTTACAAGATATTCTCCCCTGCTCCCTCCTTACTCCAGTCCATTCTCCTTGGTCATTACAAAATATAAGCCATTTGTTTACACCCTGCTAGGTAAACCTCTAGCAGCCCCCCACTGCCTATATGAAAAATACTCCAACTCCTTTGCATCCTCCCAACTCCAGCATATCTCTGATGACACCAGTATCCCCCTAACTGGGGTTCTCAGTTCCATCATTGCCCCTCCCATTCCCTCATCCATTTTCCATAGATGGTATAATAATTATATGATCTCCATCAAATTGTATCTGCTGTTTATAGCTCATTAAGGAATTCCCATTGCAGTTGGAATAAAATACAAATTCCTCCCGAAATCTCTTCATGACTAGCCTCTTGCCACCTCTCCAACAACTCCTGCCTCACACCTGCTCTCCACACCCCAATTTCAGCCCTTCTTTTAGAGCCTCACTGGATTGACCTCTTTACTAATAGTCTTCTCAAATGCTGTTCTCTCTTCCTGTAATACTCTTTTCTCACTCTTCCCAGAACTGCTTCCTGTCAGCTGAGATGCCCACCTCCTAGAGAGCCCTCTCTGATGGCCATACAAAAAGTAGCACAACACACACACACACACACACACACACACACACAATGAACAATGGTCCTTGTTCAACTCACTGTCCTTTTTAATTATAGCATAACTTGGGGTTGGCTTGTTTCTTTGTCTACTTTTTTTTAAATTTTTTTTTTTAGTTGTTGATCGACCTTTATTTATTCATTTATTTATATGTGGTGCTGAGGATCGAACCCAGTGCCTCCCATATGCAAGGCAAGCGCTTTATCACTGAGCCACAATCCCAGCCCTCTTTGTCTACTTTTGATGTCAGACTATCCCACTAGAATGGCACCTCCATGAGAACAGAAGCCATGATGGTTTGTTCACAGCTGTAGACCCAGGATCTGGCATCATATCTTGTGCTCAGAAAATGCCCAATAAATATTTGTTGGGTCAAAGGTCTCAAACGCCAAATACCCTCACCTCCTCTCCTCCTTTTGCTCCCATTCATTCTCTAAGACCCAGGTAAGGAATCCAGTGCTGTGTCTCCTTGACTTCAATATGCAGAGCTTACCCTTGCCCCATGTTGCAGGAGGATGGCCAGATGCCCAATGAATATCAAGCACGCCAATAGGCAGCAAGAACACAGGTACGGCCACATGCACCCTTGACTTCAAGGACTCCACGGTCTAGGGAAAACCATGGGACTTTCTCCTTTGACTGCCTTGGGCCCTGCCCTCTCTGATGTCTCGTGTTTGTATTCACACAAAAGACCCCCTCACTCCAAAGAGAATCCTCCCTGGAGGAAGCTGAGCTATTTATTGAGCGCCACCTGCCACATGGGTTAGTCCAGCCTCAGATTTTTCCTTTATGGCCAATCCTATTTCAACCACAGCTGATGTCCCATTGACCCTTCAGAACTGTTGAGAAATGAGGGGCAATAAATCGCCATTCACTTGCCCACCCTGGCTCACCGCCACCACACCTCCCTGGCCACCAACTGCCTGCACACTCAAGAGGAGAGACTTTACAGGGGCTGCAGATGATGCCGAACTTCAATTAGGCCCTGCTGGCAAATTAGTCACACAGGGTGACATTTTCCAATCATGGAACATTAGCATCCCCCTAATTATGAAATTGTGGAGCTAACATGTTTGGGATCAAACAAGACCAGTAGTCTCAGCAAAAACACACTCGCACACACAAGCACATCTACATCCACTGGGGCCATGGGAGAGTGGGAGTCACTTCTCCCCTAATGTTGTTTAAAGTGGACTTTGCATTTTGCTTAGAAAGAGAGATGGAAACTACATGAAGGAAATCCTTAAATCTCCAGGGATACTTCTAAGAATTTCACAAAGAGAACTGCAGAAAACAGGGGCTGCCACATTGAGAATATCAAACCAGCCAGTGATAATACCATCTGCTTTTCAATTCAGACCCAGTAACCAAGAGCACCACGTTGGAGGGTTCTCTCTGCCACTCACCAACTCTGTAACTTTATAAAACTGAACTCTTCCCCTCACCTGGAATATGGAAACACCTGCTTCTCCTCATTTATCATTCAACAAAGATTGGCTATGTGTCTACTCTGTACCAGTTGCTGTTCAAAGCACTACAGACGCAGCGAGAAATATCATGGGCCTGTATCTCAGCCTTGGTTACTGCCCGTTGACCAGCATGAGGCAGCACGTGGTGATGTGAGTCGCTTACGGGACCAGCAAGTGGGAGCTGCCCAGGGCAGCTGGCTTTGGGGTTGTTCCTGGTTCAAGGGAAGCTCTTCCCAGGTCAAAGATCTGCTGTTAACAGCTCTGCCTTACTAGAACCTCGCCATCATTGCATATTAGATGTTTTGTATCACTAGAAAAGAAGGAAGGTTTTTGTTTTGATCAGCTATTTTTCAATGCTGTGACTAACAGGACCCAACCAGACAACTGTAGGCAAGGAAAAGCTTATTAGTGGGCTCACAGTTTCAGTCCGTAAAAGGCTGGCTCCACTCCTCAGGGCTCGAGGTAAAACAGCATCATGGCGGAAGAGTGTGGCAGCAGGAAACAGCTCACATAGTGATCAGAAAACAGAGAGACTCCACTCTCCAGATACAAAATATATACCCCATAGCCACGCCCCCAATGAACCACTTCCACCAGACACACCCCACCCGCCTCTAGTTACCATTCAATTAATCCCATCAGGGATTAATTCACTGATTAGGTTAAGGCTATGACCCAATGATTTCTCCTCCAAACCTTCTTGTTCATACAATCCTCATAGTCTCCCCATGAAAGTGTGTTATATATGTGTAATATGCATGTGTTCATATTGACACTTCCACATTATGTTTATCTTAGGGCTAAGTGATAAATAAGTATGCAAATTGCCTACCAAAGCATCCAGGCATCTAATAGGTGTCGCTTCTTCCGGCTCTTTGCTTTTTGACAGTGGCTGCTCCAGCCTGGGCCTTCCCATACTGAACTGAAGACCACATCTTCACTTGCAGCTCTACTAGAATGAAGTCTACAGCTTCTTCATGACACCATTCCAGCTTGGAGATGCCGTCTGCCACTGTTCACAGCAGGAGCCACCATAGTATGTCCTGGGGATGCCCTGGCCAGCTCTCCACCAGGAGGACCAAGACAGCTATCATCTTACAACAAGCCAAGCCCTGCCTTCCATCAAGCATGTAAAATATAGTTCTTTAGTGGAATTTCCTTTCTGTTATGTCCTCCTTCCTCCCTTCTGACCTCACCTCTCATGCATGCTCAATCAGGGTACAGACAATTCTAGAAGCTGGAGATGACCTGAGAGTGCTACATGTCAGGAGGCTGGCAGGAGCTATGAGCAGCAGATCTCTTTTCTGTCCACTTTCCATTGCTCCAAGCACACTGGCTCTGTCCCTGACAGACCCCAGTCTCTTCCCAATGGCTGGCTGCCAGTCATGGAGATATCACAAGAGTGTTTTGTCTTTTTTTTTTTTTATTCCTTTAAAGCCTCTCCTTGTCACCACAGATTGATCTCTCCGTTAAATATTTAGACGTGCTCATCCACCTCAGTCATCAAACACTGCCTGACTTTGAGCGATGAGCAAGGAGGAACTGAGGCTGTAGCCATTCTCTGCCTGGGACACTGGGAGAGACAGAGGAGTGACAAGAAAGGAGTCCCATTTCCTGGGTCTGCACATCTCTGCTAGGATCTGACCAACTGAACTTCAGCAAGCGCGACACACCTCAAAAGGGCTGAGAAGGGGCAGCCATCTCCTCCCCTTAGCTAGCCAAGGTCATGAGTTCTGTTCAATCACACCACTGGCTCCTCTGGGTCAGCTCAGTGCCACCCAGTCCTCCTACTTAAATGGCGTTCAGGTCAGTTGGCTCATACAATCCTCGTAGTCTCCCCACGAAAACTAAAAGTGCCAGCAAGGTGGCATGACACCCATTATCTCATGTCATTGCCACAATGATCCCCCCAAAATGGGAGTTACTGTCCCAATTCATAAGCAAGAAGGCTGAAGGTCACAAAGTTAAATGAATGAGGTCCATGGTCACTCAGGAGTGAATGGGGGGTGGTCTCTGACTACAACTCAACTGTCCTAACTCCTAAGGGCACATTCTTTTCACCAGACACTACACTTGATCTTGGCCAAAAGGCTCAGAAGCAGCCAAGTACATTGGTGCACACCTGTGATCCCAGCACTCTGGGAGGCTGAGACAGGAGAATTGTGAGTTCAAAGCCAGCCTCAGCAACTGCGAGGTGCTAAGCAACTCAGTGAGACCCTGTCTCTACATAAAACACAAAATAGGGCTGAGGATGTGGCTCAGTGGTCGAGTGCCCCTAAGTTCAATCCCTGGTACCAAAATAAAAAAGTTCAGAAGCCCTAACACAAGAGAGCCATTGAAGGTCACTAAATATCCATAGAAAGTCACCACCGGTGCAGATCTCTAAGCTTATTTTCTATTACCTTGAATAAAATCTGCTTTATTCCTCTACAAGTTTTACAGAAGCCCAAAGTCTCCCCTTATAAATGTTGCTTGCTTTCTGATCACAGGAAGAAGTCAAAAGCCAAGAGCCCCTCCGCCCTCTGCCTGAATGCTGCACTCTAAGGTACCTTCCAGAGCCGTGGCCATCAAAGCCTAGGACCCTTCTCTATATTGACTGCAATAAAGCAAACTTCAGAATATGGAGATCCATGAGTAACTCTTCAAGGGCAGCCTGAGAGGGCCATGGGCAAGGCCCTGGTGGACCCCAGAGGACAGCAGGGGATGGAGGCCATCAAGCTCCTCCCTAGCTCACCATGCCCAAGCCCAGGGTTGGCTGTGACAGTGTAAACTGCTCACATTTGCTCTCTTCCCTTCACTCCCTCACCCTCCCCTCTTTCAGAAACAAACAGGTTCTTGTTCATCTAAGCAGTTGACACATGAGGGAAAGCAGGAGAAAGGAATTTTCAATAGTCAGAGAAGGAGGCCAGGTCAGGACTGTGTGGGACCACAGACTCCAGCTAGAGAAGCAGCCATTGCTGGGCAGCCCAGGCTCTGCAGGAGCAGCTGGAGACAGCTAAAGGGTGCCCAATCCTACTCCTTCACTCTGCAGGTGGGAAAACAGGTGGATTTTAAGTGTCTTCCATTAGTAGCAAGAACTCAGATTTCCTAACTCCCTGTCCAGCACTCACATTTGTCTCTGAAAAAGCCAGTGGCCACCATCTTAGAGGCCCCCAGGACTCCCCCAAGAGGCTAACATGAGGACAGAGTGAAGGTCACAATCCTGTTATAGAAGCGTATGGAAAATGGATCAGGGGAAAAAATAAAGACAAACAGAATGAGAAATACCAGGAAATGGGGAAAGTAAGAGAAGGAAAGATACTGGATAGCTGTTAAAATTACCTCTTTATACCTCCCAATGTGCAGTCATCTGTATGCAAGCATTCTGGGAAAGAAACATAGCAACATTTGTCTTTAAGGGCCTCCCAGGTGATATGTTTAGCAAGAATGACATATAAACTGAGTTTTTATCAGAATGATAGAGGAATAAAGCCATGATACTTGATGATGGAAGCAGAGTGATACACCTCAAAAGCATTCCTAACCCTAATATCACTTCTACCAACCTCTTCCTTACCCAAAAGGGACTCTTACCTCCTTTACTCCTAGGACAAAATGTGTTCCTTCTCCACATTCAGTTCAGCTCATGAAGGAGTGTGACCCCCTCCAGCCACTCTGAGCCCCAACTCCACCTCTCGATGACTCCCCTCACTGGTCAAAGCCTGGCTTCACTGAGCCATGCTGCACCTGTGGCCAGGGGCGCTGCATTGTAAAGCATGGACCCAGGAATACTTTAATGCGCTGGAACTGGATGGATGAGTATAGTAGTCAAGACTTCTGTTCACAAGCCCACACGAAGTCTTTTAAGGTAAGAATAAAGGGGAAGTAACTGTTAAGTAATTAACAGTTTGCTTTAAGTAACTGTTAAGTCCAAGAGTATAATTTACCTCAAGCTTAGCTAGATGCACAGTTCAAGAGTATCATGAAGTTCGTTCCCTCTCTCTCTCCTCTGTTTTTCTTTAGCTCTTTCTTTGCCTGTCTTTCTCTTTTCCCAACCCGTCCATCTCTCAACCCTCCTTGTCTCTAGGGCCTGGCTTGGACTTCCTCCCTATTGTATACTCAATCTTCCACAGGTGGACAGGGACTTCAGATGGCTCTGCACTTCTATCCTTCTATGGATGATGCTACAGAAGAAGGAAGAAAGACCTCTTGCTCCCAGAGTCCATGGAGCAGGCTTGCTAGAGCCACATCCATACTCCCTGGACCACCAATGCATCCATGGTGGGGAAGGGTGCAGATACGTTACTGACAGGCTCCACCAATATGACCAAAAAAACAAAACAAACAAACAAAAAAAAACAGCGGAGGCCATTCCCTAGAAGAAATGGCAGTGACTCTGCCAGAATAAATAGGACAAACACACTAATTGTACACAAATACATGCAGCCTGGCCATTCTTGCTTCATGGACTAGTTTTTAAAAGTAGACTCAAAATTTTCTACAGAAGTTTTTATATTCTAGGTTCAGAGAATACCCAATAAAAGAAGTAAATTTGAGCCTCTGGTCCTAAGTCACAATCTCCAAACCAGGTTTTTTCTGAGAATATCGGCCTTGGGAATATTCAGGAGCTTTTCCAACTGCAGCAAAGTGCTACGTTTCCCCATTTGACTGTTGTTCCTTGTGAACAAGGAAAGGAATGGTGAAGAAGAGGATTCAGAGACATCTCTTTGATTCCCTGACACTCCCTCTGCCCCGTCACCTGACTGTGCGCGGTGCCTCTCTCCCTCTAGAGCCTGCGCTTATATGGCCAAATGGGAGAGATAAGAGAAGAGGTAGGGAGGACAGGATGAGGCAGGATGTACAGCCGAGGGAGGCTGCACAGGTTCACACCCAGGAGACAGATTTCAAAACATGACAAACAGAGTATTAGCGCTCCCCCCACCTGCCCGCACCACCTTCCTGAGGAGCTGGTTGAAGGCACTACGTTGGGAGAGCCCCCTAATATCGATGACAATGTCAATGACCATGATGTTCAACAGTGTTACACACCTCAGGGACGAGTATTTGTTCCATCACTTACCAGCAAGTTCCTTCATATCTATGATGCTCAGTTTCCTCCTCTGTAAAATGGAAATAGCGATTGCTGCCTGGCTCACAGAGTTGTCATGAGGATTAAATGAGGTAATGCCTTAAATATCTAGAACAGTGTCCAGGACACAGTGAGCTCTCAAAAAGTGTCAGGGGTATTGCTATCATAACAGCCAGGTATGGATTTGAAGGAAAATTTGCCTGGATCGTGTGTGCACTATTTTTTCAAGTATATCATTTTAATGATTTAAATACAAACTCATTGGAAATTGTTACTAAATACACTAATTATTGTACCTTACCATAATTATATACCTTCTCAGTTGATGAGTGTTTGAGTAGTGACTCCTACGTTGAGATTCACTTTTTCCCCTCAATTATAAGATCCTATACTCAAAAAATATTGAGAAGTACCTACACATCCCAATGTTGTCTTTAGAATGATTTAGATTCCAGAGAAGTTATGACTCAGTTCCAGAGTTTAGGACGTGGTTTCTTATATTTTCAGAAAATGATGCTGTCTCTCAATTGCCCTTTGCTACTGTTGCTTACAAAGAAATTAGGTAGAATTCGTGGCATCAGCAAGCATTAAATATCCCCATCTATTCTTTCTACCATAGGAGTTTAGCTCCCTTAGATTTTCTCTCTTGCCCATAATGGATGGCCAGGAGCCACTCCGTCAGAATGACTTCCAATCCATAAATAGCTCTGCCATTTAGATGCCATGGGGATAACATTAATACCAAACACAAAGGCTAAATAAAAAGCCTTTAGCCACTGAATGGACCTTAGATCTCAGAGTTATCGACCCAGTGGAGCCTGCTAAGTTATTATGGGTACAGTTCTGCTTGGAGAAATCTGTGCTCCTGAGGAAAGTGAGCTGAAGTCACAGTCACCTTTCACTACAATGCACAATGAAAGGATGGTGGGGGGTGGCTAATTACCCCCACCACAGTGGCACACTCTGAGGGCTGCATGTACCCCTCTGCATTCTAGTCTGGGGAATAACTCTATGGCTCAGTTTCCCCAGATCATCAATATTTGAAAATTCACAGCATTTCTAACTTTTGGGTTCAGTCTCAGAACTCTCCAGGATGGACATTACTATACTTCTGTATAAAAACAAAGAAACAGAAAGGTCAAGAGATTTGCACAGGATCAAGCAATAAGTAACTGCCAGAGCTAGGGCAAGAATGACTGTCTCCCTTCCCCCCAGCTATGGACACCCTCAAACTGGCTTCTGGTTCTGAATCCTTCCCTTTGCATCCTCTGCTAAGGCTTTGCTAGAGGACTTGGACTCCTTGAGGACTCAAGTCACCCTGGAAGAGACACTTGCTAACACCTACAATTTTTTGTATCCCTCTCCCTTAATAACCCCCGCTGACTCTAGGTTTGGACTAAGTCTGTCACATTGCCAGCACTGTCCAGCACTGGAGTGAACACCAGCAAACATGGTGTAGCTGCAGACTGGTGCTTATGGGCCAAAGAGACTAAATTTTCCTGAAACCTCATTCTCTAGGCATCTTGCAAAGAGATGTGCTGGGGCTGGGTTGCAGGTTCTCAGAGCCTGGGACAGTGTGCCAAAAGATGGGCCCCACTCCATGGACCTCTCCTTATATGGCATGACAGTGGCCTTGAAAGTAAGATTTTAAAAACTGAGTTTAGCTACCAAATGCTCTGAGCTTGAGTACCAGCTATTTACAGGGGACACTGGGTCCCTGGACAATATGGAGGCTGAGGAAGATGAGGACATACAACTTCTCTCATGGGAGACAGGAAGGGAGGCCTGGCCACAGCTATCTCATTATCATGCCTTCTGAAGAGATCTGGGGGACATTCCATGGCAACTACTGCTTGCTCTCCACACTTGGGTTTTTGGACTTGTTTTTTCCCCATGATGTGGGGGTAGAACAAGGGAGAAAGAGGACATCAAAGGGCCATCAAGGGCTCCAATGAGCTTATCTAAAGGGCTCTTCTTCTTAGTAGAAGTTTTCTAATAGTTTGAGTGTCATGGGCCACATGTCATCACAAAGACAACGTGGAGAAACTACAGAGGGTAAAATCCACTCACAACACTCCCTTCTCGGAGAGCATTCAAACATGATCCTTATCCCTCGGTTTGACCTTGGCTGACTGAGCCATGTATAGACCCCTGTGCAAATCTGGATCAACTGGATTTTCTTCCAAATGAAGAATCATCTCATGGTGGTCAGATCTCAAGCTGGGAAATTCGAGAACCAAACTTCACAGTAGCAGGACCAGGGGAGGAGGCCCAGGTCCTTCTACTGTGGAGTCTACAGATGCCTCCCTTTTCTCCCTTGGCTGAGTCTGGGTTGGTTAACCTTTCTTTGAGTTCACAAGATTCCTCGGTATCCATCCTTTTGGATTCCCCATTAGCTTAAATTAACCAGAATTGGTTTCTGCTGAGGGTAAAAAAAAAAAAAAAGAAAAGCTCTGTTTAATTGCATGTAAAAACTGTTTCAAACTATTCTGTATTCTATTCATATGCAAAATATTCTGAAGAGTTGGTTCCCTTCATAAGGCTCTGGAACAAACTTTTTTAAAATCGAAGACCTTTTATAATTAGTAGAGAACCACGATGTTCTGTAATTTCCATTAATGGAAAGACATGTTGGTAAAGACAGAGAAGAATAGCTGGCGGAAGGCTTATGATGAGCTCAAAGGCTCTTCCTTAGAGGGATCTTCCTCTACGATAAAAGAGTAACCATCAAGGGAATCAAGAATAGAGCCCAGGGACAAGAACACCTGTCTGTGGGCTGGGAAAGCCCAGATTCCAATTCAAGCATCTTCACTTGAAGATGGGGCACAGCTCCATGGCCACCTCTCAACTACCCAATCTTGGGCATGCTATGTACTCTAAGTCTCTACATCCTCGCTGGCTGGCTACAATACATTTTGTATTTGTGTGTGCCTGGTTCTGTCACCTGGTGCCTCAGGTTCTGAATAACACTGCCTGTGTTTGAAAAGTAGCTCTGCAAGGACCTTGAGAAAGTTACTTAAACTCTCTTAGACCCTCGGAATCATCATCTTTACCAATGCAGGGAACCACCATTGCAGCATGGGGGGTTTTGTAAGAATTAAATAAGATCAAAAATGTAAATCACTTAGAAAAGAACCTACCCATAAGTGCTCAAAAAGCATCAGTAGCTCTTATTATCCATATTATATTCTAGCACCACTCCGAATGAGATAGTCGCTAGAAAAGGAGGGTAGGCAAGTTATTCTAGAAGCAAAACGTGGAGGAAATTTTTTGAAAAATGGTTTATTTTTTGCGAAAGAGCTGTTATCCTCCAGAACTAATTAGAGGAGTGATGAAATCCTTAACACTTTGCCTCCAATAAAGCATAAGTAGAGCTATTAGACAGATCAGCAGGAGAACAGTTACAAGTGGTTTTCTGAAAAACTATACGCCCGGCTAAGGGGGTTTTTGACACTTGAACCACCAAAATAAAGTTAAGTGTCCTCCTTGAAGTTGAGAAGGGAAACCAAGATGAGGCGAAAGTGGTCATTAATGGCCCAAGAGGATGAGATTTAAAGGTACTTAATTGGAAGACAGACATTTTTATTTAATATTGTTCTAGATCGTTTCCCCTTGTTTTGTTTTTCTCATAATTAAGCACGTAATTATATTAACAAAAAGTTATGTTTTCGTAGGAGAAAATTTAAGAAACTCGTACATTTCTACTTCACTCCAATAATTCACATGCTAGATAATTCTGATTCTGCTGGTCAAGCTTCGCCATTCATATAGAGAAGGCTGATATTGTGGATATTTGCTTATTTTGCCAGTTATTTCACTCATACATTATATTACTTCATTAGTTCACTCAATATAAACAACTCTTGGTGGCAGACATTGCTATCATTATTTTTAAAAAAGATAAAAGAACTTGCTGAAATTTGTGCTAGTAAGAAGGTAATAAAAAGAGCTAACATTTTACTGAGAGTAAGTCCTGTAGGAAGGATTTTTTTCAAGCATAATCTCATTTAATACTTAAAATAATTTACCATTTTTATCATTCAAAAATTTTTTTAAAAGGAGGAAGCTTTGGAGGCTGAGACAGGAGGATCTTGAGTTCAAAACCAGCCTCAGCAATGATGAGGCGCTAAGCAACTCAGTGAGACCCTGTCTCTAAAAAAAACACAAAATAGGGCTTGGGGATGTGCCTCAGTGGTCGAGTGCCCCTGAGTTCAATCCCCAGTACCAAAAAAAAAAAACTGAGAGGCGGGGGGTGCTATGGCTTAGAAAGGGGGAAGCTAAGGCTCAATAATTACATCACCTTCATGCAGAGAGGTGAGCCCAGGAACTGGATCCAAATTCGCCTCTTGTGTGTATCTGTGACATCTGAAGTAGGGCAGGGTGGGAGCCCAGACCTGTAGCTTGAGACCCTTGTTTCTAATTTCTCTGTGCCTTTTAGGTCCCAGTGGGAACAATCTGTCTGTTCTACTCTTGGTAATACAAATGTTATTTTCAAAGTGATGCCAAACAAAACTGTTTTCAAAGCAAAAGCATTTGCAAAGTATTTTGTGAATAGCTCATTCTGTTACTCAGAGGGCCTAGTGGGAGAGGGGAGTGGTGAGGCCCAGGTGGAGTCTGGGCAGGGATTATGCAAAGTCAAGGGTACTTAGCAAGAAGCCCAGCTTTCATAGCCATGGATTCCTTTCAGGGGCCCACTGGGGTTTGCACACCATCTGCATCCCTGATTACCTCACCTGTCCAGCAGCTGCTGCACCAGCCAATCAGAGAACACATGTAGACCTGGACCCCTGGGGAACATACTCAGAGCTGATTTTCCAGTTAGCAAAAATCTTCCATGAAGGAATGGGAGGCATGAGCATTGTTACACTTGAAGGGTGAGACCCTGACACTAATGACACTAATAATGCCTGTTGAAAACTCAGGCTCAAGCAGAGCATCTAGGATGGCTCCTTCCTGGGACTCCCTGGCCCTCCACTTTTGTATCTCTCAATCTTGCTCATTCTTGTGTCCCCTTATTATCTCTACGTCAAAATGTTTCAGGTGGCTTTTGCCAAATGAAATATGTTTTGCAAGTTTCCTGGTATGCAGATTTAAATAGAAAATTGGGACATAGGGAGAAAAAGCAAGCCCTTTTCACCTAGACGGCTGGCATGGGTGTTGTAAATGGGGTTTATATGGCACATGTGTGGGCTCTGAACCCCTTGAGAGCCACAGCAGACGATAAACAGCCTGTGACTCTGACTGCCTTGTGCTGGAAAGGGGCATGCCAGGGACAGGAGCTGGCTCCACAGCTGGCTCCACAGACACTCTCAGGATGGAGACCTCATTCCTACAAGGTCCCAAAATGCTGGGTCAGTGGCAATAGTCATAACCCCTGGGTGGAATGAAAAGTCTGCTTTTTCACATTACTTAACTATCTGGCACAAAAGTTCTTTGGCCTAAAGATCAAGAGCCAGATGTCACCTGCAACCAAGGCTACTACTGGTGAGCAGAACAAGGGTAACCCACCACCAAAGCTGAACACAGCATCTCATCTCTTCCTCCAGCTCTTACACACCAAGACTTAAGCCAATTTGTGCACCTGAAAATGTAACTGAGAAGGAGACCTTGACTTTCTGACCTGAGCACTACAAGCTCCCAGGACACTGAGGATCAGAATCAGGATTTCTACAGGAGCCCAAAAAAGCCACCACTCACCAGTGCAGACTGCCCAGGAGCAAAACAAAGCACTAAAGAGCAGAGAGGACGCTGACAAGTTAATGGCAGAGCTCTCCCTGGCACTACGACACACACCCCCACTCACTACGTCCCCTCCCCCCAGGGCCTCTTGCTAATGAGAACAGATTTATAAGGCTGCTCCTGGGAGAGAGCTGCTCAGCTGTCAACCTGGTGTTCCCACCCCCAGGTTCTCAATGGGGCCTGTTTCCAAGCCCAAGAGGCAGGGAGGCACTCCCTGCACCTACAGGCAGAGGGTGCAGAGTTCAGGAGACACCGCTGGTCCAGCCGAGGAGGAGTTGCTCACCCAGAGGGATTGAAACATGCCTGTTGACAAGCTTCACACAGGTCACTGCGGACTTGCCTGTCCCTGGCACACCAGACAGTCCTGTGAAGCAAGCCGGGAAAGCCAGGTTCCACAGAGGGGTTCCTCATGATGGCGCCAGGGGAGCAAGCTCTGCTCAACCCTTCACTTGCCCCCACTCAAAGGTACACCATCTGTCCAGCCAGAAACTGGGAAGAGTGAAGTTTCTCATCTGTCTCCAGAGCACAGTTTTTTAAGTTGACGTTAAAGCTAAAATCATGTATCCAAAAGAGACCTGGTGTAAATCGCTTCCATTTGAACTAATTTAGATGGATGAGTCTCTTCTGGCACTGAAAAATAGTAGGCCTGCATAAGATGATAAAGTCAAAGCCAACTAGTATCTGCAGCACCCAGGGTCAGTGCTGGACCATCCCTGCCTGCCCCTGCCCCACTGTCCACTTCCTTCCCAGGGGGGTCCTGCCTTAGCCTCAGCCCCAAACAGCAAATTTAATGTTGAGCACATAGTAACTGCTCTGAAGGTGGTGGAGGCTGTTTTCCTGGGATGGAAAGAAAGGGATGATTGATGTGCTGTGTGTACATTTCCCTGGGAGGAGTAGGGAGGTCCCCTGGAGCCCTCCCCAGAGGCAGAGGTAGCAGGCAGAGCAGAGTATTCAGGAAAGGCAGACAATCAACAGAATTAACAGACAGGCCACCTGCCTCCTGGCACACAGCACCTCCTCCCCAAGCTTCCAGCCCTGCCTCACCCAGGCCTGCCTCTGTCTCCAAACCTCAACTATTCAGATGCTCAATATAGACATGTCACCTGGATCACTCACCTGCCACAGCCCTCTTCCAAATTAGGTCAGTTTTCTATCCCATTATCACTTTACAATAACTGCTTCACATGATGAGTCTAAGAAGACCACATTCCTGAAATGTTCTTCATTTTATCACCTGGCCAAAGAAAAACTTGGAAAGGAAAGAAGGAAAGAAGAAAGAAAGGAGGAAGGAAGGGAAGGAAGAAAAGAAGAAAATAGGAAAATAAAGCAACTTTACAGAGGCAGAATTAGAATCCAGGTCTCAAAACTCCAGTCCTCTGTGCTTCCCGGGGCCACCCATGTACTGTCCACTCCTGTGCTCCCCTTGAGTCCTTTCACCTCCATCTTCCTCTTGCAGGAGCCCAGAGGTGGCTAAAGATGTGCCCAGATGTCTCTGTGCAGTGCCCAACTATTTGTGATGATCTCATGACTCAGGGCAAGCCATTCTCAACTATAACAATACGCTATAATAAAAGTCATTTAAAATTTGTAAAATATTTATTTCTGGAATTTTCCATTTAATATTTTCATAAAACAGTTAACCCCTCAAAACTGAAACTCCAGAAATAGAACTACCCTTAAGGGGGAACACTATAGTCTTGACTGACACTCTGAGGTCAAGAATTGATAACAGGAAGTAGAGTCAAGATAGAATCCCCAGCCAGGCACGGTGGCACAAGCCTGTAATCCCAGCACTTTGGGAGGCTGAGACAGGAGAATCGCGAGTACAAAGCCAGCCTCAGCAACAGCGAGGCACTGAGCAACTCAGTGAGACCCTTCTCTACATAAAACACAAAATAGGGCTGGGGATGTGGCTCAGTGGTCAAGTGCCCCTGAGTTCAATTTCCAGTACCAAAAAAAAGATAGAACCCCCAGACTAGAAGAACCAGCAAAAACTTACTCACCAAGGGACATGCCTGGTAAATAAATGATAGGCCAGGAGCCCAGGCACTGTGACCATAGAAAGAACCTTCTGCTACCAGATGGACAGAAGATCACATCAGGCTGTGCACTCCCTGCCTGTACTCCTCTGCCCTACCTGGGGACACCTGAAGACAGTTCCTACACAGCCAGTGGTTCCTACCTGATTTGCTTATACATTCTCTGGCTGCAAGATTTTGTTCAACAATTTTGGGGCAGCTGGAAGTGCCAAAGAGTTTGCAGGTTCTGAGCAGCCCTCGCTAGAGGCATAAGGTCCTCACTGAGATGCAGTTCTGAGGCATCTGCCCACAGCTTCTTGGGGGATCAGGGGCTGGAGCCCTGGTGCCTAGGGCACTGGCCATTCATTCACTGCCTTGCTGCCCCTGCTTCCTCACCCTGCCTCCTACAATCACCTCCTACACCAAGTTCTGGCACCAAGGTATTCATCTCAGACTGGGCTCAGTGGCACATGCCTGTAATCCCAGTGGCTCAGGAGGCTGAGACAGGAGGATCGCGAGTTCAAAGCCAGCCTCAGCAATGATGAGGTACTAAGCAACTCAGCGAGACCCTATCGCAAATAAAATACAAAATAAGGCTGGGGATGTGGCTCAGTGGTTGAGTGTCCCTGAGTTCAATCCCTGGTACCAAAAAACAAAAAATGTTTTCACTTTAGGGTTGGTTTGGGGGAGAATCCAAACTAAGAGGCCTGTTATACATTGAATTATGTCCTCTAAAAAGACACACTGAAGTCCTAATCCCCAGAACATCAGAATGTGACCTTAGGTAGACACAGGGTGACTGCAGATGGAATTGGTCAAGATGAGGCCCCCTGGAGGAGGATGGGCCCTTGGTCCAATATGACTGGTGTCCTTAGAAGAAGAGACACAGAGAGAGAACATGGTCATGGGACGATGAAAACAGAGAAAGAGTAACACAATGCACATCCAGAAACACCGAGGATGCCAGCAAACATCAGAGCCCAAAGAAGCAAGGAAGGATGCTCCCGTCTGGGGAGACCGTGTGGAGGTGGGCTAAACCTGAGCATGTGGCTTTTTCTGTGAAGTTCAGAGTGGCCAGTGATCCTTCTAAGAGGGTCACCCCCTCTCCATGAGGACAGAAGCTACTGAGGCCTGCAGTAGACTCTAAAGAGCAAAGATGAGCCGGGCGCGGTGGCTCACGCTTGTAATCCCAGCACTTAGGGAGGCTGAGACAGGAGAATCGCGAGTTCAAAGCCAGCCTCAGCAATGGCGAGGCGCTAAGCAACTCAGTGAGACCCTGTCTCTACATAAAAAAACACAAAATAGGGCTGGGGATGTGGCTCAGTGGTCGAGTGCCCCTGAGTTCAATCCCCGGTACCAAAAAATAATAATAATAAATAAAGAGCAAAGATGACTGAGCCGCAGGTCAGGAGATTCTGCACACTGTCTGCCGCCTCCCTTACTCCCACCTCCATCCCCCTTAAACCTAATACTGCGATCCCTTACTGATATTAAAAACTGACAAGGAATTTTGCCACCAGCACTAGCATTTTAATATTGAAAGGTTGTGAAATCTAATAAGAGCTACAAGGAGGGTGATGGGAGTGGCGTTGTTTCCCCCCTTTCCAGCTCCAACAGAACTGGGCTTCAATAAGCAAATGTGACAGAATGTGTAATTTCCCCTTGATCCGCCACGGCCAGGCATTTCCTGTTTAATAACCTTAAACCAGTGAGCCCCCTCTCTCCAAGCAACCCCTCCCAGAACATCTCTCTTCTCCATCTTATCAGAATAATCCTTCATTTGAACGCAGCTCAGACTGGCACTTTGGTGGCACCTTATCGCCGCTTGAAGACACAAAGGGAACAAGCTGAAATATTATTTTTTCCCCTTAGTGGAAAGGTGTTAATGAGATCTTCCTGCCATCACTCTGCCTGAGATGGCAGGGGATCCCTGATCCCAGCCATTCTGCTCAAATCCCAGCTTTAAAACCTGTCCATGGAAGGGGGAAATTCCTGGCCCAGCCCCAGGCAAGGGGGCGCCGAGAGGGAAGATTTCCAGCTGGACATTGACGAGCAGTGGGAGGAGCCTCAGCCTGGTCTGGGAGCCTGGGCTCAACATGTCCCTGCCAGCCACAATCAAATGCACATGTGTGCATGCCTAGACTGCTGGAGCAGGAGGGGACAGTGGAGGACCCTGGGAGGGGGCTGGGGCATGGGATGAGCACAAAACAAGAGGCATCCTACAGCCCATCCTGGTAACCTGTCCAGCCTCAGAGTGGGGTTCCAACCCAGGAAGGACAAGGTGGGACTTCCTGAGGAGTTGGACCCTTGCAGGAATGGAGTGAAATCCTTAGGCCTGTTTGTTTTCTCTAGAGTAAGCCGAAGGGAGTTTGCTAGTCTTCCAGAAAGAGATTTCTCTAGAAGCTGAACATGGAATAAGGAAAATATTGCCATACGTTGACAGTCATTGCTGATACTGCTAACACGGAACATGGAGTGAGTGCCTACTACGTGCCAGGTACACACTAGGACTACATGTGCTCCTCACTTCTCACGGCCCCCTGTGAAGCAGTTACAATACTATTGTCCTCACCAAATGGGGGCTCTGAGTGATCCAGTGCTTACTCAGGTGATAAATAGCAGGTGCTCCAAACGTGATGCTCTGATTCCAAAGCCTGTGCTCCTAACAGGTAGGCCAAGAAGAACTGGCATTGCCCTCCAGCATTCCTGGGCTAGGATCTCCACAAAGAGGAGACCAGACACTGCGAGAATGGCAAGGCAGCTGCTTCTCTAGAAGCATCGGCAAGGAGGAGAAAGAGGGGGGTAGTTGGTGAAAGGGAGGTGAGGTTAGAAAAATTGGGGGTTTGTGCTGTGGAGGTTGTTTAGGGCAGGAGGACCCTGAGCCTGGGGCCGAGGGGAGGAGCTGTAAGAGATGCAGCGCCTGCTCTCAAGTCCTAGGGCAGCAGGAAGGAAGGGTTAAGGGACACCTGTAAGGATAGAGCCTGGGGTAGAGGAGGGATGAGTCCCCCAGACAGGAGGAAGGAGCCAGCATGGGTGTGGCTATAGAATCACTCACCGGTGGCAGAGGACTGATGCCTGGATTCCACCCCTGGTCTCAATTTTCTTCCTCCTTTGTCCTCTACAGTCACTTCTGTTCCTAGGCCACAACCACCCTTTTCAGACTTGGCCACCTCTTCCTTCTTCTCTCCTGGAGAACTTCATGCATCCACGTCTCTGAAGTCCCACCTGCTTCTCTGTCATGGTCACTTCATGTGAAAGAGGCAGTCACAACATGTTACAGCAGAAGACACTTCAGGGATCTTTTAAGAAGGTGATATTTATTTATTTATTTATTTATTTATTTATTTATTTTTGTCAAGCAAGAAGGAATGCAGGGGCTGGGGTGGTGGCTCAGTGGTGGAGCGCTCGCCTAGCACGCGTGAGGCCCTGGGTTCGATCCTCAGCACCACATTAAAAAAATAAATAAAATAAAGGTATTTTTTCTATCTACAACTAAAAAATATTTTTAAAAAAGAAGAAGGAATGCAGTAGGCAAAGAGAATCTGTTGAGGGAAGCAGCCGAGGGTCTAAACGGGCTCAGACTTTTCAGGGAATGGTCAGGCTTCTCAGGTGGCGAACGTGGAAAGGGGGAGGTGGGAAGGGAAGGCTGGATCCTCCCTGTCAATGCTCTTGAATGCCACCCAGGAAAGTAAAGCTCTGAGATCTAAGGAGCTGTGGGGATGGGGAATCTCTGTTGGCTTTTAAAGCTGCCAAGGTCTCTGCAAGCACTGGTCAGGGGAGCCGGCTCTGACCACCACCTGGTGCTCTGGTCCACTTCTGCTGTGCAGTGTGGTCATTCCGGGCAAGCTCTGGAATCAGTTTGGCTGTTTTATGTCTGGGCCCTGCTGTTCATTAGCTGTGCATGCTGCTTAACCTCTCGGTGCCTCAGTTAATATACAGAAAGGACTTCCAATCGTGTTCAGCAGATACTAAGTGCATTAGTAGTCAGCAGAATCTTAATCACCCCAGAGGACAGCTGAGCACCAGGCCATCTGAGCCCCAGGCCATCTGAGCACCAAGATGCCAGGTTTCATTATGATGGCAGTAATAACTACCTTCTAATGAGCACTTGAATCACTCTAAGCACACTCTACTAGCTCCTTCAGATACATTAATTCCTTTAATCCCTGCAACTCTTTGGAATAGTTATTATTATCCCCATTATATGGATGATGAAATTAAGGTTTAGAAAGATTAAGTAATCTGCTTCCTGTCACGTAACTTAAAGCAGGAGGACTAAGACATAAACCAAATCCTGTATGACCCCAGAAACTGGTTCAGACCTCCCACAAAGCCCCAATTCTCCCTAGGATTGCAAGCTTCCTGGAGGCCTTGGGGTCTCTATATGGACTCTGCTACCAGGGAGAGAATCACGGACCACAGAATGGCTCACCTCCTTGACAGCCGCATTTTTCACTTACATTAATAAATGAGCATTTGGGTTGAGTCGGTCTCATATGACCCGGGTTGGGGGAATGGTTCAGGGCGGTGGCTGCACATTAGATTTACATTTCTAAAATCCCAATATTCAAGCCACTCTCAGGACCAATTAAATCCAAATCTCAGGACTGTGACCCATGCATCAATATATTTTACAGCTCCCCAAGGCATGATAATGCACACCAAGGTCATAAATGCTGGGTTAGGGTAAACCAGCAAGGCTGCATCTAACAGACTCCTTCAAAATTAGGCACCTGATCCTACCATATCCTGAGATTTGAAACCTGGTCACGATGGCCAGGTACACTGGAGTTGACAACAGCATCGCCTCCCAGTTCTCAGGGGGTGACCCAGGGAATGAACTCTGGACTCACAACCAAGGTTGTGCCTCCCCCAGCAGAGATAAGCCTGGGCTGTTCCTCCAGCCAGCATGACCTCTCCCAGCACCAGGCCCTATTCAGCCTCCCTGACTCAGACAATGCAGGACATTTGGCTATGATTCTCAAAATGAAGAATGAAGCTTTGCCTGGGATGTAATAAGTGGAATAAAATTTTATGGGTCTCTCTGTGAAGGATGGCAGCGGGTGTAGGGGCAGGAATCAGAAGGGAGGGAAAGGCTGAGGGCAGATGGGTAGCAGCTCTGGGGCTCTGTCCCTAGTGGCAGATAGAATGGCTAAAATAAAATCCTCTGAAGAATGTGGCAATCAGCAAAATTAGCATTCAAACTGCCTCCTTCAGACATCAGCTCCCGGCAGCCAAGCACCCATCAGGGGCCGCTGGCTCTAATTCCTGCAATAAATGCGTAGGAAAGTGTGCTGATACCAAACCACTCTGGAGGCCAGGAGGGAGGGGAGAGCTGCCTGGCAATGTGGTTCAGGGAGCGGAAGTGTCCTGGAGAGAGGGATGGGCAGAGGGCAGCAAACTATGGGGAAGCCAAGGACCCACATCAACGCCCATGGAGGACCAGGGTGAGAAACTGAGACACCAGCTCCTCTGCGGAGATGCTCTAGAAAGCTGAGCCTGAATTGACTGGGGGCGGGGACATCAGCTGCTTCTGAAAAGTAGGAAGAGAAAAGCTGCCACCCAAAAGAAAGTGTTGCGGTGGTGCACACGCAGTTGCCACCTCCTGTCACTAGTGATCAAGACAGCCCACAGCCGGCCACCTCCTGTCACTAGTGATCAAGACAGCCCACAGCCGTCGCATTCCCCTCGGCTTCAATGAACTGGCGACAGAGTTCTTGCTGTCTTAGGCCCTGACCTCTCTTCTCTTAGTGCAGGTACATGAGCAAACTCACAGCCATGAGGTCTTCCTCTGTCCCCTCATAATGTGCATTGCCCAGCCCCTTCCCCGTTTTGCCACCTAGGAACACCTTGTTCAAGGGCCTGGGGGCCCTCCTTCTAGAATGCAATCAGGAAGGGCAGAAACCTAGCTTCCATAGGGACGATCAGCAATAGATAGCCCTTCACATATAGATGTCCCACGAGACTCTCGCTCCCTGAAACCACGTGATGCCTAGGAAACACTGGTGGTTACAGCTTTCATGGTCCATGTTCTACACCAACAACGTGGATTTTGAATAACCCTTCACTCAAGTTGTTCCAAGTTGTTTGCAATAGAACTCCAATACCCACTGGGCCTGCAGCTTGCCCCTCAGCCCACGAGATGGGAAGCTCCCAAGCCTAACAGATGGCCGAAGCCCACCCTATTCCCTGAGTTTTTGTGGGAACCCGGTGGTGACGGCAAGGAGCAAGCACTCCTCACTGACTTCACGGCGCTGTCCTCACAGCTGCTGGAAACAGGCTGTGCTTCTGTGACAGTCCCTTTTCAGATCCTTTCTGCTTTGATACCATCCACCCTGGACCACTGCCTTGGATGACCTTGGTAGTCCTCTCTCTCCAGCCAGAGGGAAAGTGTCCTCCTTTCCCCAATCCCACTATTAAAACCTCCAGCACAGTTTCTTAGATGCCAGAGGAAGCATTCCTTTGTATTATGCTAGGTTGTCCTCTCCCTTCCAGTGTAGATTTAAACACAGTGTCATTATGTACAGGACTTGGGTCTTTTCTTTGGCTTTGGCCAGCCCATCGCTACAAATTCCTTCCTTCCTTCCTCATGGTCTTCCCCACTCCCACCCCAGGGATCCTACTGACCCTCTCTGAAATCTAGTTCTTTTGGGGGGGGGGGGTCTATCCAAACTACAAAGCAAATCAGAGCATGTGGCTAGAGGCAGAATAAAGAAGGTCCCAGCATAGGGACTGCTGCACATCAAAGCTTCAGCATTAGCCCCACAAATACTGGACTTAACCTGTGGCTCCTTTTTGCTCCAGAGGAATTGATTTTCAAGGACAGCATACAGATTTTGGCCACGTGACTTCCTTACATACAGCTTTCAGCCAATTGCTACACATGATCACTGTCCCTGTTGAGATTAAAGTTCTCTGCATCCAGGAGTCCAATTGGATTTTTAAAAAATTAATTTATTAATATGTTTAATAACAGAGTAAGACACTAATAATTATTAAATTTGCAAACTTTTGGTGGAGGGGGTGCCAGGGATTGAACCCAGGGGCGCTTAACCACTAAGCCACATTCCCAGCCCTTTTTTTCATATTTTATTAGAGAAAGGGTCTTGCTGTGTTGCTTAGGGCCTTGCTAAATTGCTGAGGCTGGCTTTGAACTCACGATCCTCCTGCCTCAGCTTCCCAAGTCACTGGATTACGAGCACGCGCCATGGACCCGGCTTAAATTTGCAAACTTTATTTAGCACTTTCTATGTTTCCTCCATGCATGCTAAACCCCATATATGGATTATCTCATTTCGTATATTCAAAACATGGAAAAGAAAAATACAGCTTAGAGAATTTGAGCTATCTGCCCAAGTTCACACCATTTAGTCCTAAGACGTGAAACCAGAGAGCCTGGACTCAGTCATCACACTGTGCCACCTCCTCTCCACGAGGCTTTGGGGCTTCTGCCCCCTGGATTGATTTAATTTCTCTCTCCCACCAAAACCCAAATGCATCTTCTTGGTACATTTTCATGGGCTCTTTATGCTGAGAGAAACAGCAGCAGCAAAAAAACTCACTGTTTAACTAGAGATTCACCAAACAGCAGATCGCTGGTCTATCGTTGGTATTTTGGCAGTATGTTATGACCACTCTACACAAACAATTTATGTCAGCTGTTTACCACCATGACCACACAGCCTGGATGTTCCAGACAAATCTTAATTTCAATATTGTCACCTATTTTTTATATAAGCCACAATGGATTGCAGAAATGTTAACATATTCACCTCCAAACTAGATCCCCCTCTGCTTCTTGCATTCAAAAGAATGTGATTCCTTTGTCAAATTTCTCTACAAAATTCCCTGGGCTCTGCAAATACAGCCATGGTATCGTGTGCACACCCTTGCATCCTGATGAGGTGGTTCGAGCTCACTTGCTCGTGGCTGGGGCTAATTTACACTTTAGCAAAGTGATTGTGCCACGTGGTGTAATCACCACAGCTGAGGCAGAGCCTCTCCAGTCACAGCGCTGGTGTTTAATTAGCCTCCGTATACCTACTGACTGCCACCATCATCACTGAGCCAGTTCTTATTCATGATGGACTTCTGGTGGTAGTACTACTATTTTCCAGCAGCCTGATTTTCTCCCCTAGAGAACAGACAGCAGATTGTCATAAAGCACTGGAGCAGCTCCTTCCCACTCCCCATGTCATGCTGCTGTGCCATGGCACGGAGCCCTGCATAAACCTGCCTGGATCACACAGACTGGAGGCCTCGCCAGTGCCAGGAACACATGTGGCCAGGCATTCTGTTGGTCCTGGAGTTTATAGACGGCACAGAACCTCATCCACCTGCCCATCTCTACACACATGTTTACACAACCCTCCTCGGGGCCATGTTCAAGACACACCAAAAGTATCCTCGGCCAAGAGCCGAGGCCAGAGTTTCAAGTGACTGATTCTCAACTGAAGGCAGAGATGTGCATCTTCTACTGGTATCTTCCCTCCAAGTGACCTCTCGGCCATTGAGCCCTTAATTGATGTTGTCAGCTACCTAAAACCTGGCTCGTTTTGCTGGATAGAGAGGTATGCTCATGACCTGGGATGTGTGGCCTGGATGCAGTATGAAGCTGGGGCTTCCTCTCTCCAATAATTCAGCATTTGGATACATTTGAAATTATCTGACTCTTTGAAGTGAAAGGAAATTTGTACTAAAATATATCAGCACAGGTTGAAGCATTAAATAAAAGTCCAAGTCTTCCTGCCTGGAAGATAAAGGGAAAAACAAGACAGTATCCAAACTCTCCAAAGCAAGAGCTCTAAGCCTGAGGAAGAAATGGGGGAGGGCAGACAAATGGTCCAGAGAGACAGCAGATTGAAGCAGGCAAGACTTCCTGTGGCCACCACTGATCCACCGCACAATTTCAAGTATGTCCATCTTCTGCACGCCATTTGACCTGCATGGCCGGGTAGTGGAGCAAGACCACTACAAGCTGTCAGCAATGAGCCAGGGGTAATGAAGGCCAGACCAGCAGGTGAGCAGTATGGTCAGAAATCCAGAGAGCAACAGCAAGATGTCAAAGCCAAGTCTATGTGACAGAATGGAGTTCAGGGCCTGGTCATGGTTAGACCCCAAGGGAGCATAACAAGAGAAGCCAAATCCAGTGAGGGTGTGAGAGTCAAAGCTGGCTCATTCAAGGTCAGATTGGCAGGAGCCAGCAGGAAATGAAAAGTACTGAAATGAATCCAGAGGCAGTCCAAGTAAGTTCCCATAGTCATTAACTGAGGAAGTGGGGGCTGTCCCTCTACCTCTCATAAGTAAGCATTTAAACGTGTCTAATGTACATTCTTTCATTTATATATGTTCCTGAAAAAACAAGCATTGTGGTTTTGTATGCATGCATTTTAGTTTGTATAAATAGCTTTGTATCATAGATCTCCAGTGGCCAGTGCTTGCTGGTTACTATGTATATCTCCAGGCCTCTGTGTCCAACCACTGCATGTGGCAAGCATCCACCACACTGCAGCATAGACCTCTCTGGTGAAGGCAACTGAGATTACCATCAACCCACCCCACGCACCCTACAAAATAATGGGATATGAGCATCCTCTCACACACTGCTATCGACTTAGGGTAGAATTTCCTGGAAATGTGCCCAGGAGGAAAATAGAGAGGTCTTAAGGGAAATGTATTCTTAATACATCAATATGCCACAAAAGTGCTGTATTAGCCTGGCTAATGCATATATATTCCAGGGCCCAGAAAAGTTTCCTATAGTAAATATTTCAGGCTTTAAGGCCATAGTATCTCTGTCCAAATATTCACCTCTGCCCCTGTAGCACAAAAGCAGCTATAGATAATATGCAATCAAATAGGTGTGGCTATGTTTTTAAAAGACCATATTTTAAAAAACGGGCATTTATTGGGTTGGATTTGACCCATAGGCTACAGTTTGCCACCGCTCATGAAGAGTATCAATTTACCTGTTTTTAAACATTATGTTAATGGTTTCACACTCTCTGTATCCTTCTGCTACTTGATTTCTTTCATCAACATGATGTTTTTGAAAAATAAAATACTTGGGAATCAATCTAAAAAGAGGTAAAAGAGACTTCTACCATGAAAACAACAGAAGAGTAAAGAAATAAATTGAAGAAGACCTTAGAAGATGGAAAGCTCTCCCATTCTTGCAGAGGCAGAATTAATATTATCAAAATGGCCATACAACCAAAATTGCTATACAGATTGAATATAATTCCTAAAAATATGCAATTATGTTCTTCATAGAAATAGAAAAAGCAAACATGAAATTGGAAAAATAAGAAGCCCAGAATAGCCAAAGCAATCCTTAGTGAGAAAAGCTTAGCAGGAGGTATCACAATACCAGACCTTAAATTATACTATAGAGCTATAGTAACAAAAACAGCATGGTATTGGCATGGGACATGAAGACCAATGAAAAGAACAGAAGATAGACAAACCCACATAAATACAGCTATCTTATACTAGACAAAGTCACCTTAAACATACATTGGAGAAAAAATAGCCTCTCCAACAAATAGTGCTAGGAACATTGGAAATCCCTATGTAGCAGAATAAAATTTAATCCCTTTCTCTCACCCTGAAAAAAATTCAACTCAAAGTAGATGAAAGACCTAAGCATTAGACCAGAGACCCTGTGCCTACTAGAAGAAAATGTAGGCTCAAATCTCCATTGTGTCAGCTTAGGAACCAAATTCCTCAACAAGACTCCTAAAGTGCAAGAAGTAAAATCAAGAATCAATAAATGGGGCAGTATCAAACTAAAAACCTTCCTTGCAGCAAAGGAAACAATCAAGAGCATGAAGAAAAAGCCTACAGAATAGGAGAAAATCTTTGCCACCTGCACCTCAGATAGAGCATTAATCTCCAAGATATATAA
>CM053407.1:20171668-20190133 GCA_028644305.1 Xerus rutilus
AATGGGTATAGTAAAGATGGTTGATAAAAAATATATATAAATATATATATATATATACTGTTCATTGAAAGTGCATATAAAGATGTTTAATATGAAGAATGTAATCTGCTTATAATTTTGTGCAAAGTTAGAAAAATTATGATTGTAACAATATTTTTTTCTATTTGCCTCAACAAATGTTTTCAGTGAATAGTGTGTATAGCTTCTGAAAATTTGTTTTTTTTCTGTTATGTTTGATAACATGTATTAAAATGCAACTTTTGAGGAAAAAAAATAAAGTATAAAAAACAAAAAACAAACAAACAAACAAAAAAAAAGACCTTGAGTTACGCAAGAAGCTTAAACTCAACTAGAGGAGGTAGGGGGAAAAGGTTTAGACCTGAAATTTAAAATGTAAACGATTCCATGAAGGAAACAAGAGGCCAAACTTAAGACTGTTTACATAGGTGACCACTGGTCATGGAAGGCCTTACTTGAAGCTGATCCCCAATAGAAAGACAGGGTTCTCTCTGTCTTAGTGGCACCCTCTGATAGCAGGCATAAGGACCCTCTGGCATTGCTCTCTGTGAGAGACAGGGGTCATAGCCGAGAATCTGTTTCCCAGGCTGGCTGCAGTCAATCATCTCCTGATGGTGGCCATGGAAAACGTCAATGCCTAACACAGACAAGTCTGGGCAGAAAATTCTGACCCTTTATAAGGGATGACAGTCACAGGCTACAAAGCAAAACTAGACCAGAAACGACCACTCTTCCTGGACAAAGTTGCTAAAGCCACTGAAGCCACTGTCTTGAGTCACGGCAAATGCACCCTCGTGCAATCCCATTAGCATAAAGGGCTAATATCATGGCAGAGGTTCACAAGGGGACAAGACCCACTTGAAGTACAAGCGTGGTCAAGTGGCTAAGAGGAGGGGAGGGGAGAGCAGTAGAAAGGCAGGTCAAATTCTTGCTTCTCCAAGGTGACAACAAGCAGTCCCAGGCCATCAGGATTTAGCTTTCAGCCTGTCTGTTCAAGTTCATTTATTTATTTATTTACTTTTTACTGAAACTTTTTATTGTTTTTGTTTTTGTTGTTGAGGCTTAAGGAAGTTAACTTTGCCCATAATTCATGCAGCCTGGACTTAATGACATCAACTTATATTTGAGCCAATTAGGAATAAGACCAAACTACATCCTTAGGTCTATTTAGTTGATAAATGGCACTTCACCAATGACTTTTCTCATATAACCTTTGACAAGAACTCATAAGTAGCATTGATTATGCCTCAAGAGATGAGAGACCAATGGTAATTCAGATAGGCACCTCTGAAAAGATTTGTCAGTTTTCTGTCCTATTCTAGCCAGATCGTTTTGAAAACCTTGGGGAAAGACTGAAATTCCCCACCAGTCTGAGACTGTATGCGAGTTTTTACAACATTAACTGGAAAAAAAAACCAAGAATCTCAACATGGCACCCAATAGACCTCCACAGATAAAGTCATGGACCAAATGAGCCCTGTGAGTGGTTGCAGCAGGCAGGTGCTCCTTCATGGGGCCTCAAAGGCCAAAGAAAAGGACATTGCTGAATCCATTATAGAAAAGAATGGGCACCAAACCTCCATAATACTCTCCAGTTCCATGGCATTTTAGCACCCTGAAAGCCTGGTAAGTGTTTGTGAACTTGTCATGATGCTTGTGGTCCTGAAGCCATGTCTGAACTCTTCCCAATGGAGTGAACTTGGCTTCTGTTGTCCTCTCAAGTACTGTCTCCCCACGACAGGTTGCAAACTCTGGGGCACTGATGGGCTTTTGGAGAAGGCAAGACAAATCCTCATACAGACCAAAAGTGCGTGCCAGGGTGGTTGTTTTCTGCATTAATGGTGAAAGGATTCTAAGAAGCAAGTTTCTAAATCCATCCCTCCTCAACTGAAGCCCTGCATCTCGGGTTTTGATTTCACAGAGCTGTTTCCAAAAAAGTATCTTCTGAATGGGAAACCTGATGGCTGAAAGCTGCCCAGCAGCCACACAAGTAATGCTTCCTCCCACCAACAGTTGAGGTGAGACGTCTTGTTTTGATGAGGTAAGGATCAGTAGCCTCTTTTCATGAGTTTCTGAATCCGTCATGTTGCTTAAGATTTTTCTTCTTCGTGAAGGATTTTTTTTTTTAACCTGTGACACCAGCTGAGCTTGGTGGTGTGAGGGACAATAGCTTTCTAGCAACTTTCCCAATTTCTTCCATTATTACTGGCTTGTCAGGTTCTTTCTCCTGGAGTCAATTTTAATAACTGGATTTCCAAATGAGAGACAAGATGAGTCCACTCCAACGTAAACAGCTTGTTGTTTTCCCCTGAGATGAGCTAAGGGTGACTCCAGGTCCAAAACACCTAACCTGTGCCCTGGAACCACTATGGGACATGAAGTGTCCTAGCACATCTGATTCTGCAGAATTCTTTCAAAGCGAAGGCACGGGAAGCTCCAACTGGCAAGGTCACTACTTGTGTATTTCAAGGGCTTTTGTTTTACAGATTGCAGGTAGAAAAACAGAAGATGGGAATTAAAACCAGCTGGGTAGAATATGGCTGCGGGCACCCAGCCCCACGGCCCAAGCCACCAGCCCACAGGGCCACTGTGAGCCAGCACCCACACAGGTGCAGTCAAGGTCATTTATTTCAATCCTCAAGCCCAGTCATGTTCCTGGCAAATACTGAGAAACAAAAGCCTATGACCCATTCAGAAGGCACTGATACAGTCTATAGAGACACTTGGAAACCTAAGAAATTAAACCAGTGACAGAGACAGACCCCAGCCTCTGCCAATAGACAAGAAAATAGTATAAGCAAACACTGCTCATCTCAAAACCTCCATATACCAAGAACCGGACTGCATGAAACACACCTTCTCTCTGGTCTGGATCCTCCATCCTCCACGGGCAGAGCCTGACTCAGAGATGAGGAACCCCAAAGTTGAGTGACTTGTCATAAGTCACTCCACAGTCACAGCCAACTCCACAGTGGTCCCCAACTTCCCTTCCAACTGTGTTGGACTCATTATACTGTCATGGTCTTCCAGATGCCTTCTGAGGTCAAGAGCCTGTCAGTGGGTCACTCGAGTCTATGTTGTAGGTCATGCTCACTTGTCCAGCAGCCCTGGAAGACTTCGGCTGCCCACTCTCCACCCACTGTCTGACTAGAGAAGGTCCTCATTCATCTATCCATGGACCTAGTGAAAGAGGATGGTTCAGAGATTTAATTTACACTCTTCAGTAGGTCTCTAACAAGATGTCAACAGGAAGTCTTTCTCCATGTCTGCGTCTCAGAGACCTGTGGCCCAGCCTCCTATGTGTGTGTCCATGTCCACTTAACTCTTTATATCAAGATAAGAAAGCTTACTCGGATTGCATGTTCGGATTGCATCCACCAAGTGCCTTAAAAACATCTCATTTAATTTCATCTTTGCAATGCCTATTTTCCCATGAGGAAACCGGGGCTCAGAGAGGTCAAGTGACTAGCCCAAGCTAGTCTATCTAGAAAGCATTTGAACTTCAGAGTCAGGCCCTAGAGTAGTCTTTGTTGATCAGCATACCACATCGCCCTCCTTCCTGAGTGGCTCTTCCCCATCCCCACCTGGAAGTTTCTGTAACACTGTGCACCAGGGAGGCAGAGGTCACACCAAGGGCACATCCTACCTTCGTAGGTAAACCTGATCTTTTGAGCACCCCAGCCCTGCTTGAGATCCAGGTTGGTTAATCATCATTCCTGACCTAGGGATACAGCTACCAACACCAATAATTTATATTTCCTGACAGATACAGATGGATTTTTGTAAAGGCATCGTAACAAAGCAGCTCTGCTAAGCCTTCCATGAAGGTGCAAATTGCTAATCTGATTTGAATGTGTCACTGGTTTGCTTGGGTTCCATCAAAAGGTTTTGATACAAAAGTCAAAGAATAATAAATAGAAGTTTCTGATATGAGCTCAACTCATATTTGAGCTTGAAATGAATTCTTAGTTGTCTGTTGTCAGAGCCAATTTCTGTGTTTTAAAATGGGGCTGGCAAGCAAGACAAGGACAAGACAGAAATGAACCAATAAAATCAAGAGCAGGGATTAATGAATGTCCTGGAGTTTGCCACCGAACAGCAAAAAAGAGAGATGGTAAAAGCGCTTCTTCCAAGAAAGACAAGTTAGGTTTTATATATATATGTAAAAGTTTCTGGAAAAATAATTTAATTTTGACACCATCTCCACAAATCAACTGGGCTTATCTTTCTTCCATGGAGAGTAAAGATTGCCCTTTTTCTGGACAGAGGGGAATCTCATTTCCCCTCTTCTTATCATTTATTAGAAATCAAAATATTGTTTCAAATGGATGTGTTTAATATTTCAGACTATGTAATGTGTCCAGCACAGGAGGCAGCGACAGGGTTAGAAAGGAGAGGAGCAAGATCCTGAATTCCATGACTGAAGATTTCTCGCCCATCTATTCCTCCCCGTCCTGTGCGGGTTGGCCACTCCCTCATTCCTGAACATGCTCCACTGAGAACTGGGAAACTGAGATGGGCCTTGCCCTCCCCTCATCTGTAATGCAGATGTGTCCCAACAACACCATCTGCGATGTCCACTGTTGACAGTAAATTCCTTTTTCCAAGTGGCTTTGGTCATCTAGTAACTAAGATGTGTTCCTACCAAAAACACTGCCCCACAAAATAAGTAGAAAAGTCTAGCCAGGAAAAAAGTAAGACCCAGGTCATATCTATTACCAACATGGTCCAAATTAGCAGCTTGTTTTTCCTTTGGGGTCTTTTCTATATCACAGAGGTCCCCATTACCACCACATTCTCTCCTCTCTTCCTGTATCTAAATTTCTGGGGATGTATCACTTCCTAGACTCAAGCTCTCCTTTTCTTTCTGGGTATTTAAAATTCCTGATGGAGCCAACCTACCTATTGTGCCTCACAGGTAGCTATCCCTGCTGAATACCTGATCAACCCCAAATACCTAACATTCTAGATTCTGAGAGAGGTAAAATATTATTCCTCCACTTTATCAAATTGGCAAATTTGAAATTCAGTGTGTCAAGTTTACCTATAATGAGGGACACCTCTACTAACCCGGACGACAGGATCAGCAAGAGAGATAGTGACAATACAGCTAACTCAATTACCAAGTGTTCGGGACGTGTGAAATACTATGCGAATGCTAAGTAATAATGTTATGGCTTCATCTGAAAGATGTGCGTATCACCCAGGAGCATCAGTAAGTCAGTAACATAATTTGCAATAAGTCATCATTAATTAATGCTAAATTACTAGGCCCTTCCTGGGGAAGCAGCATATTAAACTGACATCAGTATGTGAAGAGTTCATTATGGTTAATGCTATGAGAACACAAACTGAAGGACTTAATAGTGGATTAGAAGGTGTTTATGTCCAAACACACAATATGGGCTCTGCAATTGCCACACTTCAGCAAAGATGTTAGCTTATTGCTAAGGAGGATCATGGGAGACTTGGAGACTCAGGAGGAGGCTCCCCCAGCAAGGCATAATGAGGTATTTGGAAACATGAGAGCAAGCACTCACGCACCCCCTTTCCTCGTTTCTCCCCTCTTCCACGCTGCTTCTACCAGAGCCTGGTGGAAAGAGATGGATGGCATGAGCAAAGAGTGGCCAGTGGCCATGGTGACCAAGGACAGAGGGAAGGGCCAGACTCACCCAGGGAGCAAGACAGGAATAATGGGTATGGGGTGAGGATGGGATAAGACAGATGGATGATGCCTAAGGTGAATGTTTTGCCACCCTGCCTCCCCCTTCCCCACCCACATACTGTCATAAAGTGATTAGCCGTGTTGCGAATTATGACTGCAGATTTAAACATGAAATGATCCAATATAAATTTGTGAGGCACGTGATGGTAAATTAACATTGGCAAAACTAATATAATCACTAATCTATATATACATTACAAAAATAAAATGAAAGTTCACACAACACTGCAAATGCTGATTCTCCAACACCCATTCCTCAGTTGCCCCAAGACTCCTGGCGATGAAGAGACAACTCCTGAACCAGAGGCATCAGAATACCACACCCTGTGTCTACAGGCCAGTGCACTAGGCCTCCTGTTCCTCCAAAGGGAGAGGACTGAGGGGCAAATGCACTTATTCCCAAGTCTTTACTTGGAGGAACATTTTTTTTGCTACTAACAAAATATGAGTGTAAAGAGAAAAGCCGTGAAGTCTTAGTGTGATGGGTTCTTGGCTTTCCTGCATCCAACCTTCAGCAAACATTGAGCATTGCACAAGCATTTAGGACACGAAAATGAGCAAGACAAAAAGGCCTCCCCTCAAGGCATTCTCTGCAAGTTGGAGACACAGTCGAGTAGACGAGAAAATGGTTACAAAACAGGAGAAATCGAGGGGTTCACAAGCTGTGTAGAGCAAACAGGGGTTGGACAAGAAAGGAAGGAGGCTGGGAGGCCTCTCAGAAAGGTACACCTGGGCTGAGGATCATCTGGGAGTTAAGGTTAAGGACAACCAAAGCAGAGACACAAGGGCACATTTCCTTCTATGCCTGGAGGAGGAAGCCATTCTTATCACCAGCCTGAACTCTCCAGCCAAAAAAGACTCAATGAAGGTGACACCAGGTCAGAACCCAGCCAGTTCTTTGCTCTCATAGGATAGGGAGACTAAAATGTCACCTGCCCTGAAACTGAAATTTCAAGTGTTAAGCCTGTTCTTTAGGGGTCATTTATCCAGAGAGGTGAGCAGAGAAAGAGTCTGGAGAGGGGAGCAGGGAAAGAAATAAGCACAAAGAGCAGACCCCCTCCCCAAATCTGTGCAATTCCAAAGCAAGAGGGAGAGAAAGAAAGATGACTTTCCAGGACCCAGTTCCAGACCTTCAAAAGGGTCAGAGTTCTGTGCAATACTTGTGATCCCTTTGCATAAAGTCCCCTTCATCTAATACAACTGGACCGAGACTGTGGCTGGGCACTCGTGCACAAGAGACACTGGAGGATCCTAGGTGGAAATGGGCTACCCCACACCCTGGCATATGGTGCCTACTCCAGTGGCAATCTCTGATCCTTCATGTTAAACAGTCACCTGAAAGAAGTCAGAGGCCTGCAGCAAACTGATTGGCTTAGGGACAGAGGGGCTGGGTTCACCAGGAGACCTTCACAGCTACTCATCAGCTTTTCATAAAGATAACATCTCTGAAGCACTAGCCCCTTCTCTGGAGAAAGACGTGAGATAAATACAAGGCATTGTTAACAAAGGAGTCTTTCTTCTTTATCATAGAGCTATAGGAAAGGGATTGCTTTCCCAAGCCATGAAGGAGCTGCAGTCCTATCTCAACAGGTAACCTTGAAAGTCAGACACAATAGCAATCCCTTTTCTCAATTCTCTTTCTTCCCTTTCCCACCATCCCTCCAAAAGCACACTTATCCATTCACAGTGTAATGAGACCAAGGAAGATGCCTGCTCTGCAAACACCACAGCTGCTGGCAGGGCTGGACCCTAGCTAAGCATAGCCTGTCCTTCTGCGAAGACCGGCCTCCCAGGCCAAAGGTTCCATACTGCCGTCTAAGAAATTCTGCTTTTGAAAGAACAAAAGGAAATCTCTCTTGTATTGCAGACTTTCTTCACAATTCTTTCTGTGAGGACAGGATGCTTGCATCAATAAAAGTGGGCTTAAATATTTCAGATGTGTATTGTCATTGGAATGTAGTCCTACAGGACACTGAGGAATTCTAAACAGAAATATCTGGCATGGGGAAGATGAGGGTGCACAGAGGAAGGCATTAGATACATCATCTTTGGGGAAACTGAGGCAAAGGAGCAGGGCAATAAATGAGTGCAAATGTTTTCTTGGCAGATGCTCAGAAAACGTTTAGAAAAATTTCTGCCCTAGGAACAAAAGCAGCAAGAATCTATTGTCTCTAAGCATATGCTCTCTGACTATGGACTGACTCCCCAGCAAAAGAAATTCCTGATCCATGTGTGAAATCTACTAGGGGATACAGGACATTTGGAAGTCCTGGTTCATCAAGAGCTCTGAACATGAAATCTGGGGTGGCTGAATGAAATGAATGCCCTCCAAACCTCTGAGCTCCAACTGTGCCTCCAGTGAGACTGAGAGGGATGTTCCAGAAGAGTGAGGCATCTTCTGGAGTCCACACCAGTGCTCTGGGCGCTGGCATAGGGGATTGGAGTTGAAAATGACACTAGAATCACCAGTATACCCTCTCCACACCTCAGGATTGCAGCACAGGTTGAAATATTCCACTGCCCTCTGGAGTTCTCCAGAATTAAGTTGCTCCTGTTTGCATCTTATACATCCATGCAATCACTATTACAAGCTAACTTCTCCTATCCAGCTGGCTCCTTACAGACTACCTGACATGTTACAGGTTGCGTATCCCTTCCCTGAAATGGTAGGGACAAGAAGTTTTTCAGATTTCAGATTCTGGAATATTTGCATAGACTTTTCCTGTTGAGTTTCTCAAATCCCAAAATCCAGAATCTGAAACATTTTGAGTGTTAAGTTTCAGATTTTAGAGCTTTGGGGATTTTTTCGATTAGGGATGCTCAACCTGTACCTTCTTCAATTACATGTCTTTATCCTGGAGTTTCGCAAAACAACCACCACCACCCTGACCAGACTCCCTCTGTCTTTACAGTAGTCCACCACCATCACTGAGCTGTGCTGATGCGGCAGGACCAGGTGGTCATGTTCCATATATGACCTCCCTTCAAATCACATCTGCTAGGAAATCTGACCAGAGCTGGACCCATCAGATTCCCCTCCAGGTAATGAGTCATTTAGGTGTGCCAGGTTAAACTGAGTGGTCACGGAGAAGTGAGGACAAAGTTAACACAAGATATTGAGCAAAGTCATGCTTAGAACAAAGCTACAAGACAGCAGAAACTAGGCACGGGCAGAAGTAGCCAATCTGAACAAAAAAAAAAAAAGGTATATAAAAAGAGAAAAAGACATGAGATCATAAGGCCTGCAACAGACTCAGAATCACATAGAAACTTCCTAAAGTTTTGCTTTTCATTTCCCCACTTTATTCAGTCTCTACGGTGTATCTTCCCATCCTCAATTTGAGCCAGCCTTAGGTGGGGGTTGTTTCTTTGCAATGAACCCCTGACTCAGACAAGTCTCCCCCAGGCTGTTTCTTCTTCTGGCAAATATTTAATATCAGTTCAATTTCACACCAGAAAATGACCTTTGAGATGTGAAGTAATGTGCCCATTCCAAGCCAAGCACATTTCTGTTCAAAGTATGGATGTGAGGCAATTCCTTTCAATAGGCCTATGTTGAGACAGAGGTCATTGTTTCCCCCATGAATCAAGGGGAAAGTGTCATTAAAGCAATGGGAATTTGACTTATCCTAAATCAAACTGCCCGATGGTCATTAAACCAGAACGAGAAGGCCAATATGCTTGGCCCTCTCAACCCCCAGGAACTTACCACATAAAATTACGTGTTACGTATTCACGCAAACATGCACACACACCTGCACAGACACGCACAGTCACGAACACAGTCACAGACTAGGAGAATGAGGCCTCAGTAGACAGCAACTGTTCTTCATTTCTCTCGACATATCACAAGACAATATGTACCCCTTGAGCCTTCTCCCATATGGATTTGGTTTTCAGAGCACATTTTTTAAGCACTCAACCGTCTGTCAATGGAGAAACCAACTCATAGAGTAGTTTACAGGACTCCCCCAGGCAGTTCACGTAAATATTGCAAACAGCAGCTTTATGCTGCCAACTCACTGCAGAAACCCAGAAGAATGAGTTTACAAGCTCTCTTCCCAGAGGAAATCAGACCACAAATGTAGAGTGAGCATAGCTGAGATGGTGCTGCCCCCTCCATGAATGCAACCTGAAGAACTATGGGGGGTTTTCTGCAGATATATAGTGTTTTTTTAAATTACAAAGGTAATACGTGCTCATGGTGGAGAATTCTAAAATCCCAAAAAATTCAGAGGAGAAAATAAACCTACATATTAATGTTACCACCAGGAGACAATTAAGGTTTGTATTTGATGTGCTTCCTTCTAGTCTTTTTTCCATAAATGTATGCATATATGTAGCCATATGATATATATACTGTATATCCATATGAAAGAAATGACTAGGTTTGGGGGTTTTTTGGCACCAGGGATTGAATCCACAGACACTTTACCACTGAGCCACATCCCCAGCCCTTTTCAATATTTTAATTAGACATACGATTTCACTGAGTTGCTTAGGGCCTCTACAAGTTGCTGAGACCGGCTTTGAACTCACTATCCTCTGGCCTCAGCCTCCTGAGCCTCTAGGATTACAGATGTGTGCCACTGCACCTGGCAAGAGTAGTCATTTTTTGTACACACAAATATACATCTGAAAAAAATATATATGTACACATATGTATCTTTTATGAAATTATAATAATAGTTTTTGGGTTGCTTATTTCACTTAATATAATGTGTGCAAGACAGAGAAATTACTGAGTCAAGATTTCTTCTTGGTAAGATAAAAATACTGTAAAATTAGGTCAGTGGTGGCACAACTCTACATAGACAAAAAAATGAAATGCACACTTTAAACAAGTGAACTTTATGGTATATAAATTATATGTTGATAAAAGTACAAAAATTATATATGTCAATATGTCAATGCAATGCTACTCTATCAGGATACTAATAGCTATGTAGTAGTATGTGTAGAATTAAAAACAAAAGCAAACCAAAAACTGATTTTTAAAACTCTGACCATTCTAAATACAAACATGGAGCAACTCATACTCTAATAGGAATACAAAATGGTACCGCCACTTTGGAATAATTTGGTTGTTTTCCTACAAAGTTAAGCATATACCTACTGTACTACCTGACAATTCTAATCGTAGGTATTTGCCCTAAAGAAATAAATATAGCTGGGCGAGGTGGTGCATACCTGTAATCCCAGCACTTTGGGAGGCTGAGACAGAATAGCAAGTTAAAAGCCAGCCTCAGCAATGACAAGGCACTAAGCAACTCAGTGAGACTCTGTCTCTAAACAAAATACAAAATAGGGGTAGGGATATGATTCAGTGATTGAGTGCCCCTGAGTCCAATCCCAAGTACCACCTCCCCCCAAAAAAGAAAGAAATGAATGCATATGTCCACACAAAAGCCTATACACAGATATTCATAGCAGTTTTATTCATGTTAACCCAAAACTAGCATCCTAGTGTCCAACATCAACATCCATCAACAAGAAAATAGATAAATTCAATGAAATACTATGTAGCAATAAAAAGGAATTATAATACAGGCAACAACACCAAAGAATCTAAAAACTATTAGGCTGAGTGAAAGAAGTTATACAGAAAAGACAAAATACTATGTTGTTCCACTGAAATGAAATTCATAGGGGGAAAGATTAGAACAGAGAAATCTAATCTATTGCAAGAAAAATTGGATCAGTGCTTGCCTGGGCCTGAGTAAGGAACAGAAACTGAGTGCAAAAAGATGGAGAGAATTCTGGAGAATGATAGAAATGCTCAATGTGATTGTGGTGGTAATTACATAGCTGTGTGTGTCTTTCTAAACTCATCAAGTTGTACATGTAAAATTGTTCCATTTTGTTATACGTAAATTACACCTCCGTGAAAGTTTCTTCTTTTAAATGGGGAAATCTCATCACCCTGTATACTTGAAGTAGGAGCATTTTTTGCATGTCAATTGTTTCTCAATAGAGTTGAGTTTTTAAAATGGAAAGAAAACACATTATGTTCATTTTCACGGGTCATTAAATATCTTCCAAAAGTATCTTAAATTGAATATTATACAGTGAAACTACTCAATGTTATAGATGAGCCACAATTTAATTAGCTGGTGCATTATTGCTGAATACTTTCTTTTCCCTTTTTTTTCCTTTCTTTCTCCCTTTTTTTCACGCTTAAAAATAACACAACAAATATGTAAAACTTTGTCTAAGTTTTACATTCCTAGAGAGGAAACAATTGAGGCAAACAGCAGAAATGTTTTCAAGGCTCTGAATACATTCATGGCCACGTCTCTCTCTTGATTCCCTTCACCTGCAAAGGTCGAAAGTGAAATAGGGTTGTTGCTTTCTCTGCAGCGCCTCTACTAATGAAGAGAAGCACTTTCTGTGGTTTCCCAACAAAAGGAATATGAGCTAAAAGGGGGCCTGGATTCCTGTCTCATCCAGTCACTTACTAGGTTACCTCCAGTCATCAACCCCTCTTGGAATACAGTAGCACCTCTGTCTAAGGGGTTATGTTCCAGGCCCCCAGTGGTTGCCTGAAACCATGAACAGCACCACACCCTCTACATACCATGTTTTTTCCTATTCGTACATATCTATGATAAGGTTTAACTTATAAATTAGACATAGTAAAAGAGTAACAGCTCTAATAATAAAACAAAACAACTGTAACCAATATACTGTAATAAAGTTATATGAATGTGGTCACTTTATCTCTTGACATGTCTTACTTTATTGGACTGACCCATCTTCTGGTGGTGAGGTGAGGTGACACAATGCCTATATGGTGACATGAAGCGAAGTGAATGACAGGAATGTAGCATAGCATTAGGTTAACTATGACCTTTTGACAACAGGTGAACTTTTTCTAATTGATGGCATTTTCCATTTGATAGTTTTGGACTGCAGCTGGCTGTGGGTAACTGGAACCTCAAAAAGCACAACTAAGGATAATAAAGGGTGAGGGGTGGCTACTACACTGTTCATTTAATCTCCAGAATTCGAGTAGTAATGTGTGGTAGCCAAATATTTTTTTAGACAGGGCAGGAAAAGCACTAACCATAAAATAAACAATTGATATCTGAAAAATTTGAAGACTTGTGTTTGTCAAAAGACATTATTGAGAGGAAAGATAGATCACAGACTGGAGGAAGTTACTCACAAAACATATTCAACTACAGACTTATATCTAGAATTATTTTTAAAAGTAAAGCAGACAAGAGACTTTGTGCACACACACAAGTATCCAGATGGGCAAGAAATAGATACAAATATATTCAATATCATTAGTCAAATGAGAAACACAAGTTAAAACCAGGAGACATCACTACACCTCCAACAGAATGGCTGAAATTTAAAAGACTGACGACAATGGCATGTAGGTAGGAGGTGGGGCAACTGGATTGTGCTTATGTTGCAGGTGGGACATGAAATGTTATAATCACTTTGAGAAACTGGAAGTGCCTACTGAAATTAAATTGGACTCGGCAATTCCACTCCTTGGTATGTACCCAAGGGAAATAGATTAGTATATGCATCACTGAGAGGTCACATGCAAGAAATTTCATAGCAATTTTATTCATTATAGCCAAAAACATAAAAATCCAAATGTCTACCAACAATGATCCCATGTGCCGTTCTCGTCTCTGCTTTGATTCTGTTCCTCCTGCCTCCCAAACCACATGCATTTGCTCTCTGCAGGATTAGATGATTTGCATGCTGTCCCACCTTCCTGCCCTCACCTCCCTTGTGGTTGTGGAAACTCTACCTGTTCTTTGAGGTCTGGCCTGTGCACAAAGCCTGCCCTCATTAGAATCCATCATCAAAAGGACTTTATTCATACCTCGTTATGGTGTGACATCCCTGACCTTGAGTAGCAGCTGTTTGCATCCGTGTACATCTGTCTCCTTCAGTAAACCTGCTCCTCGTGAGCCACGACCAGATCCCATTTCCCACCATATTCCTCCCTTCTACCACGGTCCCTGGCACAAAGTCAGTGCTCAATAACTGGATGTGAGATTGCATTTTCTGAACCTGACATTTAAAAAAAAAAGGAAATGGAGGAGGAGGGGTGTGTACAGAGAACTAAGGGGGGCAAAGCAACCTGAGAGGATGAGAGAACAAAGAGCAAAAGAAGAAAATCCTTAGAAAATGGATCTCTCTTTTCTTGGGTCACTTTTATCATCAAAAGGGACAAAGGCTGCCAGTGTTTTCCTGGCAATAATGCTCTTACAAGAGGAGCTGAGACGGGGTGCAGAAACCAAGGCTAAAACAAGAGCACGGAGGACAGGTAGGGGCGTCCTTTTCCCTAACTCTGGCTCAGAAGCACTGGGGCACTTTGGTGAGGATTCTGCTACCTGCCCTGAGGGACTGGCTTGCTCCCCTAAACCCAGGGCCACAGCAACCAGCTCTTAAAAATCGGCAGAATAAAGCAGAAAGACAAATCCTTCCATGGTTCTGCCTCCCCTGGCAGAGAGATGATGGAGATAAAAGGAAGAAGAATGGAAGGGTAAAGCCAATCTGAATCTCAATAAAATGCCCATGAGGCCCGAAACTTCCAGGTGATGGAGAGTCGGCAACCACCGCACCAATCTCCCTGGGAAGGGGTTACAAAGTGAGAATAAAGAGGGGAGGGAATCGAATGGCTTTTTATAGGCCCTAATATCTCTTCTGACAGCAGCGAGCACAGCTTCCCTGTGCCAGGACGCCAGAAGATGAATGGATTTGTCTTCCTGTTAAATACCATTACCCGAAGCATGGGGGGAAATGAAGAATGAGCTGCAGGCTCAAATTTGGGGCTCCATCTCTTTTCCCCTAATTAAGAAAAAAGCCACAAAAACAACTCCCAGCAGCCTCCCCCACCCATCCCCACCAACCTCAGGGGGAAACAGGTAGCCCACTCATTGACAAAGATCACCTCCCGGCACCATGCCCAGCACAGAACCAGCCATGACCGGCCCAAGTCCAGCTCCAGCCCATCAGCACAGTCAGGTCCACACTAAGTCAATAACCCACTTCAAGATCCATCAAGTCACCAGTAGGAGGAGCCTGTCATCTTGAAAACCCAATAGTGTTTTCCATGAAGAGCAATCAGGTTTGCTCTTTCCACAGGTACAAATGACTCCACCTGTTGACGGAACTCAGGGGCGTCAGTGATCTGAGCCATACACACAATCACAACAAAGGAAGAAAAGTCAATAAAATTAGTGGTCCAACTTCCAGCTTAAGAATAAATTTAGCTGGACTGGGGTTGTGGCTCAGTGGTAGAGTGCTTGCCTAGCACATGTGAGACACTGGGTTCAATCCTGAGCACCACATAGAAATAAATAAAGATAACTGTGTTCATCTATAACTAAAAAAAAAAGGAAAAAAATATTTAAAAAAAACAATAAATTTAGCAATGTGTACAAGATCTGTACATTGAAAAAAAAATAGCTGTGAAAAATGTCAAGGTACCTCATGTCAAGTAACAGAACCAATAGGTAAATTTAGCAAGGTCATAAAATAGAAAGTTAATATAAAAAATCAATTGTGCTCTTGTATGTTAACAGCAAATAGTTGGAAAAAGAAATTTTAAAATAATTTCATTTAAGCCGGGCACAGTGGCACACGCCTGTAATCCCAATACTTTGAGAGGCTGAGACAGGAGAATCGTGAGTTCAAAGCCAGCCTCAGCAAGGGTGAGGTGCTAAGCAACTCAGTGAGACCCTGTCTCTACATAAAAAATACAAAATAGGGCTGGGGATGTGGCTCAGTGGTCGAGTGCCCCTGAGTTCAATCCCTGGTACCAAAAAAAAATTTTTCATTTACAGTGGCACCAAAACCATAAAACACTAGCAAAAAAAAAAAAAAAAAAATCTAGTGAAGTTGTCTAAGACCCCCACGCTGACAACTATAAAACATTATATAAGACCTAAACAGATGGAGACATTCCACATTCAGCATGGAACTCAGCATTTCCAAGATATTAATTCTCCCCAAACTCATCTATAGTATCAATGGAATTCCAATCAAAATCCTAACAGGCTTCTTTTGTGGAAATTGGCGGTCACAGTATGGGATCTGGAGCATCGATCACAGACCCATGTGTTAACAGCATGGCACTATTGGGAGGTGGTGGACCTTTAAGAGGAGGGACCTAGCATGAGGCCTTCAGGTCACTGAGGGCACGCCCTTGAAGGAGATAATGTGATCCGAGTCCCTCCCTTTCTTCCTCTTTCACATCTGGGCCATGAGGTGAATGGTTCTGCTCTACATGACATGCTCCCTCCACATAGACCCAAAGCATCAGGTCAACTGATCATGGACTAAAAGCTCCAAAACTGTGAGCCAAAAGGAAACTTTTCTCCTTATAAGTTGATTTAGGGTTTGCTATAGCGACAGAAAACTGACTAACACATTGGCAAACTGATTCTAAAATTCACATGGAAATTCAAAGGATTTCAAATAACCAAAATAATCTGGAGGGAGGGAGGCAATTTAAGGGATTTACAGTAACTGATTTCAAGACTTGCCACATAGCTACTATTATCAAGACTGTGTTTATTAGTGTAAGAATAAAGATCAATGGACCAGAATAGAAAGTTCAGAAATAGAACCACGTATGTATGACCAATCGATTTTTTACAAAGGTGACAACATAATTCAATAGAGAAAAGAGAGTCTTTTCATATATGCACTGGGAAAATCGGATATCCATATGGAAAGAAAAAGATGAACCTTGACCTATCCCTCACACTATACACAAACACTGACTTGAAATTGATCATGGACTCAAATGTAAATTCTAAATGATAAAACTTTTAAAAGAATGTGCAGGATAAAATCTTTGCAGTTTGGAACAGGCACAGATTTCTTAGGACACAAAGAACATGAATCTCAATAGAAAACAACTGATAAACTAAACATCATCAAAATGTTAAACTTCTGCTCTTTGAAAGTCATTATTAAACATGAGATGGCAAACTACAGACTAGAAAAGATATTTGTTATATACATCTTATATATATATATAATATATATACACATATACATATATATAAATGTGAATGCAAATATAAATATATTCCAAGATTCATCAAGAATATGAAGCACAAGGGCTGGGATTGTGGCTCAGTGGTAGAGCACTTACCTCGCATGTAGGAGGCACTGGGTTCGATCCTCAGCACTGCATATAAATAAATGAATAAATAAAGGTCAGTCAACAACTAAAAAAAATTTTTTTAAAAAAAGAATATGAAGAACTATTAGCCACTCCATAATGTATACATACATCAAAACATCATGTTGTACATCATAAGCATGTGATTTTTAGTTATCAATTTTTTTAAAAATTTTTAAAGTATATGAAGAATTGTTGGAGCTCAAAAATAGTAGTGAGAGTTCAGTTTAAAAAATCAATCACAAAAGAAAACACATGAATAGAAATAAACACATTAGACTAGAGGTTCCAAGATGGCGGCCTAGACAGTCCACTCTGCACTAGGCTCCCAGGGACCAAGGCTGGAAGTGGTGGAGGTGCTGTTTTCCAGCCAGCTTCCTGGCATCATTCTGCAGCTCACCATCCCACGCAGGAATTTTGCTTGTGTGTGTGTGTGTGTGTGTGTGTGTGTGTGTGTGTGTGTGTGAGCCCAGGGCCACCGGGAGGCAGCGGGAGCTGCCTCGGCGTGACTTCGGCGCCGGCCAGCGGAACGCAGTTGCAGCCCGGGCCTCGGCCCAGGGCTCAGGCTCTCTGAGACCGAGACTGGAAGTAGCGGGGTGCCATTTTCCAACCAGCTTCTTGGCAGCTCTCTGCGGCTTACCGCCCCACACAAGATCCTCACTCGCGCTTGTGTGAGCGCAGGGCCACCGGGAGAGAGCAGTAGCTGGGAGGCGTGACTTCAGCGCCGACCGGCGGAGTGCAGTTGTGGTGGGAGCTCCGGCCCAGAGCTCCGGCCCAGGGCTCCGGCCCAGGACTCCAGCCCGGAGTTTACCCCAGGCGTGCCGGGCCAGCCTCGACACAGGGTGCCTGGCCCCAGCACCCACCCAACCACGAGAGACCGCTAGCTGTTGCTACTGTGGACCGACTGTCTCCTGAGCGAAACCCCAGCTATTGTTCTTTGTGGACCACCTTCTAACACGGCGGAACTTCCTACACACCAGGGGGTGCAGGTGAACACCTGGGAGCAAACCTTGACCATGGTGGAACAGCGACTCCACCAGCAGCCCAGAGTTTCACCTTGGCCTGGGACCAGCACCAAGGATACCAGCCGGGAAAGTCCAGCAAACAACGGACAACGCCACCTACTGGAGGTGAAAGGAACCATACCTGTGTATTTACACTGAGACTTTTTACATCTTTTTATGCTTATTTTTAATTCTATCCTTTATCTTTTTCACCTAATAGTTCTATTGTTTAATATTTTTGTTTTATTTCTATGCTCTCTTCTTCTTTCCCTTCTTTCTTTTTCCTCCCCTCTTTTCTCTCTCACTCTTCTCCTACCCTCTAATCCCCAACAGTTGTGACATCAAATATCTGCTATTCAGTGGGATATGGTAGATTGGGATTTCTAAACTGTAGACTAGAGTGGTATTATATAGTCTTATAAATTCCAAGTGCATATGTTTTATTTGTCTAGCTATCATCTCTCCCCACCATATTTTTTTCTTCCTCCTTATAGGTCTTTCTCAACTATATGTCACTCTTTCTAGTAGCAGCCAACTCCTCTTGGATTCCT
>CM053407.1:20190633-20205944 GCA_028644305.1 Xerus rutilus
TATGGAGACTGCTTTAAAAACTGGGAATGGAACCACCATTTGACCCAGCTATCCCATTCCTTGGCCTATACCCTAAAGACTTAAAAACAGCGCACTACAGTAAAGCAGCCACTTCAATGTTTATAGCAGCACAATTCACAATTGCAAAACTGTGGAAGCAACCCAGATGCCCTTCAATAGATGAATGGATAAAGAAACTGTGGTACATATACACAATGGAATATTATTCAGCAATAAAAGAGAACAAAATTATGGCATTTGCAGGCAAATGGATGGAATTGGAAAACATGCTAAGTGAAGTAAGCCAATCCCAAAAAACCAAATGCTGAATGTTCTCTCTGATTAGTGGATGCTGATAAATAAGGGAGGTGGTAATGGGAAACATAAGAGAAATGGAGGAACACTGGATGCGGCACGGGGGAGGTGGGGGGCAGGAAAGGGGAATGGGTATAGTAAAAATGGTTGATTGAGATCGTCATCACTACCCTTGGTGCATGTATGAATACACAATTAGTGTAATTTTATCTGGTTTGCAACCAGAGAAATAGAAAAACTGAGCTCTATATATGTGCTATGACTTGAAATGCAATTAAATAAACTAATTAAAAAAATTTTAAAAATAAAAAAAATAAACAAACACATTAAAAGACTCTCAATATCATTAGTCATCGGAGAAATGCATATTAAAACCAAAATAAAATACCACTACACACTAGAATATGTAAAATTAAAAAGCCTGAAAATATCAACTAGGTGAGATGTGGAGCAACTAGTACTCTTAGCCATTGCTTGCAAGAATGTGAAGTCAATTAACCACTGTGGAAAATAATTAGGCAGCTTCTTATAAAGTTCAACATGTGCTTTATTATATGACCCATCAATACCATTACTAAGTATTTACTCAAGAGAACCAAAGATCTAGGTTCCTACTATGTCTACATGGTTATTTATAGTAGCCTATTCATAATTGCTAAAAATTGGAAATAACTCATGTGTCCAAAAAAAGATAACTAGCAAACACATTGTCATATTCTGTATGACAAATACTGTTTAGTAAAAAAAGGAAGGAACAGAGGCTCATGGCACCACCAACGAATCACAAAAGCATCTTGCTGTACAAAAGAAATCAATGTACAATTTCATTTATATGGAATCCCAGCAAAGGCAAAGCCAGGGGTGACAGAAAGCAGGTCAGCAGTTTCCTGGGAGAGGGACTGAAAGACCGTTCTAAGGTGATGCAAATGTTCTCTCTTGACTGCAGTGATGGTTACATGGGTGTATACATTTGTCAAAACTCTTCCAGTCCCACAATTGTACACTCTAAGGGGTGGGACCTAGCAAGAAGTCTTAAGCTATCGAGTGCCTGCCTTTGCAGGGGACACTGGGATCCCAGACTCCCCTCTTCGTTTTTGTTTCTCACCCAGCCATGAGGTGAACTGGCCTCCACCATGCACTCTGTATGCGGTGTCATCACAGGCAAAAGCAAAGGGACCAATCAACGGTGGGTTGAAACCTCTAAAATTGTGAGTCAAAATAGACCTTTGCTCTTTTTATTTCAGGTATTTGTTACGGTAACAGAAAGCTAACTAACACATATGTAAATTATACCTCGATGAATTTGATTTTAAAATGCTGACATGTGAGTTCCAGTCCCACATGTAATTGGGACTGGAAGCATCTTGGGATTTTTTTTTAATTTCCCCAAAGATCCCAAAATATTGTCCAACATACTGTCAAAATTGAGAACCACTACTCTCAGGGATAAGGAGAAAAATGAATGACCTAGTGACCTGGGACACCAATGGAGGGTTCCTGGCTCTTTGGTGTGAGCACAAGCCAATAGAGGAGTCACAAACCACCCACATTATCAGGTCACTACTGTGCCTATGGAGCCTTTGGTTTACAGCTGGTTCATAGACACTCTCAGAGCCAGGTCATTGTAAGATACAGTGGTCATTACATACACCACTTCACTACTGATCCCAGGATCTCGATCATATAGTGCCTTTACAGACTTGCTATCAAGCAAGGGAACCAGGTAAGAGTTACTCTGGCATCCTGGCTGAAGGTGTGCATGTAGGCATTAGAACTGGGGACCAGATATAGCACCAAATACACAGGCTGGCCAGAGGGCACCCAAGGGCCTTCCAGTGATACACTGTAGCTCTCCCACTGTGACCTAGCAGCAAAGGAAAAGCACTTACCATAAGAGACCAGCATTCAGAGGGTCCTATCGGAATCCACAGCCAAAAGTCAAGTTGCAAACTCCTGGTGTAATGGTCAATTTGAACTGTCAACTTGATTGGATTAAGAGATGTCAAGGATTAAGTGGATTATGGGTGTGTCAGTGAGGGTATATCTAGGAATGATTGATATGTAAGACAGCCAACTGAAATGGAGACCTTCCCTAAGTGTGGGTGGCACCATCCAATAGGATGATGGCTTGGATGGAATAAAAGTTGGAAGAACAAAGCAGCAGCAGCAGATGCAAGCTCAATTCTTCCTGAACAGGTTCTTGATTGCTGCTGTGATTGTCTGAGGATATTGGACTCTTGCTTTACTCTTCCAAAGCAGACCTTGACAGTGATTCTCCAGAAGGCTTAGGTCTCAGACTAGGGTAGCACCATTGATCCCTCTTGTTCTGGGGCATCAGCCTTGGACTGCACAGCTACTGGTTCCTCCAGCTCTCCAGCCTGCAGACAGCCATTGTGGACTATCCAGCTTCTGGTTGCATAAGCCAACCTAATAAGTTCCCTTTCTATAATTATACTTCCTGTTGATTTTGTTCCTCTAGAGACCCCTGACTAATCCACCTGGCTAGAGTTCATGTGAACTTCTTTTCATGCCTCACTTTGCCATCTTCAAAATGAATAGGAATGATAGTAAGTTTTAAATATTTCCTTTGTAAAGGAACAATGGCTTCTCCAAGGAAGAAGACCCTATTCTGCTGGTGCCTGGTAAGGAGAGACTTGCTCAGAGCATAGCCATGAAACTCAGCATGAATTCTTTTCCTTCTTGATCTCTCCAGCATTACAATCCACCCACCCAGTGACATGGCCAGAGCATTTTCCCCACCCTCTTGGAAGGCAATTCAGCAGTGGGGGCCGTGTGACTCAGTTTACCCCAGTGTCCCTCCCACACCCCAAAATGAAACACCTGCTACTCGGGATGCCTGAGTTAGACTTGGGTGGTTCTTACTAAATGAAGTCACTGAATTGGCAACACCAGATGCTGAGCGTGGATACTCAGTCATGGAGTGAGCACTGTGAAGATATAAAAACTATTTGTCTGCCTCAAGGAGCTGAGTTGTCTAAGGAGACTGCAAGGAACAGACACATCCTGTGATGTTTGAGAGATGGAGGGAAGCACTGTAGGAGATAGAACATGGACCACAGGCACCCCGGCGAGCACAGGTACATCTCCACTGGGAGCTTGACCTCCATGGGAGGTTTTTATCTCTCCTAGAACAAAGCTCACTCTCTTTAGTGTGGAACCCAAATGCCTCAGGTTGGCTGTGCTCTCTTCTGGCCAGCTAGTCAGCCCAAGCTAAACCACTTCCAATCTATTCTCACCTCTGACTTTACACACACCCCTCTTCCTCCACAGAACATTATCATCCCTCCTCTTGGCTCTTCTGTGTCACTGTGAGATGCAACTCAGGGAGCACTTCTTGTGTGAAGTCCTTCCCAGTCCTCCCCCTCAAAGGCCCAAGTCAGGTGCTCCCTCCTCTCAGGTCGGTGATCTTGGGCCTCTCTACACATCAGCCTCTCCCCCCCCCCCACCTACTGCCTCCCTGGTGGAAGTCACTGGGTCTGTCAATCATCTGTGATTCACCCAGTTACTTCTCAACAAGCGCTTAGGAGGGAAACGCCAAGCACTGCTCTATACTCTGGAGACAGAGAGGAGTGAGGCCCTGCTTCTCTGGAGCCTCTGCACTTTGCAGGCGACAGAGACAGACAGCAAACCACCTAGACTAAACTAACTTCCTCCAAACCTCAGAAAGTGTGCACTGTGTCGAATGTCATTTACAAACAAGGGGACCTGATAAAGGAGTCTGTGTGGTGACTTTGGAGTGAGTGGTTATGGAAGGCCCCTCTGAGCAGGTGACAATTGAGTAGGTGTAAATGTAGGAATCACACACACACACACACACACACACACACACACACACACACACACACTTCCTTTGGGAGAACAGGGGAAGAGATTTCCAATTAGAGCAGCTGGTGCAAAGGACTTGCTATGGACAGAGTTGCCCCCAAAATCTGTATGTTGAAGTCTCAGCCTGGTTATATTTGGCATCCAGAAGTGATTAAGGTTAAATGGGTTATAAAATAAGGAGCAGGACATAGTAAGAAGTTGATGTTTGCAAGCCAAGAAGACAACTCTTAAAGCTGAATTGGCCAGCACCTTGATCTTGGATGAAGCCTCCAGAATAGCGAGAAATAAACATCTGTTGTTGAAGCCACCCATTCTCTGGCCTTTTGTTACATGGCCATAGCTGACTAATGTAAGCCTAAAGATGAAAGACCTGGAAGACAGTAAGTGCTCAATTTTAAAAATCCTTGAATGCATAGCAAAAAATAAACTAAATTATGTTCTTTTTGCAGAAGTCTTTACCCAGGGCCCTCAATGAGTCAAAACCTAAGTAGCATCCCAGTCTCTGAGTTCCACTTCCTGATGCTCACTCCCTGGGTGAATACTGACCAGTTCTGTTCTCCCTGTCTTTATCACCAGATATAAATGTGTCTAAACCAGGCACAGTGGCACATTCCTGTAATCCCAGTGGCTTGGGAGGCTGAGGTAGGAGAATCGCAGGTTCAAAGACAACCTTGGCAACTTAGTGAGGCCCTAAGCAACTTAGGGAGACCCTGTCTCAAAATTTAAAAAAAAAAAAAATGCTGTGGCTTAGTGGTGAAGCACCCCTGGGTTCAATTTCCAAAAAAAAAAAAAAAAAAAGCTCTTACATAGGTATCAGACTCAGTTCAAAAATATTTTTAAATAGCAATAATAATGCCATCATGCCTTTTGTCTTTCCAAAATACTGTCATATTACTATCTCATTTGAACTTCCCAGGAAACATATGAAATAGATATAGCAGGTAACCCAGGGAATGTATTAAAACATTAGATGTAAAAGTTCTTTGGAATTGGACACTTGTTGCACTACTTCTAAGGAAAACTGCCTCAGACCTGCTTGGGACTTTACTAAATGGTAGCCTTAGCCATAGAGATTCATCCCACCTGACCTCCCTTCCCCAACCATGCATGATTGGAACAGGGCTGGCCACCTGACCCAATGACAGCCAATCCATAGCTGCACAGTGGTCCTTATAGCACCTGGAGAGAAATTCTGTTCAACAGAGTCAAGATAGATGTATCAACATCCTCAGTCTTAGAAGTTTGAGTTAAAAAAAGAAAAGATTCTGGAAGCATAAATCAGCAGTCACTCTGGGAGCAATGTCTACTGAAATTTTAAAATGCACATCATCTATGACCCAACAGGATTCTCCTTGATATTTACCCTAAGGAAATTCACATCACAAAAAGACATCCAAGGATATATTGAAACCAAATATTACAGTATTGTCTGGTGGAGTTTCCAATACAGATGGGTGCAATACATTTTTAGATAGATGTAATATATATAACAACCATCATAAAGTGGAAAGGGTAAAAGGAATTCATATGTTTGCAAAGTTTCTACATTGTACTTGATATAGTGAAATCTAAATCCTAAAATATGTGTGTGTATAAAATCCCTTAAGAAACCATGAAAAAATACAGAGATAAAGAAAAATGTCAAAAATTAAATTGACATAGAATACTAAAATAAATACCCAAGCAAATGAAAAAAAAGCAAGAAAAGGAAAACAAAGGCTGTGGAATAAAAATAAAACGGAATGAATAAAAAATAATAATAAAATGGTGGACCATTTCAACCATTACATTAAATCCTATCATTTCAACAATTACATTAAAAACCAGTGGTCTGGGGCTGAGATTATAGCTCAGTGGTAGAGCATTTGCCTAGCATGTGTGAGGCACTGAGTTTGATCCTCAGCACCACATAAAAATAAATAAATAAAATAAAGGTATTGTGTACATCTACAACTAAAATAAAATAAAAATATATAGACAAGTACTCTAAACACAACTTAAAAGACAAAGTTTAACAGACTGGACAATAAGAAAACAAGGTCAAACTTCACATTGCCTACAAGAAAGCAAGCACATAGATAGACACAAAAGTAAAAGTATACTGTACAAGCACTAATCCAAAGAAAGCTATCAAAGTCAACTTTTGAAAAGGAATATCACCCAGCACAATGAGTGGGGCTATGTAATTACAAAACGAGGTAACTAGTTTCCCAGAGTCTAAGAGAATAAGAATAGAAGGATGGGTGCCCAAGGAATCCCCCAGAAGACTTATGTCAGTGACACAGAAGACAAGAGCAGAGAAGACCAGGCCGAGTGGCAAGGTGCAAGAAGGGTCTCAGCTCTGGTGCCTGACTGTGGTGTGCCGTATCTCTGGCTCAAATTATAGACTGAAAATAGAGTGGAGAATCAGCTAAGAAAAGGCAATGTGAAGTATCCCTCATAAGAGAGGATGCTCTGGGGCTGGGATTGTGGCTCAGTGGTAGAGCGCTTGCTTAGCACGTGTGATGCACTGGGTTCGATCCTCAGACCACATAAAAAAAAATAAATAAGTAAATAAATAGATAGATAAAGGTATTCTGTCCATCTACAACTAAAAAAAGTATTAGTCGGGCATGGTGGCGCACGCCTGTAATCCTAACACTTTGGGAGGCTGAGACAGGAGAATATGGAGTTCAAAGCCAGCCTCAGCAAAGGCGAGGTGCTAAGCAATTCTGTGAGACCCTGTCTCTACATAAAACACAAAATAGGGCTGAGGGTGTGGCTCAGTGGTCAAGTATCCCTGAGTTCAATCCCTGGTACGAAAAAAAATATATACATATATTTTTTTTAATTTATTTTTTAAAAAAGAAAGAGAGAGAGAGGATGCTCTGCCTATAGCAAGTGCTCAAGGCCATTTTCCAGCAAATACTCCACCTGGGTCTCCCTGAAACCAGCTGGCTACATGCCAAATCCCAGAATTTTTAAAGTACACAGCCTGAAATATCATCCAACCCAAACCCTTCATGTTAGAGATGAGAATCCTGAGGGCCAGAGCTGGTGAAAAGAAAAATCTGATCTAGAAAACAATACTCCATTACTGCTAAACTCGAAAGCACAGCTTCTTTTACAAGAAGACTTCATGAGATTAGAGGAAGAAAATCAGAGACTAAATACTGTGTTTTCACTATGCAGAGCTGAATTGTTCACATGCATGTCAAATAGAATCCTGCTTCTATTTGATATTTGACTGCGAGGCTAAGGTGAGGGTGAATGTATAGAGAACCAGCACCACAGGAGTCTTTGTGGTGCCATTTTATGTTAACCCCTTGGATGATTGAGCATTTAAGTGCTCATTCTGTACTGACATCTGAGTTATGTAAGCAGCATTATCCAGGGTCCCTGCCCTCAGGTATCTCACAGTCAAGTTGGAAAGATAGGCAACAAAACCCAGGACACTGAGGGAGCTATATCCTGAGGACACTGTGTAACCGTTAAGGTCCATGATCAGATGGTCAGGTTGATGTTTAGAAGCTCTTAGATGGGCACACGGAGGAAGAGAGGAGGTGGTGATGCAATCTGAAAAGGGGCAGTGGTCCCATGCCATCGCAAGAGTCCTAGGAAACATTCCAAGAGCTTGAACTTTTCCAAGAGCAACGGAGAGGACAGAAAAGAGGAGCTGAGACTCATCGACATGATTTACTTCATAACTGGATGGAAAAAGAGGGAGCAAGGCAGGATGACTCCCAGGTTTCTAGTTCAGCTTCCTAACTAGCTGCCACACACTAAACCAAAGAATGTAGGAAGTAGATGTGAAGGAAAGAGTAAGAGTCTGATTTTAAACCTTAGTCTAAGAAGCCTGTAGGGCATATGAATGAGACAGGGAATTGGTTAGACAGAGGGGTCCAGGGCTAAAGCAGGAGGTCTGGCGGGAAAAAAGCAAAACAAAACAAAAAAAACTTTGGTAGCAAGACACATGGATTCCCTGGAGGAGACTGCTTTGAGCAAGAAGGAAGGAAAGCTTAGGGAGAATCCACATTGTTTTAAAGGGCAGCAAGAAAGAGGCCTCAGTAAGGGAGATTTGATTTTGACTGGCCAGTGGTGCACCCTAGGTATGCTAACATTTAGTCAAAATTATCAGTGGGTTGGGTAACAGGACCCTTGGGGTCCAGGCCTTTCAGGAGAACACCAAACTCAAATTTCCTTGTTGATTTCTGTAAAGGTAGAAAATTCAGAAGTTCAACTCTTTCGGTGCCTGAGGATTTCATGAACACAAATCAAGTCTCACAAAGCTTCCTGGAGAAGGGTCGATACACAATGAATACAGGTGATCCTGGGAGACATGAACCCAGAGGACCCCCAACTGTCTACATTTGAGTACAAGACACAGGAGACTTCTTAACATAGAAATGTCTCTCCTTCAACTCAGGATCGATACTCACTTCCCCCCATGGACCTGGTTTCTGTGTATTTTTATTAAAAAGGAAGAAAATGTAGCCCTAAGAGTCATGATTCACCTAAGCATAAGCTTGAAGCTTCAGAACCCTGAGTAGGAAATTACAACCTCACACATCTTTGGACTTGATTATTATGGCCCAAGCAGGGTCAGTGTTAGTGAGATAACAGACACCACCTAAGGGCTCTAAAGTACTGCGTGAATCAAAGTATGCTCCACAGTCTTTCGAATCAAGAAGCAACTTCATTAAAGTTTTTAGGAAAGGACAAGCAGGCTATTTTTCAAATGAATGGCAGGGCCTCTCTTCTGAACAACTCAATTAAGAGAGTCAGGAAAAGGGAATGGCAAGGACAGTGCAAGAAACCCTCATTGGTCTGGATTTAGGTCCTTAATGCTGAGAAATACCGCCATGCGCACATCACCAATGACGGATCTGTTAGAAATCCCAGCAGCTGCAATGAGGCAGAACAGATGCATGCTCTGGGCATCCAAAAAGAAAAATAATAATAATGATAACCTCACAGGTTACAGATTTGGATTTATGCTTTCAAGGAATAATGTATGGAGATGATCATTCCACTAAAAAAAAAAAAAAAAAGTGCATGGCAGATAGCTGGCCAGGCAGACATTGACATGGATGTGCTGTAGGCTTATATATTTATTTGCAAATTACAATGTAATAGAAATGGACATCATACTTTGCATTTATATAGCAACTGTTTCTCCAAGGACCTCAAAAGATTCTTCAGCCATTACTTGATTCATCCTTCTTACATGCTTGTAAAAAGAAGGAGAGGCGAGGATTATTCATCCCATTTTATTAAAGAGGAAGCAGAAGCCCCATGGGGAAGCATGGATCGGCCAAGGGCATATTGTGACTCATTTATTTGCTCAAAACCATGTAGGGACTGAAATGAGTCCAAAATTGTACTTATTCTTGCTAATTTCTACCTATAGACTTTTGAAAGGGAAATGATCTGCCTCCCAGGCTGGTGTTTATGATTTGGACCCTCACATGGATGGTGCTGAGGGAAAGGTATGAACTGGGGAAGAGGAGAGGATAGCAAGCCTTCAGCATTTCATCTTTCCTTTTGCAGGCTACCACTGGCCATGTTCTTATGGACAGACTCAGAGCTCCTGACAACAGAGTGGGAATTATCCCCAACATGCAGCATCAGACACAGCTCTACGTTAGCAGTGGTCACTAAAGACCGTCCACCATGCACATTCTTAATCTGCACTTTCTATACTTTGTGCCATGTCTCTTACAACTACTCTGTGACCTGGGTATTATTTCCCTGTAAAAGTAAGAGACAGGCTCAGAGAGCTTGGCTGACTTGTCCATGGTCATGTTCCTAACCGGCTTAGGCTCAGGATTTGAGTGTTTGAAGTGCACTTCCACCATGCCTTCCTTACCCCTATGACTTCACCCTGCACACAATGGGGGTTCTAGACACATAACCTAGAGAGCTGGAAGCTGGAGCTTCTCACCCCAAAAATGATACCTATGTGAGGTCATGCATAATCATCACACAATGTACATGTACTGCAAGATACCATGTCATACATGAAAAATACAATTTTATCTATTGCTTTAAAAACTAAATTAAGAATGGAAAAGGGCAGGAAGCAACCTGGATCCACACATGCGCATTCCAAATGGCAGCCAGGGAGAGTGCTGGTATAGCATCTTCCCTTCTCCCTGGGCAGATCCATGGGGTATGGCCCACCTTGGCCACCCCCATTGCCAGGATGGCTTGAGCATTCCTGGTGCCAGATTCACGCCTTGCATCTGTGGCAGAGCCAGTGGAGCTCCATGAGCAGGGGACAGACAGGAGGAGAAGTGATGAGCAGGTGGCTGCCCTGCACAGCCTTCGGCTCACCTAACATTACCAATCGGCACCTGCGTTCCCACTATCGCTAGGGCGGGAGAGTCTGAATCCCCTCGCATCCTCCATGGAGAGAGGAAGCTGAGGTTCAGATTTGTCTGAAGTTCCCATAGGAAATCAGGAATTGCAAAAGCAGCAGGCTCTCTTTGCCCTGAAGTTTTCTCTAATTTCAAGTTTGGTCATTGCCATGTGATATTGCGCAGCTGTGGAGAAAGCATCCCTTCAACACAGAGGGTGGAAAACAGAGGACCAGCATCTTCAGTGGGGCCTACTGAGCTTTGAGTGCTTTAGATGTGACACCTAATTCATCCCCATAGCTCTGAGGTGCAGGTATTATTACCCTCATTCTCTAGGTAGGCAAAGTGAAGTCCAGGGTATAAGCAGCACAGCTAACACGGAATAAAGCCTGGATTCAAACATGGATCTCTGGGCCTGCCCCCCTTTCCCTGAAGCCTCGCTAGCCCCGAAGTATTTGATGGAGTGTTATTCTGATGACGTCATCCTCATGACAGCAGGGGACTTCTGGCTCATCAAGGGGGCAGAGAAATGAGTCATAAATTCAGTCAGGGCCAAGTAGGGCATGCCCTCTGCCCAAGGCACTGTGGTCACTGGGGCTAGGGCTGAGATGCAGCCTCGGCATAACTGTGATGCTCAGGATTTGCTTTGCACAGAACAGCTCTGTCCACAAATGCAAGTCACATATGTAATATTAGATTTCATGTGAGCCAGGACGCAAGCCACATGTGTAACCTTCAAGTTTCTGGTGGTTACATAACATTAGGAAGCAGAAACAGGTGACATTAATTATAACAATGTTTTTGCTTAAATGAATTGATCCAATAAATTAGCTGGGCGCAGTAGCGCACACCTGTAATCCCAGTGGCTTGGGAGGCTCAGGCAGGAAGATCACGAGTTCAAAGTCAGCCTCAGCAACAGCAAGGCACTAAGCAATTCAGTGAGACCCTGTCTCTAAATAAAATACAAAATAAGGAGCCCTTATTTTGGTCGAGTGCCCCTGAGTTCAATCCCTGGTACCAAAAAAAATAATTATCTACCTATCTATCTATCTATCTATCTATATATATATATATATGCACACATATATATACACACGCACACATATCCAATAAATATCATTTCTACATATAATCAAATATAAAAAATATTAATGAGATATTGTATATCCTTTTTTTTAGTAGGTCTTTTTAAACCCTAAGTGAATTTTCTACTTAAGACATATCTGCATTTGGACAAGCTCATTTTAAGTGCTTAATTACCATAGATGGCTGGCTAATGGCTATCATATTGGACAGTGTGAGTCCAGAAGGATGGATGGATAGAGGCTTAAAAAGTTGGGGATATGGGTCCTGACTCAACCAACCACCAGGTGACAGTGAAGTGGTTGAGTCTGAACAAGCAGAACCAGGCTTGCTTGGCTTTGAATTTCATTTCCATCACTGAGCAAGTTTCTTTGCCTGTGTTGCCTCCATTTTCTCATCCAGAAAATAGAGATAATAACAATGACCACTTGTAGGATTTTGTGAGGATGAAATGAGGAGGCACTTAGAATAGTATAGGTCACACAGTCAGCAACATCAAGGCATTTCTCCTGCTGTTATTATTACTATTATTTCCACTGTGACTCAGTTTCCTTCTCTGTAAAATAAGAATGTTGCAAACGTGATTATCAAGATCACTTCTTTCTCTGCCATTTAGTAGGGATGGGAGTCTAACTTCAGTGCTTTATCTTAGCCCTAGGCATTAGTTGTGAAGCTTTGCAGGTTTTGCTTTGCACAGAACAGGGCCCCAGCTCCAGCCCATTTCCACAGGGGCAGCTTGCAAGATGCTGCTACAGCTGGTGGGGGTGGGGCCGATGGAAGGACTTGCCTGGTTTGTCCTCAGCATTAGAAACTCATCCCTTGCATTCTGGGCTCAGGCTGACTTGTTCCCTCAACAACCTCCATATCCTCACAATTGTGCTCCACAGGTAAGTACCAAGTCCCCAATTATAATCCCTCCCTGTCACATCTCTGAGCTAGAAGAAATCTAAGCCCGGCTTGCATTTGTAGCAAATCCTTCTCTTTCCAAGCACCTCCAGCACAAGCTAATAGAAAAAATCCCTCCAACCCCCGCCCAAGGATGATGACCCGGTGGCTTTGCATACCAGCCCTTCTTGGAGCCAAAAGGTGAACAGAAGAGATCAAAAGGCCAAACGCATGAAAATTGTAAATGAAGATGCCCTGATCTCAGTGACAACTATTCCAGAGGCTGCAGCTCAGGGAACCCTAGGAATCCTAGCCGGCTGGCTTCTTTCCTCTTGACACCAAACTGACAAGTTGTAGAAATTCGAGGAGAAAACAGCCTAGTGGGTCAGGTGCCTCGTCTCCAGGGAGGCTGGCAGAGGACAGTACATCTCCAAGCCATCTCTAGGGATGGCTCCAATCCTCTTATAATGACTCAAAACCTGGAGTCTCTGCTGGTTCTCTCAGAGAGCAGGATTCTGCAGGCTAATATGTCTCAGTGCCTGAAATTCTTCCTCCCCAGGATACCAAACAGAAAGATGACAGGGCTGCTCATCTTGAAACAGAAGAACAAAACCACAGCCCCTCCTGCCAAGTGGCAGTTCCCTCCCAGCTGTTCATGTCAATTTGCTGAGAGCTATATTCGCTCACATCAGCAAGAGCCCACCCTCGAAAGAGAGAGGCCTTCAATTAATCTTCTGCAAAGAATTGGAAGCCACAGGCCCACTCATGAGAAAGGACTCCAGACCAGTCACTGGGTAATCATAAGACAGCTCCATCCTCAGCCCTGAAGGAGATCCATGCGGACACCATTGGCCACAGGCAGCACCAGATACTGACTCCTCTGCCTTCCCTAGGCTGAACGGCATCTCCCAGCCACCATGAACCTGAAACACTTCAATATCCTCACCAGACTGAGTGCCTGTTACAGACTCGATGTTTGTGTCCTTCCAAAATTTATCTATGGCACTCCTACCCACCCATACTGTGACAGTCTTAGGAGGTAGGCCTTTGGGAGGTAATTAGGATTAGATGAGGTCACAAGGGTGGAGCCCTCATGAATAGGATTAGTGCCCTTATAAGAGGCAAGGTACAGCTTGCTTCTGCTCCCTGTTCTTTTTCATCTGAGGATACAATGAGAAGTTGGCAGTCTGCCCCGAAGAGGACCTTCACCAGAGCCCACCCATGCTGGCACCCTGAACTTGAACTTCCAGCCTCCAGTACTGTGAGAAATAAGTTGTTTATAAGTCACTGGGTTTACTGTGCTCTCTTAACAGCAGCCTGACTGAATGAGACACACCTCTCAATGCTCACTGCTAAGGGACCACGTCCTCCCTTTGTGACACGGAGAGCCATGTGGTCCCTGTGCTTCCTCTACAAAGAACTTCAGAATCCCCCATTTTAATCAAAGGTGCTGGTCTTGCTTGCACTCATAGAGTGAAGTTGCCACCAGTGTGTGCCCCAGTTAGCACCCCCATCTCACACCCATCCTCTCTGCCCCGTCCCCACCCCCAGGAGAGCCAGAGTAACAGGCAGGACTCTGCCAAGCAAGAAGGCTTCTTCCCTGCACCAAACAGCATCACCCCAGCCCAGGCAAGTCCCAGGGGGGTTCCCTGCCTGCCCCAGAAGGTCCTGGACCAAGAACAACTGGAAACTGGAGAATGTGGCTGAATATTTCTGCTCTGCATGAAGAACAAGAGTTTTTCACTCTGAAACCACCTGTGGTCCCCAATTTCAGTGCCTCTCCAGACACGTTCCTTCTGCTCATTAGTTAAATGTGCCAACACAAGGAGAGAAATCAAGGTCTGCTTAGCTTTCCCCACTGGTCCTGTCAATCGTGCCGAGGAAGACAGCTCCTGCCACGAAGCTCAGGAAACGGCCTCAGAGGGCCATGGAGCAGCTCCGGCCTATAAACGTATTTACACAGCACAGTGCTTGTTCCTCCTGGGTCGGCAACAGCACACCTCTCCAGAGTGCCCTGAGGAAGTTTTATCACCTGGGAGGGCTCGTGCCAGGGTTCCCACCACATCCCTCCTTGATCATTGAATAGACAGATTGGCTGTGCAGAGAAGCAGCCTCCCCCAGTGAGTCATCTCCATGGCTGACAGAAGGTTCTCCAGCCGGCAGGAGCAGGCTAGGGCAGGCAGCCCGCAGAACCACCTCTGACACCCACTGTAGCGCTCCCTGGCTGGGCTGCCTCGTCCAGCTAATGATCCACTCCTCTCCAGATCAAGGGAGAGACCAGGGCTCCCGGTACATCATCTTTGACAAGGGCAACAGTCAGGAAGGTGGGGGAATCGGGCAAGAGGGAGTTACGTCAAGGTCAAGGTCAGACAGGCAGGGTTGCATTAGGCCTGGATATTGCAGAGTTTCAGAGCTGAAATGGGACTTAGAGACCATCCAGTCCTACCACCCATTGCACAGAGGACACTGAGGTCCAGAGGAAATGAGGAAAAGACTACAGAGCAGTTAAGGACAAGGGCTTGAACTGGGTTGTAGCTCTTGCTCTACAGCTTCCTTGCTCTGTAACCTTGGACTTAGTCCCCAGGAATCTATTTTCTCATCTCTAAGATGCATATATATAACCTATCCCCTATAATTAATGGCATGTAAGGCTTACATGAGATAACAAAGTAAAGCACTTAACACCTGCCTGAGCCCAAGAAGGTGCAGGAGAGGGGTGGAAATAAGATAGTTAATGGGTACAGGATATGGATGGATAGGAAGAATAACTCCTAAAGTTCTATAGCACAGAAGGATAACTAGAGTTGACAACAATTAATTGAATATTTCAAAGCAGCTAGTAGA
>CM053407.1:20206044-20244695 GCA_028644305.1 Xerus rutilus
TGGTCAGCAGAGCTGCAAGCCAGATGTGACGTCACTAGTGGACACGCCTCCTGTCAATCAGCGAGTTTTCCTGACCCATCAGGAAGGACTATGGCCTTCTCTTCCTGTACCCAACCCCTCCCCTTCCTGACCGGGTTTTCTTGAAATTCTCTGTGTACAGAATCTCCGGCGCCATTTCTCCCGACCTGCTCTGATGGACAGGGAGATGGTCCGAGGGCTCGCCTTCCAATAAAGCCTTGCTGAGTGGCTTAATTAATCTCCTGGTCGTGTGAATTTTACAGAGAGGATTTTGGATGTTCCCAACCCAAAGAAATTAAACACGTCTCAAGCAAGGAATATGCCAATTATTGTGATTAGATCATTATACATTTTGTACATACATTGTAATGTCATGCCATACCCCATAAATATGTATAATTATTGTGTTGATAAAAAAATAAAAATACATTTAAATTTTTAAAGCATTTACAGTAATTGTACAATTAATGTTATTATGATTATTATTCTACAGTTTAACCAAAATCATCCAGAGAATTTATATCAAACACTGGAGTCAAACTCAGCTCTTTCAACTCCTAGGTCAGTGTTCACATTCAGGTGGTTAAAATAGCCTTCAAACTAAATCACTTTCTTAAATCAGGAATTTCACACATCTACTAATAATGATGGCTTAAAGAAATTATAATTGTATCTTCTCATATAAATTAAAACCAAATGTAAACAGTATAGTATTTTTAAGGGGGCCCCATGAACCCAGACCCTTATTTTTCTGCCATCCCGAGCTCTTGGTTTTTATCATCAAGGTCACAAGATAGTTGCTGAGGCTCCAGCCATCAGGAGTAAATAGAGAAGGAAAGAACTATGGGGCATTCGTTTGAGTACTGTTAGCCCTTTTAAAAAGATTTTCTGGATGCCCTATTCTATGACTTTTGCTTATAATTAGATGCCCCTGGTTGCCAAGAAATCTGGACAATGCCTGATAAAGCCAGAGTTTTGTTAACAAAGAAAGGAGAGAGAATACTACAAGGATTATGAACAATCTCAGCTTATCAGCCTCACTCTCAGAGATACCTGCTTTCCATCCAGAGTCCCCATATGTTCCCTATCTCTGCCTGTGGCTGCCCCAACGTCCCAGCCTGGCCCACAGCCAATATCTTACTGCCCTGTGGCATCTGGCCCATGCCTGTTGATCACTGCTGACAAGGACTTTGTAAACCAAGGAGGGAACACTTCAGGTGACCCCTCAGTTGCCTACAGCTTCCCCCAGTGCCTGAGAGTTTACAGGCTGAACTCCTTTCTCTTCTCTTAGAGCCAAGCGGAATGAGACATATTCACCTTTGTAAATCAAACTTTTTTTAAATTTTTTTTAGTTATTGATGGACCTTTATTTAATTAATTTATTTACATGTGGTACTGAGAATCGAACCCAGTGGCTTACACATACTAGGCAAGTGCTCTGCCACTGAGCCACAACCCCAGCCCTGTAAATGAATCTTCAAGTCAAGTTGTCTCTTCAGCTCCAGGCCCTCCAAAACCACTGTTTCTTTCCTAGGAAAAGGCAGGTCCTCGCCCTATCCTGTCAGGCCTAGAACACTGCCCAGTCCTCGCCAGCTTTGCTCCCCTTCACTAACTGGCCACAACAGCCTCAGACATGCTGCATATGCTCCAACTCAGGGCCTTTGCACTTGCTGTTCTCCTGCCTGGAAGGCTCTATCCCCCAGGTACCTGAGTAGTTGCTCCATCACCTCCTGCAAGGTCTTGTTTAAATGCCAATTGCTCATTGAGGGCACACTGACCACTGTGTTTAAAACTGTGACTACCTTGGCATTCCCAAAACCGTCACCCTCCCGTGCCATTCTTCACCTTGTAACTGACCGTGCACCTCTTCCTTTACTATGTGTGTCACCATCACCAGGCGTCTGACCCCTGGCTTATGCCTATTTATCTATGTGCTGGGGGCAGGTGGTTCCATATGCTTCATTCATAGCTGCGCTCTCAGCAATTGCAACCGAGCCTGACCACACAGCAAGCGCTTAATAAATATTTGTTAAGAAATGCACACGTTAGCCCAGACCTGTCTTGGGGCAAGTTACACTCTCCATTTGGGATAGGCAGTGGACAAGAAAGGAACAGATAAAGAATCTGGAGGAAACTGCAATAAAGATAGAAGTATCCACAGAAAAGTCAGGTCAAGAAAATGAACACTCTAAGAGAAGAAATGCAAAACCCCGGATCCCCGGCTAGATGATTCTCACGCGTTCTTTAGACAAGTAGTATCACACCATTCAGTGGATGACAAAACCAAGTCCTAGGAGTGGCTGGTCTAGTGTCTTCTATGCTGCTCCTAAATGACTCCAAGTCATAGATCTTGGCTCTAGGTCCAGTAGCCTAAATGGAAGCAGGCTCATCATCCAAACTGGCCACTACTGGGATAACTGTTGGTTTTCTTCAACTTTCTGCTGACAGTGACCCTCCTCCTGAGCCACTTCCACTCTGCAGTCTTCACAAGCAACCTGTCCCCTCTGACCACTGTGTTGTCACAAGGAAAACAGACTCAACAAGGAAGCAAATGTCCCTTTCCATTTGTGTCCTGTGCACCCACATTCAAGGGATTGAGGAAATCAATTTTCCATCTCTAACTCAGTTAGAAATGTTATTTTTTTCCCTCTCCTGCTGAATAATTAGGAAGTAATTTTGAAAATGCACTGTAAAAAAAGCAGGCTTTCCCCCTCTCTCTTCTAGCCACAAAAATACACACTGCCAGAGCCTGATTAATGTTAAATATGACCTTTTGCAAAGTTCCTTGGCAGGTTAATTTACGATCCTTCCAGATTCTAACATACCAGGCAGTGGCTGTTTGTGTGTTTGATGAAGTATTCTTTGTCTAGAGTTGATATGTTTTACCAGAAGTTCGGCAGCTCACACCCCGTTTCTCTCTCTTGCTCTTTCAATCTCTTTGACTGTAACTTTGTGCTCGGGTATTTAATCAATCTTACTGGGAAGAGAACATGAATATATTTATGAATTCTCAGTCCCTAAGTTGTCATGCACACTGTATTAGCTTATTACCGTATCTCCAAGATAATTCTTCCCTCTCATCTCCCTACACCTGTGCTTTTGAGTTCAGGGAGATCTCAGCTCAACCAAAATTACTTTTAATGTTTGGTTTGCTATAAGAGCTGCTTTGAGGGTTTCTGTCTTGAACAGGTGTATCTTCTCTTTGCATCCTTATCGCCTTGGCCTTTGTTCTTCCCGTCTCAGAAAGAGAAATCTAGCAAACTCAACTTGAGCCCCAAGAGGTTGTTTCAGCCCAAGAATATAACCAAGCTTAATGAGGAAGTAGACACAGAGGAGAGGCTGACGATGGCGCATCAAGGACACAGGGGACTAGGGAGGAGTCCACCCCTGCAAGGTGTGTCAGAGAAGACAACCATTACTTTGAAGTTCCAGGACCTTAGAGATTTAGGTCTCTGTTTTCCAGAAACAAGAATACTACTTAGCTCATAGAAGGTATTTGATTTTGTAGAAAGAAGGAAGGTGAAGGAGAGAGAGTAAGAGAGGAAAGGATGCAGAAGACCTTCCTCTCTAATCCAATGACCCTTGAATCCTCAGTCAGAGGTCTAGAGACAAGAGTTTGCATCCATAAGATGGTTTTTAGATTTTGATCATGGAAACTGAGTGCCTTCCAGAATCTCGACTGCCATTTCTTGTAGAGCTGTTCTGAGAGTGAGAACACCTTTCCATGGTCCCGCAGCTTCCTCTACGCCATCATACCTGGCATGCACATCTCTGAATCCCCCGGGAATAGCTTTTCATCAACAGTGAAGGGCAGGAAGGGGATGCCAACCAGAGCACAGTGAGGCCTCCCTCACTGAGCTGCCTCGGAGGCCCAGCTGAGGCAAGAGAACAGGGATCGGTGAGGAGGAGGAGAGCCAGGGAACTATGAGGCTTCTCCAGAAAGTGTTCAGCAGCCTGGAAAAGGAGATGGTTGAGTCTGCCCAAGGTTAGGAGTCCTCCAGGGAGGCACAGCAGGAGATCGGAACAAAAGAAGGGACAGAGCCAGACTGAATGCAGGAGTCAGGCTGTGAGCAAAAGTAGGGGAACCGAGGGCTGTGTGATCTCAGCTACCATGTGGTCTGCAAGCTTTATTCTATACCGGGGATGATATAAATCATTGACGAGTGTTTTATTTTCCAGCCATTTGGGCACTAAATCCAGACATGCCAACTCTCTTCGTCCTCCCAAGGAGAAAAGTGCATGGAGGCAGGCGGAGCTTCCATTCATATAACACACCTTTGGAGGCCACTCACCCAGCATGACAGTTACATTCCAGGACTTCAGAGCAGTGAGCCTCACTTGTGAGACAAAGAGACAGATGTCACCTCCATAGCGTGATGTGAAGGACAAAGAGAAAGCTGTGTCGCCTCCCTACCCCAGGCCTTCTGTCAGCCCAACACAGTGCCTCCAATTTCCCTATTATTCACAGCCTCCATCTTCTGTTCAGAAACACAAAGTGCAAACACTATCTGAAGGAGGTCGTGCAGCTGAAGCAAGACGAAGAACCGAGCGTCACACCAAGCTGGGTTCAGACCCCAGCTCTGACTCTACAGCAGTGTGATGCCTGGCAAATTACCCAGCATCCCAAAGACTCCATGGACTTATTTTTAAAAATATGAATACTGCCAACTCAGGAGGGTTATTGTAAGAGGGCTGCCATGTCTACAGCAACCAGCACGGAGACTGACACATACTGGGGATCCAAGAAACGTTCACCCTTTTACCTTTATCACTATAAAAAACTGGTAATGGTAGGAAAAATATGGACAAGGGTCAAGAGCCCTGTGTCTTAGTTTGTGCTGTTCTACTAATAAGTTATGTGACCTTGCTAAGGTCACTTTACTTTCTGGGCTTTATTCTCCAATGGGGCTTGAACTGGATTCATTCAACAACTATCACTGAGTTCCTACTATGTGCCAGGCACTGTTTGCTCATGTGGTGAATAAATTAATAAATGTGTGTGTGAATAGTGGTAAGTGACAGGCAGATTAATTATAATCTGGTCTTATGACAGAGAGGTCCTGGGTGACTCTTTCAATGGAGTACTTAGAGAGACCTGTGTGAAGAGGTGAACTTTATACCAAGACCTCCAATGACAAGAAGGGGTCAGCCATTGGAAGATCAAGGGGAGATGCTGTGCAGGCAGAGGAAACAGAAAATGCAAAGGCTACCTCAGAAGAAAAAGCCTGGTGGCTTCTGAAGTCCTTTCCAGGTCCAGCAGTCTTTATCTTGTGTTCTCTGCAGTCTGGATGTGACTTTTGTGGATGGCACTGGGGTAAGTCAAATGGCAGTTCTTTTACGGGGCTGATTACTGTCACAGAGAGCTGGAGAGTGATGCATTTACCCTGGTTCTACCAAGGTCCAACTCAGCAAGGGAAGATCATAACCAAGCCTGGAAGAGAAATGGAGCTAAAAGAACAAAGAAATGGTTGGGTCGTGGACTGAAAGGGATCCATGGAGACTGGAGCCAGGTTCCTTTCAGAACACCCAGCAGGCCCTGGTCATAAGACCCAGAGAAACAATGCTGGAAGCTACTGCTTGGACAGCCAGATGGTTTTTTGAACATTCTTCACTGAAGCTGAAGAAAGGTAAAACTAAGTTTGGAAGACATAAGAATGAGGGTCTAGGCCAGGAATATTCTGGTCTCAGAGGACAGAACAGAGATACTCGTTCGTTCTCTTGTTTAACAAATATTCACTGAGGAGCTCTCTTCTAGGCCTGTTCTCATTGATAGGACTATGTCACTACACAAATCAAACAAAAGTCCCTAGAAAAATCCTTCCCTTGTGGTAGGGGATGCTGACAGGTACTCTGAGGCCATGGTCTTTAACCTGGACAAGTTGGGACCCTTTATTTGCTCTCAATATTGAGCACCCAATCTGTCTGATGTGAGGTTGCTGGCACTATCCCAACCACACTAAGCATGCAGACACGTAATGACAGGCTTATGGGGAGTTTCAAAGCTCAAAGCAATGATCTCTCACCCTCACACCACCCTGCAAGCTCACGAAGGTGAAGGAGTTTACTCAGGCTCCCCACAATGGGAGTCTAGACTCCAACCCAGGTCATCTGACAGAGCAGTTACATCTTCCAGTTACATCATTCTGTTACTTAGTAGGACAGTTATTGTCATGTGTTGAAGTAACCAATACAAACCTTCACGTTGGAAGCAAGAACTGTAAAGAAGCAGACATGGAGAGCATTCGCTCTGACATGTGGCAGCAGTTACTTCCAGGAACCTGGGCAGCATCCTGGGTCTCTGGCATCTACAAAGCACTTGAGTGGCAGCGCATGGTGGCAGCAGCAAAATGTCCTCACTGCCTTAGTTTTGTTGCATGATTTGGAAGACTGTTCCCAGGTACACTACCTACGATCCAGGCAGGTCCTCCTGAAGACATTCTGAACCACCCCATATTCATTTTAATAAATTCAATTTTGCTTAAATTAACCATATTCGGTTTCTGTTGCTTAAAACTAAGGATCATGACTGTTAGGCTTACTACATCATTTGTTCCCATTTACCAGCAGGATAGGGTAGGTTTTCTACAGCTCTGAAAAAAAGGGCCTGGGATTGTGGCTCAGTGGTAGCATGCTCGTGTCTCATGTGTGAGGCACTGGGTTCAATCCTCAGCACATAAAAATAAATATAAATAAAGGTATTGTGTCCATCTACAACTAAAAAAATATTTTAAAAAAAATTTATTGGTGGCTTAAAACAACAGTGGTTTCTTTCTTGATCACCATTACACTGCATGAGCACTGTAGGTTGACTGAATTTTCCTGAGACAAATTTTAAAATATTTTAAACTAAATAAAAATGAAAATGCAATTTACCAAAATTTGTGGATGCCAGCAGGGGTTGGAGGGGAAATTATAATACCAAATGCATATATGAAAAAAAAGAAGAAAGATCTAAAATGGGTCATCTAAGCTTCTGTCTTTAGGAAATTAAAGAAAAGAGAGTAACAGAAACCTAAAAATGCATAATAAAAGGAAATAATAAAATTAGAGCAGAAATCAATGAAATTGAAAACAGGAAATCAATACAGAAAATCAACAAAGCCAAACGGTGGTTCTTTCAAAACAAATTTTGTAAATGATAACTTCTAGTCAAGCTATCAATTACTAATACTAGAAATTAAAGAGGAGTAGGGCACAGTGGCACAAGCCTATAATCTCAGCTACTTGGGAGGCTGAGGCAAAAGAATTGATTGTTTGAGGCCAGCCATAGGCAACTTAGTGAAACCCTGTCTGAACATTTTTTTAAATTTTTAAAAGGCTGGCGATGTATCTCAGTGGTAGAGTGCTCACCTAGTGTGTAAGGACCTAAGTTCCATCTCTAGTAAAGAAAAAAATAAAATACATAAAAAAGAGGAGCCATATCTACTGATCCTATGGGCATCAAAAGCATAATAAAGGAATATTATGAAAAATCCTATGCCTACAAATTTGATAACTTATATAAAACAGATTTATCCTTTGACAGATATAAACTAGTAAAACTCACATGAGGAGAAATGGATCATATGAATAGGCCTACATCTACTGAAGAAATTGAATTAATAACCATCCAAAAGAAAACACCAGGTCCAGATGGTTTCATTAGTGAATTTTACTAAACATTTAAGGAGGAAATTATACCAATTCTCTATAATTTCTTCCAGAAAATAGAAGCAGGGGGAACATCTCCTAACTCATTCCATGAGATCATCATTGTCCTGATACCAGAATCAGATAAAGACATTACAAGAAAGGAAAATTACAGACCATATTACTCATGAAAATACAGACAAAAAACCTCAGCAAAATGTTGACAAATCAAATTCAATAAGATGGAGAAAGAATTATAGGCCTGATCAAATGAGATTTATTCCAGGTATGCAAGGTTGATTCAACATTTGAAAATTAGTTCACACATCCATGACATCAGCAAGCTAAAAAAGAACAGTAAAATACACATTCATATCAACAGATGCAGAAAAAAATTGATAAAATCCAGCACTTATTCATGATTTTTTAAAATCCCTCAGCCAACTAGGAACAAAAGGAAACATCTTTACTATGCTTGATATAGAAATTCTACAAACCCTAACAGCTAATATTATACTTAATGATGAGAAACTAGATGATTTCCCCAAATCAAGAACAAGGAAAGAAGGTCTTCTCCCACCCTTCTATTCAACATTATACTGGAAGTCTTAGCTAATGCAATAAGACAAGAAAATGATATAAAATTAAAACAAATGAAGGGAATGAAATAAAATTTGTCTGTAAATGACTTGGTTATGTTTAAAATGTCAAAGAAATGACCCTAAAAAAAGCTTCCTGGAACTAACAAACGCTGATAGCAAGGTTTCAGGATACAAATTTAATATACAAAAATAAATTGCTTTCCTATATGCCTGCAATGAACAATTGGAATATGAAATTTAAGATACAATAGTATCTATATAAGTAACAAATTCCAAAATACTTAGGTATAAATCTAACAAAAAGTATAAAATCTATATGAGGAAAATTATACAACTCTCATGAAAAAGTCAAAGATCTAAATAAATATACATTTCATGTTCATGAATAGGAAGACTCAACATCATTAAGATATCATTAACTACCAACTTGATCTATGGATCTATGGACTGGATACATAGTGAATTATTTATTGTATGTCAACAAAATGATTCCAAAGTTTCTATGAAAAGGCAAAAGACAGAGAATAGCCAAGAAAAATACTAAAGAAAGAAATTTTAAAAACTAATGTTACCTGATTTCCTGAAATTCCTATGAAGTTTCAAAAATCAAGACAGCACAGTATTGGAGAAAGAACAAACAAATAGATCAATAGAACATTAAAGAGTCCAAAATAGACCTACACAATATACACCACCTACCTTTGACAAAGCAGCAAAGGAAATTCAATGAAGAAATGACAGTCTTTTTGACAAACAGTATAAACTATTAGACATCTCTATGCAAACAAATTAATCTAGATACAGGCTTTCTTCCTACTTCTCACCAAAAAAACTAACTCAAAATGGATTGCAGGCCTAAAGTTAAAATTATAAAACTTCTAGAAAACAATGTAGAAGAAAATTTATGTGATGTTGAGTTTGAAGCTGAGTTTCTGATACAATACCAAAAATGTCATACTTGAAAGAAAAAGATAAGTTGAACTTAATTAATACTTCTTCTCTGCAAAAGATACTACTAAGAAAATGAAAAGACAAGCCACACACTGGGAGGATATACTAACAAAACATATATTTGATAAAGGTCTTGTATCCAAAATAGAAAAAAAAAAACTCTCAAAATACAATAATAAGAAAATAAACAATCTAATTTTAAAGTAGGCAAAATATCTGAATAAGCACTTCATCAAAGAAGTTATACAGATGGTAAACAAGCATATGAAAAATGTTCAATGTTGTATGTCATTAGAGAATTACAAATTAAAATGAGATACCACTACATAAGTACTACAACGGCTAGTTAAAAAAGAAAAAAAACACCTGGCAATTTCAAATATCATAAGGATACAGAACAGTAGGAACTCTCATTCATTGCTATTAGGAAAGCTAAATGGTATGCCCACTCTGAATGACAGTGTGGCCGTTTCTTACAAAGTTAAACATAGTCTTCCTGTGAGATCCAGCAATCACACTCCCAGGCATTTATACAACTGAGTTGAAAGCTTAGGCCCATATGAAACCTGCACACAAATATTTACCACAGCTTTACTCATATTAGTCAAATTCTGGAAGCAGCTGAGATGTCCTCAATAGGTGAGTGAATAAGCAAACTATGTTACACACAACGGAATTTTGTTCAGGACAAAAAGAAATGAACTCTTAACTCATGAAAAGATTTGGAGAAAACTTAAATGCATATTGCTGAGTGAAAGAAGCCAGTCTTAAAAGGCTAAGCTTGGCGTGGTGGCACACGCCTGTAATCCCAGCACTTTGGGAAGTTGAGACAGGAGAATCACAAATTCAAAGCCAGCCTCAGCAACAGTGAGGCGCTAAGCAACTCAGTGAGACCCTGTCTCTAAAAAAACACAAAATAGGGCTGGGGACGTGGCTCAGTGGTCGAGTACCCCTGAGTCCAATCCCTGGTACCAAAAAATAAAAAAATAAAATTATTAAAATAAAAGGCTATGTACATACTATATGATTTCAACAAGATGGCATTCCGGAAAAGGAAAAACTACAGACATCAAAAATATCAGTGGGCTAGGCATGGTGGTACATGCCTGTAATCCCACCTACTCAGGAGACTGAGGCAAAAGATTGCAAGTTCAAGGCCAGCCTCAGCAACTTAGTGAGACCCTGTCTGAAAATAAAAAATAGACCTGAGGGTATAGTTCAGTGGCAGAGCACTTGCCTAGCATGCATGAGGTCCTGGGATCAATCTCCAATACTATAAAAAGGGATAAATAGGTGAAGCACAGGGTATTTCTAAATCAGTGAACTGCATGGAACTATAATAATGGATACATAACATGCATTTATAAAAATCCACAGAATTGTACATGAATGAAAATTAATAATAATGTGTCAATATTATTTCATTAATTGTAACAAATGTACCACACTAATGCATAAAGTTAATAATAGGGAAACATGGGTTGGGGATATAGCTCAGATGGTAGAGTGCCTGCCTTGCATGAATAAGGCCCTGGGTTCAATCTCCAGTACCAAAAAAAAAAAAATAGTAATAGTAATAATAATAATAATAAAGCTGGGCACAGTGGCACATGCCTGCAATCCCAGCACTTTGGGAGGCTGAGACAGGAGAATCACAAGTTCAAAGCCAGCCTCAGCAATGGTGAGGCGCTAAGCAACTCAGTGAGACCCTGTCTCTACATAAAACACAAAACAGGGCTGGAGATGTGGCTCAGTGGTCAAGTACCCCTGAGTTCAATCCCTGGTACCCCCTCAAAAAAGAATAATAATAGGGGAAACTGCCAGTGGGGAAGATATATGGAAACACTGAGCCATCTGCTCAGTTCTACAAATCCATAACTGTGATAAAAATAATAAAGTTCAGAAATTTTTTAAAAATTGATGCCTTACAACAATGGCTTCCTTCTTGGTCACACTAATATCTATATCCTATTGGTTGCTTTTTCCTCATTCATAGAGGAGAAAAAATGATGATGAGGCTGGGGGTATAGCTCAGTTGGTAGAGTGCTTGCCTTGCATGCACAAGGTCCTGGGTTCAATCCCAGCACTACAAAAAATAAAAATAAAAAATGATACTATTGAAATCAATTCCTAAATGTAGACATGTTTGAGGGAGTCCTGTCCTTGGACTTCATAGTTATACAGAGGAGCCCATTCTTTTTGTGCTAAAGCTGGTTTGAGTTAAATTTCTATCACATGTAAATCAAGTAGATGAAAGCTCCCCATCTTGAATATCCTCAGTCAGTATAATATGAAGTGTAGAAAACCACACAATGGTTCTCAAAGAAGATGAACCATTTGATCCCCAGTTCCACAAAGAAAGAAAGAAAAGGAAAAAAAAATGTACCACAAGGTCACATTTCATTAAAAGCCAGTCATCCACCCACACCTACCTAAGGGAGGGGGAATGCAATTTTATCATGTGCCCAGAGAAAGGAAAATCAGAATAGCAATCGTTAGTCCTAATAACTACCACCCCCGTTTTCTGGCCCAACATTACCACCAAAGCGTGTGCACGCACGCACACACACACATGCACACACAAAAGAAATCATTGTGGCAGCAGATAGAGAAACATGGTGGCCACTCTGAGACAGTGGCTCTGCAAGCCCACTAATGGCTGCCAGTGACATTGCTATGCCTCAAGCAAGCTCCACCTGCTTAATTGCTTCTTCCCTCTGAAATCCCTACTGAAAAACCTAGCTCTTTTATAAAATTCTCCCTTGGCTCCATACCCTCGGTATCAATTTACAAGAAGGAAATAATCCAAAAAGCGACAGAAGGAAGGCTGAGAAAAGTGTGTTTCAAAAAGGCTTTGTAGGTAAAGAAGATCAAGGACCTCAGTACCAGCTTTCCCTCCACTGAGTATTGCTCAGCAAGCGGCTTGACCTGTCTCTTCACCGGCAGCCACAAAAGCAGATGGCAGGCTACAAAAGGACACTTAGTTGTAAAGAATTATAAAGTCATGTTCTGTTGATGGTGGCCAAGAATGCCTTAAGCATTCTAAAGCTGAGATAAAGGAAAGAAAAGGTATTACTAAAGACTACTTGATTTGCATATGACTGAAAATTAACTCAAACCAGCTTAAGCACAAAAAGAATGGGCTCCTCTGTATAAGCAAGAAGTCCAAAGATGGGCTCCCTCAAACATGTCTGCATTCAGGAGTTGGTTTCAACAATACCATCAGATTCTCTCTCTCGCACACGTTCTCTCCTTTTCTCTCTCCCCACCCTGACTTTGCTTTTCTGTGTTGATTTCATTCTAAGGTAATTGTCCCCTAGATAACCTATGAAATTGGCTCAGTGAGTTAAATCTATCCCACATTTCCAGGAAGTTCAGCCTTTCAGAAAGAGAGGGACAGAAACACAGAAGCAGAGAAAGAATACCTCAGCTATTTCCAGCCAGTGTCAGAAGGATGCTGAGCTTCCCACTCCTTGGTATTTATCCAAAAGAACTAAAATCAGCATCCTGTAGTGACACAGCCACATCAATGTTTATAGCAGCACAAATCACAACAGCCAACTTTTAGAACCAGTTCAGGTGCCCATCAACAGATGAATGGATAAAAACAATGTGGTATTATATACACAGTGAGGTTTTATTCAGCCATAAAAAAGAATAAAATTATGGTGTTTGATGGTAAATGGATGGAACTGGAAAACATCATATTAAATGAAATAAGCCAGATTCAGAAAGTCAAGGGTCAAATGTTTTCTCTCATATGCAGAAACTAGAGTAAAATAGAGGGGGATGGGGAAAGATTCCACAAAAATAGGGGGAAGAAGGGGACCAAGGGTAGGATGGAGGGATGGAAAAAGGGAGGAACTGCAGAATCAAATTGACCAAATGATGCTATGTACATATATGAATATACCACAGTGAATGTCGCCTTCATGTATATCTATAAAGCACCAATTTAAAAAATAAATAAGTAGAAGAAAAACCAGTAGAACAAAAGAAAGAAGAATAGGGGAGGGAGGAGGGGAGAGCAAGAGGAAATACTTGAGACTGAAATGGAACAAATGATATTCCATGCCTGAATGCTTATGTTGAAATGAACCCCACTATCATGTATAACTATAATGCACTCATAAAAACATATTTATAAAATGGATGCTGAAGATACTAGTTGATTAGGTACATGTGACTATTCGTGAGCCAATTGCCATGATCCCACTGGATCAATATGGAATAGATCTCTTGCTAGAAAAGATGTTTGTTTCCAGGGCTGGGGTTGTGGCTCTGTGGTACAGTGCTTGCCTCACACGCATGAGACACTGGGTTCGATCCTCAGCCCCACATATAAATAAATAAATAAATAGTATTTTAAAAAATGTTTGTTTCCAGAGGGGAAGAGAGCTACAGCTTCCAGAGCCAGCCAATGAGGGGGGGAAAGGTAAAGGCATAGGCACTCACATACTCAGGCAGCCCTTCCACCCTTAGACTGCCCCTCTTGGACATGGGCCTGTGCTGTTCCGGGACTGTCTAAGAATGAAGGCAGAATCACTCCTCCAGAGCTGTAGCCCTGTGGCCATCCTCCATGGAGATGGGATTTGCCTGAAGACATTCTTCCAGCCCCTCCCAGGCTGAACACTTCCTTTATAATATGCTGTTTTACTCAGCTTTTTTGCCAGTGTGGCCAAAAGACCTGACAAGAACATTTGTAGAGGAGAAAAAGTTTGTTTGGCACTCACAGTTTCAGAAGACTCAGTCCATAGATGACCAACACCATTGCTCTGTGCCCAACAAGGGTGTGACAGAGGAAAGCAGCTCAGGATGTGGTCATTAGGAAGCAGAGAGCTCTACGCTCATCAGGGACAAAACAGTCACATCCCCAGTGACCAGCCTCCTCCAGCCACACCTACCTGCCTACAGGCACCACCCAGTTAATTCCTATCAAGAGATGGCTGCCCTGATTATGTTAAACCTCCCATAACCCAATCATTTCACCTCTAAACTTTCTTGCATTGTCTCCAACATGAGCTTTTTGGGGACACCTCATATTTAGATATGATAATACATGCACATACACCTTGTGTCCCACTACCAGCCCATGAGTATCTTCAGAAAAATGCTAGTCTGTATTTTTCTTTGCCTTTCACCACATGGCACAGACATAGCATTCAGCCGGAACTGGATAAATTCCTAGATCTATGGATTCATGAATGGACAGAATAAGGAGTTTCCAAGAAAGTACAAGATACTTTCCAGGACATTTTTACTTTGTCTAGCATGATTAGAATATATCTTAGTAAAAAGAACAGATAAAACAAATAAAAGCCATGACAAGAATGAATTACTTTGTATGATTTAGATCAGTGATTAGAGGGTACGAAGTTTAAAAAAAAATTTAAACAAAGACAGGTTCCCACAGTTATGGAGTGCACTTAGAGACATCTTTTGCTTCTTGTAATTTGTGCTCAAATTTTATTCATCATCAGTAATGTGATCCTCAAAGAGAAGGGCCACATGATGGCCCTTGGAGAGCAACTTGGATTGGAAGCCAATGTGGTGCTTTGATTAGTGCAGAGAAACAAACCCTATGGTTTTAAGTCCTGCCCACAGAAAAGTCCACGGTTGCCCTGTCCCTGGCCACCAGGACTTCACTCATCTCAACTGTCCTCCGTCTGGGAATTCATGACATCTCCTCTTGCACTGAGTCAAAGTCCCTCCACCCTCCCTCCTCTGACATATGCAGACTACACATTAGCATGGTAATGTCTCATGCCATTAGTGAGTAACGTGCTGAATAATTAGGCTATGAAAATCTAATGGCAGGGATTTTTGTTTTATTAGCAATTTTCCATCCTATTGTGTTAATTTCATCTCCTGTCAGCCAGCTTTCTAAGTAAACAATGATCACAGGCAGACATCATTTCCCAGCACATTGTGCTGCCCTGGGTGACTTAACAGACCAGAAAATGGCTTAAGTTGCCTTTTGTCTTGCAGTCTCTGCATTCTGTGCATGTCACAATATATCTAGTCCCTGATTTCTTGTGACCCTGGGATATTCATTTCCTCTTTGCCTGGATCTTTCCGTCTGTTCTCAATCTCCACTTCCTTCCTGCTCATTCCTGTTTTCCTTCTTCCTCTTCCTTTTTCTGCCCTCTCCTCTCCCACACCTCTACATGCCTACCTACAATGATACTTACTGCACTGTTCAAAATCATTCATTTCGAAGATAGGCACGGTGGTGCATGCCTACAATCCTAGCACTTTGTAGGCTGAGGCAGGAGGATCACAAGTTCAAAGCCAGCCTCAGCAAAAACGAGGTGCTAAGCAACTCAGTGAGACCCTGTCTTTAAATAAAACACAAAACAGGGCTGGGGATGTGGCTCAGTGGTCGAGTGCCCCTGAGTTCAATCTCCAGTACCCGCCCCCCAAAAATTGTTCACTTTGAATAATTTTAACACTCATTCTTACCTTTCCTGGTCCCTCATTTCTCCATACACTGCTCTAATTTCTTCCACTTTTCTCCTCAGTTCATCTGCTTTTCTTCCCACTTGACCATCTCCTGATCATTCCTTCTTCCCCCTCCTTCCACTTCTCATTCTTCCTAGCTCCTGAGAGCTGTCTCGCAGACTCTTACCCCTCACCCTCACCCCGCACACACACATACACAATTCATTCTATGCTTCCTGCTTGCTGAAATGCTTGGCTGACAGATGATTAATTCAGGGCCCAGTTTTGTTGAAAAGTTTAATGTTAAAAAAGAATCAGGCACCGTGGTGCATGCCTGTAATCCCAGCACTTAGGAAGGCTGAAACAGGAGAATCGCGAGTTCAAAGCCAGCCTTAGTAATGGCGAGGCACTAAGCAACTCAGTGAGACCCTGTCTCTACATAAAACAAAATAGGGCTGGGGATGTGGCTCAGTGGTCAAGTGCCCCTGAGTTCAATCTCCAGTTTCAAAAAAAAAGAGAAAGAAAGAAAGTTTAATGCTTTTTCTGTGATATCCCCACAGTAATCAAACACCTGCAAGTTTCTCTCAGAGCTAAGCAATATACTATTACTTAGTATATTGTTGTTGTCCAAGTTACAAAAGCAGTTGCCAAGACCTGGAGAAAGACAGCAATGGCTGGATCACCACATGGGACAGATATGGTTAGGGAAGAGGGGTTATGCCTGATCATTGCCCCTAATTCTGTTCTGCTCCTTTCTCTTGGGCTCTAGGAGAGTGTAATCTGGACCCTCCAAGGCAGAATAATGTTTATTAGTTCTACTCAAATATCCAGGACAAAGAACTACAATAATGAGGTAATATGTCCTTTAAAAAATGATATAGGCAAATTCCAATAATTCAAGCACACAATCTATGCATCCATACCCTGGCAAGCTGCCATCTGGAGCAGCAGTTTAGGACAAGCCAAATCAATTCATAGTTTTCGTAATTAGCCCACAAAATGCAACACAATTACCCTCCCTGCTAAGAGGCACAAATGCTGTCCCTTTGATTCTTACCCACCCTTGCCTCCTCATCATTCAGTCACATCTTCACATCTCCTCCTCTATCTGTAATGCTTAACCCCTATATAGCTATTTGACCTCTTTAAAAGATCAACTGATTTAAAACATGAGATTTTAGCCCTACAAAAGACTATCATGGTTCTGTTGAACAAGAGATCCAGGAAAGACTATAAGAAGCTTTTGAAAAGCATCAAGACTCAAAAGGATCTGAGATTTTTGCAAATTGGTCATACACCCTTAACTATGCAGTGAGAAGTACAAAAAGAATTGCAGAGTAATTCGTGACCTCAAGAAAATGTGAATTGCATAGTGTAATAGGAGTAGGTAACAATTAGATTGTGGGAAACAAGCTATACGTAAGTCTGCACTTTAAAAGAGAAATAGTTAATATAGTTTTGCGATGTCAAAGGTGATTCAAAGCAGGTTTTAAACATTCCTGGGTGGGAAAACTAGACAACCAAAGCAAAAAGGTGAGTGTGAAAGGTCTAGGATCACACCTTCTTCCTCTCCGCTCTTGCCATGTGTCCATACTGATATCCTGCAGTAGCAAGCACACGCCTGCGCATACACACACACGCTGCACTGGCAAAAATCACCCACCACAGACGACTTCACCTTGCGTTCAGAGCATCAGTATTCAGCACCACGGCCAGCGCCTGAGGCAGCAGGAAGGAAAGAAACCCAGAGGGGGGCTTCCAGGAAAACATAATCCTTCTCTCCATCCTCAGCCATGGGGTACTTATTTCTTTCTCTTGTTTCTGATGCCTCTTCCCTCTGGGTCCACTCAGGACCACTGTGTCTAGGTGTCCATAAAGATCGATTATGTTCTAGTAATATATTCACTGATTACCTGAGAAGGAAGAGAAAGAAAAGCAGCCTCCTGCACTACACATGGACATAGCTCTCTCTCCTTCAAAGAAGCCAAATGCATTTGACAAATACTGTAAACTCCTCCCCACATCCTGCGTTTGCTGACTGAGAGGAGGCCCTGCAGTCAAGCTGTCTGGGATAGGTTCTGACACATACTATATAGCCTTGGGCCAGTCATTAACAAAATAGGAATGAAAACGCTAGCTACCTCATTGATTTTGTTGTTGTTATTGTTACTATCACACTGTTATCTGCACACACTGGAAGCCTTCCTATGGCTTGAATAGACTGTGCCTCAAAGCCTTTGTTGCTATTTCCTACACTTACAAGCCAAGCTTTCCCAGAATAGCCACGTGGCTGACTTCCTCACCTCCTTCACCCTACAGCTCCCTGATTACACCCTACAGCTCCTCCATCTCCCCTGCTCCCTACCTACCATTCCCACTTGACTATTCTTCCTCAAATGTATAACATCCAAGGTGTTAAAGAGTATCTTTATGTTTTCTTCTCTTTCTCCTCTTAGAATATAAGTTCCCTGAGGGAATTAACTATGTTTTGTTCACTTGTATTGCCCTTCCATGAAAACTGCACCTGGGATATAATAGGTGCTCAAAAACACTGGCTGAAAGCAGCATTATTATTACTGTTATCAAAAAGATTGTTCAGGGATGGTTTTCTCTGTTTTGTACAAACAGAAAAAAGTGTGGCCCACCTATAAAATGCAAGCCGGTAGAACACAAATGATGAACTGAGTCGATCCTTTAATCTATTTTACTACAATAGCCCGTATGGATGTGGTTAGTGAGACACCATCTGAGAAGGTCCCAATACTGAATAACAGTTCTTCATCTCCTCCACTCCACCCAGAGGCCAACCCAGGGCTCTGGGGAGGCTGCTGAAGGCTGGCAAAGCTCTGGTTCAGTGGGCACCCCAAAAGGCACACTTAGGAATTCTGACTTGCATGGGCCTTCCTGGCATTTCTTATGAGGGCTTGACCACAGCTAGGCAGGGATCAGCACTGAGAAGGCCCCACCATGAGGGTTAGATATGTCAGGTTCATCTCAGTCCATCCTACAACAAAGAACCACCTGAACCTCATGCCACCCTCCTGCCCTCCAGAGACCCGTACTTCTCCCACAGCCGCGGGTTATCAACGTGAAGAGCACAAAGGACGGATCATTCCTAATCTGCAAACAAGGTGCCTCCAAATCGGCCAGAGTTTCTAATCTAACCTGTTTATGTAAGTCCTCATCTCAGAGCCAGGAATGAGGGAGAAGATGGGCCTGAATTCCTCATGTGCAGAGTTGCCTGAGCTCAAGATGAGGTCACATGAAAACCTCTTGGGTCATGACTGTCCCAGTAAAGAAAGGACTCCCTGGGGGACAGGATATTCCAAACTTGGGCTGGTAAAGTCTATCAGGGAAGTTATTTTCTCCAAACACTGAGCCTTGGGGGTTAAATAAGAATAGTCAGGACAAGACAGATTAAGGAATAAATGAGAAATTCTGGTTCTGCTGCAAGATGGCCTTTAAAACTAGCCTCAGTCCAGTGAAAGTGAGTCCTGTGAGGGGCTGGAAGGCACAGTCACAAACTAGGTCATTATACCTATGGCAGGTGGGAGGAAGAGGACAGGTCACCCTGAGAAACTAGTACTGACTCCTCCTGTGTCTTACCATGTACATCATTTTCATACTTACCTCAACTATGTAGAGAATCACAGAAGCACAGAGACTCATGTGGAAGAAACATTAGAAGCCAAACAGCTCAGGCTCCATCCAATACTAGTCTGCCTATTTAGCAGTTGCCTGTTCTCCATGCTAAGTATGAGTCTATCCAGAGTCATCCAAATATGGTACAAACCTGTTTGCATTTCTGACCAGCAGAAAGGCTATTTATCCACATTCTAGAACAATAGAAGCCAGAGTGAGGGCCTGGTATATTCAAGATCTGGCTGAGAGATCTGCCCTCACTTCTCCAAGAAAGACTAAAAACAATACCTGGCTGTCCAGCCTCCCCCAGAGAATTGTGGATACATACTGTGTTCCAGTAGACTATTGGTGTCTTTTTTATATATATATATTTTTAGTTGTTGATGGACCTTTATTTTATTGATTTATTTATATGTGGTGCTGAGAATTGAACCCAGGGCCTCACACATGCTGGGCAAGTGCTCTGCCACTGAGCCACAACTCCAGCCCCTATTGGTGTCTTTTAATCTTGCTTTTAAGCTTTGCTTCCCAAAAGATACTAAGCAAAGTTATCTCCAATTTTAGCTCATCACTTCTAGCCAGGCATATGAAACATGGGAACCCAGAAAAGTCATGGCTCAAAGATTTGTGGGGGAGGGAGGCATGGAAAAGAAGTGGTCCACGATTAAAGCCCAGTTTGCTCTTCATCCAGGGCCTGCATCACTGCAGATGCATTCAATGCCCACATGCATGCTCTCTGGTACTCACCCAGGGTAGGGCCAGGTCTTTCAAAGTCATTGAAGTAGGTCATAGTGGATCATTCACAAATACTCAGTGGAGACCATATACAAGAGTCCAAGAGGCAGGGCTTGGCAGTCAGGGTTGGCAAACTGTGTAGAAGCCATAGCTGGGCTGATTTCCTACCTGGGTCATGGGGAAAGAGACCAGAGTTGGGCCACCAGAGTTGCTTCAACAACCCTCATAAAGACAGTCAACTAGCACAGTCATTACTTTAGCAGCCACCTTGTAGAACAGCCATCTGTTGAGCATCAGATTTTTTACCCACCTTTTCCTACAGCATGCTAAGCAGGGCTGGTGACACAGAGCCTCTCAAAAGAGGCCTCAATTCAAGATCCTGTTGCGTTAAGGAATGTCAATGAAGAACCAATGGCTTGGGATTGAGACACCTGATTTAGCCATTAACAGGGTATGATCTAATCTGAAAAATGGGGGATAGAGGGAATGCCAGGTCCCAGCATGGCAGGGACAATAAATGAAATCATGCATTCTCAGCCATTGGAACTCCCAGAAGAAATTATAAAATGCATGCCAGGTGGTGTTATTAATGACAGAGTCAGGTGCTTCCTAAAGTCTGCATTTACTATGAAAAGGTAATGGTTAACTGTTTCATCTTCTCAGACTACACTAAGCAAAACATCCTGGCATTAAAGGAATGACCTGCCGCTCTGATCTTTATCTGGATTTTCACCTTTTGCATTGGCTTACTGATGACAGGAGATGCTGCTAAGAGAGTTAGTTCCAAGAATATTAATTAGCTTCCTTATTTGGTGATGCTCATTTGCCCCTCTCCCCCAACCTCTCTGTCTGTCTCCTTTGTTAACACAGGCAACAACTCCTCAAAAGCTATTTTCCCAACAGCCACAGCAGCAACAAGCAACAGCAGCCTCAACAGCCACAAAAAGAGGCAGCGGTGAGCAGAGCAGCCAGAGCTTTCCTTTCTCTTCCTCTCAGGAAGCCAGGGAGGCTGTGCCAAGTTCTGGCGAGGGGGCTGGCTGCTCCAGAATCTCAGTTCTTCTCCAGGAGCCTGGCACTGGGGACAGCAGTTGCCATGAGCACACACACCAAACAGGGTGGCTTCCAGCTGGCGGGGAGAGCTGTATTCTTAGCACTATTGGGAGGAGCCGAGGAAGGAAGGAAGGACCAGAGCCAGCTTCTGGCTAGAACTGAGACACAGCCGGGATAAGAGTGGGGGATCTCAAAGCCATAAGGTAGCACCATGGAGTTGGACACAATCTCTAGCAAGGAAATCCATCTGTCCTTGAGACTCAGGGAGGGAGAATCCTTTCCTGAAGGTCACAGGAAGATGGAAAGGAAAGGCCAACTTTCCAAAGGACTCCGGCTCTGCGTCAGAGAGCTAGAAAAACAGCCAGCCTGTAAATAAGCACAAGACATCAGAGTCAACAGATTCAGCCCTCTGGGCACCTGAGCCACACTTCTAGATGAGGCACACAACCAATTTTACATGTCCTCATGGTACATAACATTTGGATAATGCATTAATATTTAGAAAAGCCTTCTAGAAAATATTTTAAGTCTCGGTAGCTTTACCCGAAATTGCAGATTCTATTCGCCAGTGAAACATTTATCAACACAAACTCCAACACCACATCCCTGGGACATTCAGATGTCCCCTAACCCAAATCTGGCCTGGACTCCTCTTCTCCCCTCTCCCAGCAGACACTGTTAAAATGCCTGAGAAGGGGGTCCCAGAATATGGCACAGGAAGAAAAGAGGAAAAGTAGCTCTGATAAACTAACAGGGAGCCGAGGCAGGCAGAGGTGGACAGGGAAGAGTCTGGAACCATACCTCTTGGGTGGAAGAAGAGCTGGCTCTCACTCCCACTACACCAAGGAGCTCAGGTGAGAGAGCAGGTAGAGGGCTCTGCATGGTACCTGGTCCTAGTTGACTATTCAGTAAAAATATTACTCAGAACACCTGCGGGGAAGGCATGGCACTTCCCCAGGACAGGCAGAGGCCTGGGGCAAGGCAGGATATATAAGGGACAAGTCCGTCCACTCAGCAAATTTCCTGCAAAGAAATGTCTTGGGGAATGCACAACCCTTATTGACTTGGGGCTCTCACTTCAGCTGCAATGTGCCTTCTTCCTTTTTTTTAAGTCCCTGAATCCTGGCCCAGAGGAGACCTCCTGTTCCCATAAGCCCTTGGCTCCTTGGTGGAAATCTGACTCTAAGAAAAGCAGGCGAGAGAGGGAGGAAGGTCTTCCCTTCATCCCTACTCCCACCCCCGCCCCGCGACCCTACCTTCCCCACCTTCCTTAGGTCCCCGCAACACCTGTTGGGGTGAGAGCCAAGTCTTGGCAGCTCGCGCCCCTCCCCGCGGCCGCCCCTTCCTGCAGCCCGGGATCCCCCTCCTGAGCGCGTCCCGCACCTGTATTTGTTAATCAAGCCGCAGAGGACGCAGTAATTGCCCGGCAGAAAACACGGGTGCAGATGTTAGGGAGCGCCGGGGCAAAAGCACTAAATGAGATTCTTGTTTTCCAAACAGAGCCCGAGATTTAATTACAGCCTTTCCAAGTGCTTATTAAAAACCCTTATTTTTTTTCCTTATTGTTTTCCTGCATGGCGCATATTGAATCAGCCGCTGCTGTTGTCTTGTTTTGGAGCGTTCATAAAAAGAACCGATGTGGAAAATTGCAAACACAGATTGTACCCAAACAATATCTTCTCCCTTTGCTTTTTCCCTTTTCTTTCTTCCCGCTGAATAATAACATCGCCGAGTGCAGTCAGCGCACATCCGGGCTCTTTCCCAACAGCCAAAGTGGGTCTTTGGGCGCCCAGAAACCATCGCTTCACCCGCGCGAGAAACAGCACAGAGGCCAGGAGAGCTGGAACATATGTCCTGTGGGAAACAGGAGGGGACAGTTGCGCACTGGACCTAGAGCCAGACAATCCCGGAGAAGGGAAGTGATGGAGCCAGATTAAGGTGATTCTGTCCCAGAAGGACCAGGAAGTCCTCCACTAAACCACATAGCCCCTCTTGATGCATTCATCAAGAAGGTCCACAAAGATCTTCGGGCTCTTCTTCTTTTTTTTTTTTTTGTTTGGTTTTGTTTTTGGGGGGTACTGGAGATTGAACTCAAGGGCACTCAACCACTGAGCCACATACCCAGCCCTGTTTTGTGTTTTATGTAGAGACAGGTCTCACTGAGTTGCTTAGCGCCTCACCGTTGCTGAGGCTGGCTTTGTTTTTTTTTGTTTTTTGTTTTTTGTTTTTTTGGTACCAGGGATTGAACTCAGGGGCACTCGACCCCTGAGCCACATCCCCAGCCCTATTTTGTGTTTTATGTAGAGACAGGGTCTCACTGAGTTGCCTAGCAGCCTCGCCATTGCTGAGGCTGGCTTTGAACTCGCGATTCTCCTGTCTCAGCCTCCCACTGAGGCTGGCTTTGAACTTGCCATTCTCCTGTCTCAGCCTCCCAAAGTGCTGGGATTACAAGCGTGAGCCACCACGCCCGGCTCGGGCTCTTCTTTGAAGCCCATAAAGTTCTTCATTCGAAAAACGTGGTGTGCTTCCCTGTGCCTTCTCCAGCGGTACGCTGGATAACCAGCTATAGTCCCTACAAGTACCATCACTGCTTCCAGGGGACCAGGGCCAGGGCCACAGCCACAAACAGAAAGGGTTCCACCCAGGGATTCAAATATATAATTTTCTGCTTACCTCTAAATGTTACCACTGTTAGAAAACAAGCCTGTTTCCCAGGCCTTTGTCACAGTTTACACTGAACAAAGTCCTCAGGACACACAGAGGTAGAAAAAATCAGAGCCCTCTGGACATCCCCAGGTCCCCAGCAGAGCCTCCTCATCATGAGCCATCCTGCCACTTTCTCCTGCTTCCTCCACCTGCTGCCACCACTTGAATCTGGAACAAGTTTTAAGCAGGAGGCAGCTCCTCTCCCTGGCCATCTTTCCTCCCTGCTGCTCTTCTGACGGGAACGGCTCGAGGAGATGCCAATTAGTGCCAATTTAGGAAAGTGGTGCAAGCATGGGGAAGATTTCTCATCACACAATGTTTAAAATTCTATTCTTTCTCTCAGTCCCCTGCTCCTCATAATCCCGCAGCAGCCACAGCGGCCTCCCACCCTCCATCCTGCTCATTATCTCAAGTTGCCCTGAGTGGCCTGGGGAAATGGAGCCCACAAGAGCCCTGCGGAACTCACACCCTGCCACTCTTGCCTCAGGTCTCTCCCAGAGGAGCAGCCGCCTGTGCTGAAATAAGGGGTCCAAGACTTTGGCCATGTGACCCCAGAGGAGAACGCTTGGTTGCCCCCAGAACTTCATTTTTCTCTGTCCTTCAAATTCTATTCTTTGATGTTACCCAAGGATGGGAGTTAGAGAGAAAGGAATTATAGGAAGACAAGACAATCTGTAGATTCCTTCATGACCCTCCCACCCCTACACAGAGTGGACATCAGCAGTAGAACCCAAGGGACGTCACAACCTCACCACACCAGACTGCAAGGCACCTCCCCCCTTCTGGGCTGTGGGCCATGCCCAGGGACGGGCAAAGTGGCAAGACCAGCTGGGGGCTGGGGATATGGCTCAGCTGATAGAGTGCTTCCCTCAGGTTCAATCTCTAGCACTGCAAAAAAAAAAAAAAAAAAAAAAATCTTGAAAGAGCTGGTATTTCTGATGAGATTCTCCAGATCTAATCTCCCCCAACAGAATGATGGAACATTAGGGCAAAAAAGAATGTTCAGATCAATTCTCAATGTCACCATTCTGTGTCCAGAGAGGATGAAGCTGCCCAGCCCTTCTTGTGGCTCAGCTTAGGATTCACACCATCTATGTATAAAGAGACCACTTCTTCCTCCAGAGGTGATCAGCAGGGTAGCCTTTGTTGGTTGTGGCTGGATGTCAGGGTCCATGGTCTTGTCACCAGTTTCAAGGGCACGAGGCAGCTGTACTGGTGACAATGGAGACAACCATGATAGGAGCAATTTCCTGGCCTGGTGGTCTAACTCCTTGCTTCTGGCTCTTGCAGTGATGTTGTGAAGACCTAATCTCTATATAAAATCCCTTTCTACCTGAAATATAGTGGTTTCTGTTCCTTACCGTAAATCCTGACTGACACCAAGGCACCCACTTTGCAGAAAAGTGAAATAACTTGTCCAAGGTCCCATAGCAACTTAGAAGTCAGAGCTAGGACCAGAATCAGTTTTCCTCACTCTAACCCAGAGCTCTTCAGCAAAGAAGTAGAAAATGACACTTAAATCCCCTCTTCCTTTCCCCCAACACCTTGCCCCAGCTCAGCAGGTGTGTGTGCATGTGTGTGTAAAGACATGGGCATAGCTGTATGTGCACCCTGGCAGAATGCTCTGCATCTCAATATTGAGGGGCTTTGTCCCTAGTGCCACCGAAAGTCCAGTGGCTCAGCTGCCACCTCTGTGCTGTGGCTCTATTAAAGATCTTTCAGGGAACAAGTTTTCATTTCATGGATGATTCAGAATCTCTGTTCAGAGGAAATTGATGTTTTGCCAAGGCATTTTCCCACATGAGAGATGGTCAGAACTCACCGTCAAAGCAGATAAAGACAATGTAAGTCAGCAGCTTAGAACCACAAATTTTAAAAGAATGCTGAACTAGTTGGGCGCGGTGGTACATGCCTGTAATCCCAGCACTTAAGGAGGCTAAGACAGGAGAATCGCAAGTTTAAAGCCAGCCTCAGCAATGACTAGGCACTAAGCCACTCAGTCAGACCCTGACTCTACATAAAACACAAAATAAGGCTGGGGATGTGGCTCAGTGGTCGAGTGCCCCTGAGTTCAATCCCTGGTACAAAAAAAAAAAGCTGAACTGATGATAAAAGTCTCTAAAGGTATTGAAGCTAAAACCCAGGGGGAAGCTGTTAATGCCCTGTCACTGGGCACCAGGGAGAGCTCCACCAGCCAGCCAAGACCCGCACCCAGCCGGCTGCACATCAGCTAGCTGCAGTGAGCTCTGGACTGGGGTTTCCCAACAGCCTCCACTTGGGGCTCCTGAAGTCTCACCCAGGCCTTTGACTTGGCCAGAGATTCTGAAAATGGAAAATTCAGTCCACTCTTAGGGAGAAGGCAGCGGCCATTATTAGATCAGCAACAGCAGAAGGGTCTATGAAAAAGAGAGAACAGAATTGGATTCCACAGGGGGCCACTGTATTTGACCTTCAGAGAGTACCTATTATTCCCTCCCTCCACCACATCTCCTTTCCTGAATCTAACTCGTTGCTTTATAAGAATCAACCTGTTCTGCTCTCAAATTTCCCCAGGCCTCCCAGCCTCCGGGGCCATGACAGGCCATCTCTCAGTCCAAAGGAGCTTTCCATTTAATCCCTCCCCCATCCTCTCTCCATACCCCACAGATAGGTGAGCCCCAGAGTCATTTGTCCCCAAAGCTGATCTACAGACCAGAGCTATCCATGGAGACATTCACATCAGACTTGAGCCAAATTAAAAAAGAAAAATCAGGATGATGCTGAATGGGTGCACACGTGCGCACACGTGTGTGTGTTGGTATGAGTCCATGTAAGGTTGCCAACCGACCTTTCTTGGGAAAAATTTTCCTTTGTTCTGAGATATTTCCCCTCCTGGGAATAGTCCCTTTTTCCTGTTAAAATAGTCTTTCTTCTATGAACTGACAATTAATGTCATGTTTTCAGGTAGGGAGACAGAAGTCTCTTTTCCTTTTCTTTGTTAATCTCATTTCACCAAAGAAGTCAACTCCTTTGTGTTAGCCTGGGTGCTTGTTTTTCTTCTTTCTGGTCTACACTGTCTGTGTGCCTACAACTCTATCCCTCTTCCCCTCACCTTTGCAGCTTCTGCCAGTGGACATCTGGGTTCTCAGGTAGTTGGAAATGACTCTACAAAAGCTGTTCACCTGCCCCGAGTAGGATGCAATAGGCCACTCTTCATTCATCCCCTCCTGTGGTCAGCAAGAGCTCCACAGGGATACCAGGACACCTCCAAATGCAGTTTAAAGAAAGACTCCAGGGCTTTCTTCACCCTCATGGCCACCTTCCCAGGCCCACCTCCAGCCTTTGATGGCACTCTAGAGCACCCCCAGATATCTCTGAGGCTGATGGTTTAGGAGACCACATGACAGCCAACAGCGCATAACGAGGCTCTCTGCAAGCTAGGAAAAGGTGCCCTGAGAGTGTACAAAGCCCTGCAGATGCCCCACCTAGTCAGCAGAATGAAGTCTGTGCTTCAACTTCCACTGACTTCCCAAACATGCAGTAAACAACCAGGCATTTATTTGAGGAAGAACATTCCAGGCAGAAGCACCAGCAAGAAAAAAGGTCCTAAGGTGGGAAAGTGCTCAGCACATCCAAGGAGCAGAAAAGAGACCTGAGTTGGCCGGAGCAAAGTGAGCTGGGAAGAGCAGCAGGAAGTGAGGTCTGAGAGATGCCAGGGCCAAGTCATGCTGGGCCTTGGAGACCACTGTGAAGGTGGTGGCTGTTCCCTGAGATGGGGCTTAATGGAAGGACTTAGGCATTCAAATTATATGATCTGAGTTACATATTAAAAGATCACTCCAGCTTCTTGTTGAAAATAGAGTTAGGGGAAGACAGAAAAAGCTGGAAGGCCAGGCAGTCATCCAGGCAGGAGATGGGTGTGATGTGGCCTGGTAACTGGAAGAGATGCTGGGAAGCAGTCAGAACCTGGATATTTTGGAGGGAAAACTGATGCTTGGGTGTGAAGACTAAGGATTCTGGGAAGACTCAAAGATGACTGGCCTATGCCATGGAGAGATAGAGTAGCCATGTGTTGCAGTGAGGAAATTGCAAGAAACACTAGTTTAGAAGGGAAGGAGTTTGTTTAGTCATGTACACTCTGAGATCCCTTTAGACACCAAAGTGGAGGTGTCAGTCATTTGGATAAAAATAAACAACTGATGAAATATGGGATGTAACATGGAGATGCTTTTTAAAAAAAAAAAACAGCATGGAGATGCTATTTAAAGCCATGAGACTAAAGGAGGTCCCCAAGGAAGTGAGCACAGAGAGGTAAGGTTGAGCACCAAACCTTCCATGGCTGGAAGTTGGGAAGATGAGGAGGACCCAACAGGAGGGTCTGAAAAGGAACAGCCATCAAGGCTGGACATGTCCAGAAGCCAAGTGAAGAGGAGGGAGTGGTGAGCCTCACCAATTGCTGCTGCTCGGCCAAGGTGAGGCAGAAGGCCTGGCCCCTGGGCTAGGCTAATACTTGGCCATTTTTCTGCTGCATGGTCTTGGATGAGTTCAGGCCACTCTCTAGGCTCCATGTCTTGTTTGTCAAATGGGGGTGACATGGTACTCGCCCCATTGGGTGGTGGTGATGAATTCTTAAGTTGAAAATAGAAAATAATGTCAAGTTTCTGTCACCATGCCTGGCACATGGCAGATACTCAGCAAATGGTAGCCAGGAACATCGTTAGATCTCGGCTTCTCTCCCTCCTCCTCTCTTTTTCGCAAAAAGGAAGCAGAGAGGGCAAGCTCCCTGTGGATAGAAGGAAGGGATTCAGAGGAGTTTCAGCCATTTCTGTTTCTATTCCTCCAGCTTTGGAACATCCCATCCACTAGAATGTCACCAGAGCCCTACACAGGGTCTAAGGACTTAAATGCGAGGAATCTAGGGCTGCAGGGGAATTCCAGCCAGGCCCTGGAGTTCACCTGCACCGGTGTGCTGCTGGGGCAGGGCAGTCATGAAGAGGAACCCAGGCAGGTGTGCAGGCTGTGAGGGAAGGGGCCAGGTGGAGGCCGGGGGCTCTTGGACTCTGACCTATAAGTTTACTAGGGAGTAGTAGACAAATAAAATGACCCACAGAGCTGAGAGCCCAATGTGTCACAAGGACATGATCCTCAGGAGGATGTGATTAGGGGCAGCACCAGGTGACCATACAAGCTCCTGGCCCTCCTGGAAAACTCTCTCCCATCTTCAGTGCCAATGCTCCATCTGCCCGCGGGCTGCTTGCTGCCGGCCCTGTATCTTCAGCACCCTCCTCCCCACTGGGACCTTAGAGCTCACCCAACAAGGCTACTGCATGTATCCCCAGGTTGGGCCCCGCCCATGGGTATACTCCTTGGTGTCTTAACACTTCGGGGTACCATGGTCAGCACAACCCTTCCCAATGGCTCCTCCCAGGCCAGAGCGCAGACTGGCCCCTCCCAGGGCTGCCAGGTCTCACTGCCCTGCCTCACCGGGAGAGGTTGCTGGGCATATGGGAGCAACCCCTTCTCAGCTCCAGGTCAGTCACAAACCCCTTTGCTCATCACAACGTTTCTGCCTTTATCACTTCTAATCTGCCAGGCCAAAGCCGAACTTGCTTTGGGTTGCCATGGCAACGCTCATCCCAATCACGTCTATCTTGACCCTGGAACTAAGAAACCGGGGTCTGTGCTCATAAATCTCTGGGGGTGGGGACGCACCGACAAGGCTGGTACATACGCTGGACACAGCAGTGCCATCACGGTAGAGGGGCTCCTGCCCCCTGGGGGCTTCTTTGCTTTCCCTATAATACACCACTGGGGGAAGCAAAGAAGAACAGGACATTTCTCAACTCTGCCTACTTCTCTTTGGTTCTGTCTGCCTCTCACTCAACGTGGCCACCAGATTCTCTCCCCTGGATTCTGCTGGTGGCAGACAGGACCAGAGAACAGTGAAGCAGCATCCCCACTGGTCTGCCTAATCTTTTGTGAGTGGGAAACAGACTGTATCTGCCCTTGCTGGATGCTCACAGGACACTTAACTGTCTTCAGGTCCTCTCCTGGTGCCAGGCCCTCCAGGATTGGGCCCAGCTACCTCTCCAGTGTCAGCTAGTCCTTCCTGCCTGACCCTCACACCCTGCCTTCCCTCCATGATCCCATGCTCCTGAGCTTCCTAGAATTCCCTGATATACCAGACGTCCTCCCCCTCCGAGCCTTTGAACATGCAGTTCCCTCTGCCTGGATTGCTCATCTCCTCCCTCTAGCTGCCAGGTTTGGCTCAATTATCACCTCTTCTTTGGTAGTCCCCACAAGCTAATCTGGGAGCCCAGGTGCTCTCCCCAGGCCCTTTATCCTCCCTCTCCTTGAGGCTGTATCATGTGCAAGATTAGTATCACCAGCTGGTCTGCCTGCCCGCCCCTTACAAGCTCCCTGAGGGCAGAGCAACTGCTAATCTTCACGTTTCTACCCCTAACTCTAAGCCCCTCACAGGACACCAGAGCTAAGGAACTCAGGTGGGAAGATAGAAAGGAAAGGGAACATGGGAGAGGAATCTGCATCTGTGAGACTCAGTATATCATTTCAATTACAGAAAGTTAATGTAAGGACTCCAAATGGCTTGGCTTTTAGAATAGCAACTAAGGCCTCAAGTGCGAAAATAATAGGCATGAAGTACTTCCCACATCCTTAAGGAAGCTGCCAGAAACTTATGAAAAGGCCCCAGCTCCAACTACAAAGCTCCATCCCCAACCTAGTATATACACAGAAGACAACAGAAAAGTCAAGATAATTTCCAGAAACAGGGTTATAGGCCTGGGGCTGAGGCTGTTGTGGATTTTCCCTCCGTTCCCATGGGGAGGGGAGGAAGATGCTCATCTAATCTCAGTCAGGTGAACAAGACACCAACAGAAACATCTGTAGAGGCAAGATGCACCTGTGAATAGGCATGCAGATCTAGCCAGTCCAGCAGTGGGCCAGCTGGGCATGCCTCCGCTCTGTTAGCATTCCCCAGTCCCCGCTCTCCAGGCACAGACTGCAGAGAGCGAACTCCTACACCATTGTGAGCAGCCCACAGCCAGAACCAGCTCTAAGAGGCCCCAAGGGAGGGGAGGTACACTGAACAGGGTGGGACATGACTGCTTACCTGGACTAGACCAAACTTCTTTTTTAGTTTCTTGAAACAGCTAGAAAGCAAGGACTCTGAGATGTCACCATGGGATAACAAGGGAAACCCATCCTGGCACCTTTGTATCCCTCTCCACCAGGCTGTTCAATAAACAAATTCCATCAGGAGAGAGAGAAGTCCTCCAGGTCTGGAAGAATAAAGGAGCTGGGGAGCATAAGTCACCAAAAAGTTCTTCCTGGGGTCTGGAAATGAGCTTTTTGGCTCCTGCAAAGCCCTGGGGGAACCTCCTCCCTCCTTCTACCTACCCCATCACTCCCCACCCACTGAAACCCTGTTCTGATGATACAGTATCAATCCTCAGGGTGGAGATTCTGCATCAAAGTCAGGCATCTACCTGCTGAATCCACACCAATGCTACTTCCACACAATCAAAGATACAAATGGGTGCAACATCCAGCCAGGATGTTTTCCTCCATTATTCATTAAAATGTGTGCTTTGGCATCCTAAAAGCACAGCATACACTCAAAACTACTTTGACTTAGCCAGCATACGTGGCACCCCTAGCCCCACTCAGCTTTGGACAGGAACATAGCTCACAGCTCTGAATCCTGAAATCATAATTCTGCTCCAGCCAGAAAGCCCAGGCAGCCTCCGCCACAAACCCAATCCAAGAGGAAAATTTAATTCCTTTTTGATTCTTAAAATGATCTGTTTTCCTCTCTTCCCTCTTTCCTGCCTCGAGCACCTTCTAAATATTTATGACGTCATGCCTCATTGGCATTCCTCCCAGGACACCTTTAATAAATATACTGAGGGGGGAAGCCTCTGCTTGAATATTAAATATTAAATCTATAAGACATATAATCCTCCTAATTAAGTTGAATCTAGTCCTATGCATTAAATCAGGAGAAAAGGAAAGGTAGAAAGAGGACCCAAAAAGCCCAGGGAGCACCTGCATAGCTGGGCCATTTTTAAATTCTAGCAGTTACAGCCTCTGTTCCTTGGAACATTCAGGCTGATAGCATCTTTGGAACAAAAGCCAGGCAGCCAGGCAGCCAGGCAGGATGAAGGAAGGATTTCCTTCTTCCAGGTTTATCCCGCACTCACGGGCCAGAGTCCGCTCTCACAGCCCAGCCACAGAAGAGGGACTCCCAGCAGCTAGACCTCAGCCCTGGGGCAAGGCCCCCTCCCCCTGGGTCAAGGTACCTCACCACGGAGCCCCCCCTTGCACACCCGTTGTCCATGCGTCTTCCCACCAAGTGCTCTGCAGTGGCAGGCAGCAATATTTTATGATGAAACTTGCCCAAAGCGTTTCACTGATTTAAGGCTTCCTCCTTCCTGGCCTGTTAAATGCCCCTGCAAGGAATGTCCCTCCCACAGCATCCCATCCTACCCCTCACACATCCCTGAGGAAGCCTGTGTCACCTACCCTGGTCTCTAGAATCAAGTGCTAGGTCACCACATTTATTTACTCACCCACTAGGTGCTGGTCCCTATGACATGGGAATCATCTTTCCATTCTACAAAAAACACTGGAATGAAAAAGGCCATGCCCTCTGAGGGTTGGAGGTGACAGATAGCCCTCAATGGAGAGGAAGGTGACATGTTACTCAGGGCTGGAGACATTGACCTCCTTCCATGAACCAAGGGCTGATAGAGGAGGGACAGAGGCAGCTGATGGATGTTCTGGGAAGGATCTGTAAAGAGAACCAGATAATGTCTATTAGCCAAAGTCCTCAAGGGTAGACACTGAGTTTCTCACTTCAGTCAGAGCCCCTTGACAGGATGGAAAACATGAAGACCCTATGCCCCTCACCTCAGAAGCAAGACCAGTCTGGTTGCCTAGAGAATAAAGCAAAGAAATGAGAAAAAAGAGGTTAACATGTGTGGGGACCAGGCACCCCCTACCACTCGCAGAGCCCAGGGCAAGAATACAAATCAGAATTCACATAAAGTCCCCTGGCCAGGAGCCTCCCCCTTCTTGTCACGTCTTTGCTTCTTTATACCACCTGCAGGGAACTTCCCCCCCCTTGTGCAGACACACTGGTCTCCACTCCGGTCACCACTGGCATATCCTGGTTGTGACGCCCATCTCACCCTCCCAAACAGCTGGGTGTCACACTTAGGATATGGCAGGTGCCAGGCCTGGCTTGAGTGATGAATCCTGGTGTCTTGGTTATATGGAACATAGCTGAGAAACAGATTTCGCCCTGTGGGGAAGGTCGTGGTGATGGGAAGAGCAGGAGATGAAGGAATGCGGAGCAAGGGCCAGGAGACAGGAGGAGATGGTTTCTAGCTCCCAGGAGGGTGGCATGGAGCCTGCTCTGGTGGGCAGGACCTGGAGAGACAAAGGACATGGAGACATTCATGCCAAGGTATAAGCCTGAACCAGAGGACACACCCCACTCCCTCGGGGTGAAGCTGAATCCTGTGCAGGAAAGCATCACAGGTCAGGGCGGAGCAGAGACACAGAAAGAACAAAAGCAGTGTCCTTCTGTGTCTTCCAGAGTGTCAGTCACGGCTGGCAGAGACATCCCGACTTTGTCAGGAGAAGCCCTTGCCTACCTGTGCCCTCCTGACACTCTGCGGGGCCTGGCGGCTGCTTTCCTGCCAATCCATGGGAAGTGGCTTGCTGCATATGCTGGCTTTCGCTGGTAACGCGAGAGTCACCTGCTTCTGGCCCTTTGTGTGAAGTAGAAAGCAGAAAAGTGCCCTGAGTCCCAAATGGAAAAACAGATCAACAGAAAGGTGGGGCATCTACAAGATGGGAAAGGAGTGGCTCGGCTGCCTCTGCTGTGGGGAGGTGAGACCCAGCTAGCCTTGGTGGTCCTGGCTGCCCAAAGCCAGGTCAGGGGCAGTGCTGCTGAGCTCAAAATAACACCCAGGGATGGAGCGGAGGACTAGCACTCTTTCAGGGGCGAGGGAGTGCAGGGGGAGCTCAACTTGGATTTGAGCTTGAAACTGATGAAAATTCCGGCTTCTCACTCAGAGTGGAAGTGGAACTAGCCTGGTCTGGGATCGGGCTGCCTGTGGGAAGCTGGGTCGATGCTCTCAGAGCTGAGGCTCCTCTGCACAAGACAAGGAAGAATGATACCTCTGGAAGAAAAGAGGTCGTGACAGTGTGATCACAGCAATGCTTTACAAACGCACCTGGAAAAACCTGGAAGGAAACACCAAGTGTTTACCATGGCTATTTTCAGGTCATAGAGTTGGGGGTAATTTTTCATTTTCTTTTAAAAATTGAACATATCTTCCCCCTCAGCTCTCACTTCCCTTGATTACTTTAGTACTCTTAAGAGTCTGCATGCTCTGAATCCTTAGGCTTGCAGGCCCTTGGCGCATTGGAAGTGACCAGTCTAAATGCACACTATCAACAGCTTCCTACAAGAGTAAGGAGAGGGAAACCGCAGGCTGTGACCGCAGACAGCAGCTCCAGACAGACCCTCGGGAGAAAGAAACCTGGTGGGTAAACCTGGGGTCAGCTGGTCAATGTCTTTGGAGCCACTCCAGCTCTCCCTAGCTGGAGAGGGCAGGTGGCAATATAACCAAGAAAGGCAGCGTTTGCCAAGGCTTGGCCAGGAAAGCAAAGCATAAATTGTAAGAAATTTCACTTGCCAAGAGAATCCTCTATCTAGGAAAGGATTCTGACATATGTGGGGACAGAAAGGGTGCAGAATGAAAGGGACATATGTGGGAGACTAGGGTGCACCTGGGCCCAGTAGAGACAAAGCAGTAGCCCTAGGAAGGGAAACAGCAAAGAGGCTAGGGATACCCGGAGCCAAGCTGAGCCTTTCTCAAGTTCATTCATCAGGGATGAGCTCACTGAAGCCAGGAGCTGGCGAAGACACCCGAGCCCTCTGGCATTTCCTCTAGCTCTGCACCCATTATGTTTGCTGATGTTCTCCGGGAATTGCATTTTGGACTCCTGAGCTAGAAAGAACAAAAATAACAGGATTACAATACTTCCTGCCCCTTCAACATGTTCACACAGAATCTCAGTGGGAAGGTAAGCACCCCAAGAAGCGGTCTCTGAGCAACAGAGTCTCCTGTCCCTACAGCCACTTCCCAGGGACAAATAAGCTGTCATCTTCAAAAGCTGGGGCCTCTGCAGTAATTCTGCAGGGCTCCTGGCTCCTCTCAGCAGACCCTCTCTCATCCTCCGGCTCCACCAGATGTGATCTGACTTGATTTACTAGGACCTGGGCTTCCATGTAGGGCTTTAGGGCCAAATCTCTATTCGAGAATTAAATATAGCATATATGTGTATCCTATATAGTCAATGTGTTTCTCCCTACAGAATCTGGCAGGACAATGCACATACTGGCACTCTGGCTAGCTGGAGTTGCAGCTAATGTTTGCAGGAGAAGGCATGGCACCGGTGGGCCTGTCTGGCTACCTAATTAGGAAACAAGTTACCAGGGAGTGAGTCTGTGGTCTCTGTGCCCAACAGTCACCACCACATCCTCTTGCATTGGTTTGAGCACCTCCCTCTGAAGCCCCAAATGTAAACATTCAGACACAGACACGTTAAACCACAGTTCCCTGGAATCCATCTGTCTCTGAGTTAGACCGGCCTCCCCACACCCTCTCCCTACACCAAGCATAGAGGAAACTCAGTCTCATCTGCTCCAACTCTTAGCTCTAAGGTCCACCACCTCCCCTGCCCCTCTTTCCATCCCACCATTCTCCATTAGCTGCTTCTTGGTCTGCCTGGACCTGCAGGATGTGGTTAACACCATCTCATCCAGAAACTGCCTGAAGATCTTCATATCCTGCACATCCTAGAGAGGAGGTATAGGGCAGGAGTTGGGTCTGCAGTTACTGTTTTCTCCTGAATGTCCACTCAAAAGATTCGCATTGCTTGGAATTGTCTGACACCCACCTTGGTTGGGGATTCAATCAGCCCTGCAGAGCCTCATACCAGAAACCCTGGGCTGAAGTCTCAGTGGTGCTGGAGCTGCAGGAGGGTAGAAGTTACACAGGTTCTCATTTCCCAAGGCTTATCACAGCCTCCAATGCCCTCCTTATGGGTGTGCAAACTCCTAAAGTCACTTGGAATTATTAGCCCAAGTGTGGTGCCTTTGTAGCACACATATGTTTATACATGTGTTCATGCATGTAGGAACTGCAGTGGGGGAGGAGGCTGGGCCTTGTCATCCCTTGATGTAACCATACTCCACTGGGAGGTATCCAGCTCCATATGGAATATAAGCATCCACACATAGAGTTGGCCTAGGACAGAAGTCACCAAAATGGGAGGAAATGGCTTTGCTGACCACCTGATTTTTATTCTACATGCCAACATTAGGTTGGAGGTGGGAAAAACTTTGATAGTCATAAAATCAGAAGAAGCCTTTTCAGGATACGCACTCTCGTCAAAAATCTGCTTGAGAACAATCCATAGATTGCTTTTTTTATTTTTTTAATTCTTAGATTGCTTTATTTATTGTTGTTTAGAAGTGAGTGCAGGCTTGAGAGAACAATTTGTGTGTCCTAGATCCATTTATTTTTTCCTTTTCACCAATTATCAGTACTTTATATCTATATATGAGAAAGAAAGAGAAGCATAGCATGAACCTGGCCTTCAATATCAGTCAAGTTTTCAAACACATCAGTCAAGACTTTTTTCAGCAAGTATCCAAACTAGGTATCGAACACCATGTAGATTCTCCTTTTAAAAAAAGGGATTGATTTTCATTTCCAGCAAGGTGGCAGATGAGATAGCCAGAAAAACTCCTGTTACCAAATACTTGGAAATACTGGAAAAAGAAAACCAGCATCCTTTAAATGCATCTCAGAAGAAAGCAAGGAAAATCTCTAGAGCAATACAACAAAGAGGAAGCTTGAAAAAAAGCGGCAAGTGGTACTGATGCTGTGGCTACACACACAGCACTGGCTGGCTGGTCTCAAATTTAAAACAATAAAGAACCCTGGGATGTAGCTCCATGGTGCAGTGTTTGCCTAGCATGCTGGCAGCCCTGTGTCCAATCCCCAGGACTGCCAAAATTAAAAACTAAAAAAGGAAAAAATAAAATAAATAGAAAATTGAGAGCGGAAAAACACAGTAAAGAAAATAAGTGAAACAAAAACTTAGTTCTTTTTAAAAAATTAATACATAGCCAGGCGCAGTGGTGCATGCCTGTAATCCCAGCACTTAAGGAGGCTGAGACAGGAGAATCACGAGTTCAAAGCCAGCCTCAGCAACAGCGAGGCACTAAGCAACTCAGTGAGACCCTGTCTCTACATAAAACAGAAAATAGGGCTGGGGATGTGGCTCAGTGGTCGAGTGCCCCTGAGTTCAATCTCCAGTAATGATGATGATGATGATGATGATGATGATGATGATGATGATAATAATACAAGTGATAAATTTCCAGCTGTCCAGAGCAAAGGAAAAGAGATAACCACATACCTTATAGGTGTTAGAAATAAAAAATAAAACTACAAACAACTCTATGAAACCTGAATACTGTTATATCTATGCTTTTAATGAATCTGTGGTTTAAAACCTTTCTACAAAGAAAACTCCAGACCCAGATGGCTTCAGTGGCAATTTTTTCCAAACAGCAAAGAAGAAATAATACCAATTCCACACAAAATCTCCAAGAACATACGATAAAAAAGAACTCCCAACTCATTTTATAAAGGCCATCATTAACTGTATATCAAAATCAGACAAAACCATTGTAAGAAAACAACATTGCAAATCTGTATTCTTCATGAATATAGCTTCAAAAATCTCTAACAAAACACTAGCATGTGAATCCAAAATTATCAAAAGGATAATTCATCATAACCAGAATGCAAGGGTAGTTCAATTACTCAAAATTAGTCAGTGTGATTCACCACATTAACAAGCTAAATCATCTCAATAAAAATATAAAAAGCTTTTGACAAAATTCAATATCTATTCATAATGAAAAAGAAAACTCTTGCCAGGCACAGTAGTACATGCCTGTAATCCTAGAGGATTGGAACGCTAAGACAGGAGAGTCTTGAGTTCAAAGCCAGCCTCAGCATTTTAGCAAGGCCTTAAGGAACTCAGTAAGATCCAGTCTCTAATAAAATATAAAAAGGACTGGGAATGTGGCATCTCTGAGTTCAATCCCCAGTACCAAAAATCAAATAAAAAAAAAAAACCTCTTAGTAAACTAAGAATAGAAAAGGAACTTTATCAAGCATCACCAAAACTCCAGAGCTAGCAGAATACTCTGTGGTAAAACTTTATGGCATCATATTTAATGGTGAAAGAGCAAATGTTTTCCTGCTTAGACTGGGAATAAGGCAAAGGTTTCTACTCTCTCCACTCTTATCCAACATCACACTGGAGGCTCCAAGCAGTGCAAAAGGAAAAGAAATAAAAAGCACACAGATTATAGAGAAAGAAATGTCTCTCTGTTTAACAATTAACAATGTGACTGGTTTTCTTTTTTTTTTTATTTAAATGCATTTCAAGTCATAGTACATATACAGAGCTCAATTTTTCCATTTCTCTGGTTGCAAACCAGATAGAGTCACACCATTTGTGTCTTCATACATGCACCAAAGGTAGTGATGACAATCTCAATCAACCATCATTACTGTACCCATTCCCCTTTCCTTCCTCCCACCTCCCCCCTGCCGCTTCCAGAGTTTCTCCATTTCTCCTATGTTCCCCATTCCCACCCCCCTTATGTATCCTCATCCACTAATCAGAGAGAACATTCAGTATTTGGTTTTTTGGGATGGGCTTACTTCACTAAGCATAATGTTCTCCAATTCTATCCATTTGCCTGCAAATGCA
>CM053407.1:20245195-20293756 GCA_028644305.1 Xerus rutilus
AAAGGTGGTGGAATATGATGGTCATAATAACCCTAACTTTATGTATGACTGCATCTATGTTGTGATTCTATACAACTTACAACTAGAGAATTGATATGTTATCCTCTATCTATGTACAATGAATCAATTTGCACTGTTAACATGTAAGCCTAAATAAAACAAATAAAATAAAGTAATTGAATCTGTGGTTACTGGTTTCAGTAGGGGCAGGAGAATTCCTGGGCCAGACTGTTTGGCAAACATACTCTACCAAAATCACAGGAAATAGTTTCAGTCCTATTCAAACTGTTTTAGCAAAGAGAAAAAGAAAGCTCATCAACTTATAAGACATCCAAAAACTTGATTCCAAAATCAGACAATGATAAAGAGAAAGAAATATTTTTAGTCAACCTCATTTATGCAAATACATGTAAAATATTAAATAAAATCTTAACAAATTGAACCAAATAATATGTAAAGTCACAATATATCAAATGCATGTAAGATTTACCCACAAGAGTAAGGGAAGGTCAGTAACCAGAATATCTACTAATACAATAAATTACATTAACTGAAGAAGGCAGAAAAACTACATGATCAATTTAATAGTGACAGAAAATCTTTTGCTCAAAAAAGTAGTAGGGACTTATCAAATTAAAAATAGGTGAAATTTTAAATGCCACCAAAAAACCTTATAAAACATCATACTTAGAGAGAAATAAGTTTTTATTGTTTTAGTCAGGCAAAGTAGTGCATACTTATAATCCCAGTGACTGGGAGGCTGAGGTAGGAGGATCACAAGTTCAAGGTCAGCCTCAGCGACTAAGCAAGATCCTGTCTCAACATAAAAAGTTGGGAGGATGGTCAGAAGGAGGGGTCTGAAGATGTAGCTCAGTAATAGAGCACACCTCAGTTCAATGGCCAAAAATGAAAAACATAAAAGTATTTTTCAAAACAAGGACAAGGTGAAGATATCACTTTCCTTGCTTCCATTCAGCATTTTACTAAAAGTAAAACTGTAATTGTTCACAAATAATATGATTTTCATATAGAACAGCAATTTTTAATAATTAAGAAGAAAATTAAGCAAAGGTAGGGGATATAAAATCATTATACAAAAATGAAACATAATCCTATATATCAGCATCAAATAGAACAATTTTAGATACACTTTACAATAGAACTATAAAGTATCTGCAGCTGGGCACCATGGCACATGCCTATAGCATCTGTACTACCAAGACTCAGGAAGCTGAGGAAGGATCATTTGAGCCCAGGAGATGGAGACCAGTCTGGAAACCATAGCAATACCCTGTCTCAAAATAAAAGAACTATAAGGTAAGACTAAATCTAAAGGTAAGTGTACAAGACCTGTATGAATAAGTTACTAAACACTTCTTAATGCCATTAAAGATGACATAAAGAAATTGTAAAATTATCAATGTTAAATAACAGGAAGACTAAATATCATAAAGATATCAATTTTCCCCAAACTATAGCATAATTAAGTGAAATTCTAACCAAAATTCCAAAAGGCTTTTTCATAGAAATTGACAATTTCTATGGAAAAGTAAATGACCAAAAAAAGCCAAGACAATGTAATAAAGAGAATTCAGGTGGGTAGACTTCCCTTACCTGAAATCAGCACTATTAATAAGAATGTAGGAATCAAGACAATATAATATGGGCATTAAAAGAGACGATCAGAAGCCCGGTGCAGTGGCTCATGCCCGTAATCCCAGCACTTGGGAGGATGAGACAGGAGAATCATGAGTTCAAAGCCAGCCTCAGTTCAAAGCCAGGCGCTAAGCAACTCAGTGAGATCCTGTCTTTACATAAAACACAAAACAAAATAGGGCTGGGGATCTGGCTCAGTGGTTGAGTGCCCCTGAGTTCAATCCCCGGTATCAGGAAAAAAAAAAAGACAATTAGATTATTTAGAATAAGGAGTCCCAGAGAACCACGTATATAAAAATAACTTGACATATGACAGAGGTGAACTTGCAGATCTTAGGAAGCAAGGATATAATATGCAATAAATAGAACTATAGTGCTGAGATGATTATTGACATGGAAATATAACTTATTTGATCCTCACCTTATACCATACACAAAATATCAATTGCAAATGAATTAAGATCTATATATGAAAAGCAAAACTTTAAGACTTTTAGACATATTTGAAATATAAGAAAATATAATATTTAGGCAGGAAATAAATTTCTCAGCAAGATATGAAAAATACCAACTATAAAAGGAAACACTGACAATTTCAACCAGATTAAAAGTGAAATGTTTTGGACATCAAAGCCTCTATAACATGATAAAGCCAAAGTCACAGTCTTAGTGAAGTTATTTATAATGCACATGAACAATACAGAAATTATGTCTATATTATATAGAGAACTTCTACAAAGAACAAGACAAACCACCCCAAAAAATGGACGAAAATTATAAATAGTCATAGCTGGGCATGGTGGCGCACTCCTGTAATCCTAGCACTTTGGGAGGCTGAGACAGGAGAATCGTAAGTTCAAAGCCAGCCTCAGCAATGGCGAGGTGCTAAGCAACTTAGTGAGACCCTGTCTCTACATAAAACACAAAATAGGGCTGGGGATGTGGCTCAGTGGTCGAGTGCCCCTGCATACCAAAAAAAAAAAAAATTACCAATGACAGGGAATGCAAATTCAAATAACAATATAGTTCCATTTCATACCCATTTGATTGGCAACAATTTTGATGGTACCAGATTCCGGCAGCCATGTGGCACAATAGTCTCATATGGTCTCAGGAGGACCACTTTGGAGAACATTTGAACAATACCTAATAGTGCTGAAGATGCATGTAACCCATCACCCAGCAACTCCATTCCAAGATATATCCCCCCAAAACTTCTAAACATAGTCAAGGAGATATTTATTCAAATGACTACTGCAGCATCGGTTATAATAGTGGAAAACTGGAAATACCTAAATGTTCATCAAGGAAATGGATAATGGTGGCAAATTGATTCAATAGACTACTACACCACCATGAAAATGATTAAAGCTATATGTATCCATTTGACAAATCTTAAAAACATAATTTTGTTTGAAAAGGCAAATTATAGAAGGATAAGCAGTTTGATAGCACAATCTTATTTAAATAGTTTTTAAATATGCAAAATAATACTATACATTATTTAAAGACGCATATCCATATAGTGGGATACACACACACACACACACACACACACACACATACTTGTATATACATATATATGAATGATTAACACCAAAATCAGAACAGTGATTTATCAGAGAAGTAGACAGATAAAGAGGAATATTATTTGGGCAATGAGGGATTGTACACAGGGAGCTTAGTGTCGTTCTTTCTTATGCTAGGTGGGCGCTTGGTGTATTTTGTAGTCTCCATCTTTTGGGTATGGCTGAAATGGTTTTTAGCTTTGTTTTTTATTTTGAAATAATGACTGATTCATGAAGTTGCAAACACCGTATAGACATGTCCCTGTGTCCCTTACTCGGTTTCCCCAATGAGTACATGTTACGTGAGTATGATACAATATCAAGACAAGGACATCGGCATTGCAGCTCTGAGTCAATACACCACAGATTGGATGTCCAACTGTTCCACAACCACGAGTCTCCCTCAGGCTACTCCAGTGGAGTCACCCCTGCCCTTCCCCACCCGACCGGCCCTAACCCCTGGCAATCCCCAATGCTAAGCTTTTGTCACTATAAAATGTTATATAAATATCATCATACAATGTATCAACTTCTGAGACTGAACTTTTTTCACTCAGAATAATGTGCTTGAGGTCTACCCAAGTTGTTTCACGTATGAATAGTTCCTTTTCATTTCTGAATAATAGTCCACAGAAGGTATTACCACACATAGTTTAACTGTGATTTATTCTAGAACATTTTGGCTGTTTAGTTTGGGATGGTTACAAAAAACACTGCTGTGATCAATCATTTTGAGACGGTTGGGGTGGACATGATTTTTTCTATTTCTCTAGAATAAATGCTTCAGACTAATTCTGCAGTGTTGCATGCTAAGTGTTTTTTTTTTTTTTTTTTTTTGGTACCGAGGATTGAACTCAGGGGTACTTGACCACTGAGCCACATCCCCAGCCCTATTTTTTTGTGTTTTATGTAGAGACAGGGTCTCACTGTGTTGCTTAGTACCTTGCTGTTTCTAAGGCTGGCTTTGAACTCACAATTCTCCTGTCTCATCCTCCCAAAATGCTGAGATTACAGGCGTGCGCCACCACACCCAGCAAGTGTATATTTTTTTTTAATTGACACACTATTTTCCAGAGTGGCCAGATCATTTTACTTTCCTACCATTGATATAAAGTTATGGTGTCTCCACATCCTCAACAGTATTTGGCATTGCTGTTATTTTTATTATTTAAATTTTTAGCTGTTCTGGTGGATGTGTAGTAATAGCTCATTGTGGTTTTAACTGGATGTCCCCGACAATTGTGATGTTGAACATTTTTTTCATGTGCTCACTTGCTATCAGGATGCTCTGATGAAATGTCACTTGTGTCTTTTGTCCATTTTCTTATTTTTTTTAATGTTGAGTTTTGAGAGTTCTTTATATAATCTGAGTTCTTTGTCAGATACGTGGCTAGCAAATACTTTCTCTCAATCCATAACTTGTTTTTTCATTCCCTTAACATCATCTCACACAGTGCAAAAGATTTTTTATTTAGATGAAGTTCAATTTATTGATTTTTTTCTTTTTTGAATAGTGCTTTTCATGTCATATCTAACAAATACCTATCTCTAGTTCCTTTATTTTCTTCTAAAATGTTTACAAACTTATAGATTAAATATATTATCTTTCTAGCTAATTTTTGCAGTGTGTAATGTTGTGAGGTTAAGTCAAGGCATCTTTGGTTTGGGGTTTGGAATTTTGGTTTTGGTTTTTATATTTTTCTATTTATTTTGCTTATGGCAAAAAATTCAATTGCTCCAGCACTTTTGTTGAAAAAACTTACACTTCCTCTATTGAATTATTCCTGTGCTTTTTTTCTTTCAAAAAACAGTTGGCATGCAGACTTAAAAGAAAGAAATTAAACGGTCTCTACTTGCAGAGGACATGATCATCTATGTAAAAAATTCCAGGAAATCTATAACAAAATCCCCTAAAACTAGTAAACAAATTCAGCAAGGTTGCAGGACACAGATCAACCTACCAAAGTCAGTCACAATTCTATCTCCTAGCAATGAACTCATAGCAACCAAAAATAAAATTATAATACTATACATACTCAAAAATAAATGAAATACTTAAGCATAAATCTAAAACAAAAGCCAAGGTGTACAGGACTTGTATATTAAAAACTGCAAAACACTAAATGAAAGAAATCAATGATGTAATTTAAGAGGAGAAATGTACTGTGTTCATTGATTGGAAGACTCAACAAAGTAAAGATGTCAATTCTCCTCAAATTGATATACAGTTTTAATGAAATTACTACCAAAATATCAATGTATTACAGTTTTTTAAAGTGTCTTTTATCAACCGGTTTTTACAGACTTCAGCTGAAAGGAAGTGCATGCCTGTGTGTGTGTGTGTGTGTGTGTGTGTGTGTGCGCGCGTGCGCGCATGTGTGTGTGTGTGTATACACGTGTGTGTAAGTATCAGCTTAAGCCTCACTTGGATTCAGTGAGATTCAACCCATGATTGTGCTTGGATATTCATGGGAAGAAAACAAGTTGAAAACCTCCTCTTCCCCATTAAGTTCGGCTTGTCTGAAATACAAAGGAGAATCCCACATGAAATAAAGAAGTTTGTGACCCTCTATATGTCACATCTGTGCTACTTCTCTTCCTGCTCCTCACCTGAGTCCCGTGTGGGAAACACATCTCTCCTTGTAGCGTGTTTCTGCACAAAGCTAAGCACAAATGAGGTCCTCAGTAAATTTCAGAACTGCCTCTGTCTAGTCACTTTATACCATGACTTTCTTCTTGGACCCTGCAAAGCTGGGTCATTTGAAATCCATACAGTCCTTGTCCTTGCCTCTTGCCCAGCCAGAAATGCTATTTATTCTTTTTTGGTTTTTTGCTCTTTTTAGTTATACATGACAGTAGAATGTATCTTGACATATCATACATACGTGGAGTATAACTTCCCATTCTTATGGTTGTACATGATATGGAGTTACACTGGTCATGTATTCATATATGAACATAGAAAATTTATGTCTGATTCATTCTGTCTTTCCCATACCCATCCCTCCTCCTTCCCTCCATTCCCTCTGTCCAATCCAGTGAACCTCCACTCCTCCCTTCCCAGCCCTCACCTCAACTCTATTGTGAGTCAGCATCCACATATCAGAGAGAGCATTCAGCCTTTGATTTTTTGGACTGGCATTTCACTTAGCATGATAGTCTCCAGTTCCATCCATTTACCAGCAAATGCCATAATTCATTCTTCTTTATGGCTGAGTAATATTCTATTGTGTACATGTACCACCCATTTATTCTTTTATCTTCTTAAATGGTTGTTCTCTGTCTCCACATTCCCCCTGGCACACAAGTGTCCTGCTCTCATGATAGAGCACTCTTTAATATCCTCTTTACCCACAGATATGTCTAGACTTCCATGAATATCAGCACTGAGAAATGCAGATAAAAAACCAGTTGTGAAGCTGGGTGCGGTGGTGCACACCTGTAATCTCAGCACTTTGGGAGGCTGAGATAGGAGAATTGTGAATTCAAAGCCAGCCTCTGCAATGGTGAGGCACTAAGCAACTCAGTGAGACCCTGTCTCTAAATAAAACACAAAAATAGGATTGGGGATGTGGCTCAGTTATGGAGTGCCCCCGAGTTCAATCCTCAGTACCAAAAACAAAAAACAGATATGGGTCAACAGGAAGAACACAGAACTCTGAAGTGTAGCTCCATGTGACTGGGTGGAGGGAGCCATCTGGAGTGTTTTGAGACTGGGAAGCCACTCACAGGTTAGTGAGACCAAAGTTCCTATGGGAAAGTCAAATTCCACTAAGCAACTGCTATTAGTGGTGCTTGGGAGTTTTGTTGGTTGATCATCTATATATAAATCACTAGACCTCATTGCTCATATTCCAATGCAGAAGTCTTGATGTTGTGTAAATACAGCCATGATTAGACCCCACCAAATTCTACTACTCTGCTAACTTCAAGGCATCTTGAAATGCTATGCGTTTGTTCACCTGACATGGCCAAAACACTGGTTTCCAGCTTCCCTACCAGCAGTGCAGAGGATGAACTATAACAGATCAATGAGTATTTACCGCCTGAGCACCCTCTGAGTGCCTGGTACCGAATAAACACATTGGTAGATAAAGTCAAACAAGGAGTGGCCTCTGCTCTCCACGATCTTCTAATCACAGAGAGGAAGATCTGTCACATAAGAAACAGCTGAGGATGCCTTTAATAATGCACTGATGTCTCACTTCTGCAGGTAAGTCAGAAAGGGCATGATTATAGTAAATAAAAACATCAGGAATACTTCATGACCATTTTCGATGGGTCTTACAGAATGGCTAATGATCGAATGGGTAGAGAGAACAGAGACTGTTTGAAGCAGAAGGAACTTGCCAGCCCCACGAAGAGAGGGGCCTACTAGCCGCTGTGCCCACTTGCAGAGCTACTTTGAGTTGCTCTAGCAATGAGTGCAAAGCATACAGAAGTGGCAGCCGCCTAGGTGACCCTATGGATCCACAAATTAACTGTTTTCCCCAGAACCTAAGGTGACCAGTTGGTGACACCTCAGAAAAGCACAATTAAGGAAACTGATGACTGGAGGGTGAGACCAATTCAAGTTCATGCTTAGGCCACCTCAGGCAAGCTGTTCTTCCTCTCTAAGCTTCAGGCTCTTTGCATGCTAAATGAGACTGATGATGGTACCAAACTCATAGGACTGTCGTGAAGAAAAAATGAAATAATGTTTGCACCCTGCCTGGAGCATAAGATGTGCTTCATACAAAATACCTCGCATTGTCCCGAACAGTCAGTGTTCATGGAGATTGACCCACATGGTCCCCCTTGTCTACCATCTGGAATCATTTTCCTTCTGTCTGAAGAACTTTTTTTTTTTTTTTTTTAGTATTACCTTTAGGATAAGCCTAGTGGTGAAAAAAAAAATTCTGGTTTTGTTTGCCAAAAATATGCTTTTTTTTTTGATAGTGCTGGAGAGAGAACCCATGGCCTTGCACATGCTAAGCAAATTCCCTGCCACTGAGCTACATCCCCAGCTCATTTTATTTATATATTTATTTATTTATATTCTGTTTGATTTTGTTTAAGACAGGGTCTTGATTAGTTGCCCAGGCTGACCTCAAATTTGTAATCCTTGTGCTGCAACCTCCTGAGCTGCTGGGATTGTAGGCGTGCACACTACGTCCAGGCTCACCTTTACTTAGTTGTTGTTGTTGTTGTAGACGGACATAATACCTTTATTTTATTTATTTTTATGTGGTGCTGAGGATGGAACCCAATGCCTCACGCATGCTAGGCAAGCGCTCCACCACTGAGCCACAACCCCAGCCCCCTCACCTTCACTTTTGAAGGATCTCTTCAATGGATGGAATTCTAGTTGACAATTCTTTTCTTTTAGTCCTTAGAAGATAACATCACATTGTCTTTGGCTTCCAACATTTCTGACAAGAAGTCAGCTGTTGATTTTCTTAGTTATTTGAAAGTAATGTGTGTTTCCCTTCTTTGGGTACTTTTAACACTTTTCTTATTATATTTCATTTCTGGACATTTTACTGAGGGGCTTAGATATATGGGGTTTTGTGTTTATTTACCCTTCTTGAGGTTCATGGTGCTTCCTGAACTCATGGCTTTACGATTTTCATCACTTTTTTCCAAATTCTTGGTCATTCTATCTTCAGAACACATTTTACCCCATGATTTTTCTCCTCTCTTTCTAGGAATCCCATTGGATATGTTTTTATTGTTGTTGCTGTTGCTGGTTTTGTTTTACTGGGGATCAAATCCAGGGCCTAGCAGCAATTGGCCACTGAGCTGTATCAGCAGCTCTTCATTTTACTTTGAAACAGGGTCTCACTAAGTTCCTAAGGCTGGCCTCAAATTTGTGATCCTCCTGACTCAGCCTCCCAAGTAGCTGGGATTACAGGCATGTTCCTTCTCTATACACTTTTCTGAATTTTACCTTTTTTCCCCCCTTACTTTAATCTGGATATTTTCTTCAACTATTTTCAGCTCACTATTTTCTTCAAGCATATTAAATCTGTTCTAGTGTGCTGTATTTTTCAATTCTATTATTTCTCACCCTTTTGTTTGTTTAGTTTCCAACTTTCTACTGAAATTCTCTAACTTGTACTCTAATTTCCTGAAAATGTTATTTTTTTAAAAAAGTCCATTTCAGATCAATCTAAAATCTGAATCTATTATGGGACTATTTTACTATGTTTCTGGTCTTATCTCTGGAGATGACTCACATACCCAATGACAGTACAATTATTTTCCAAACTTGAATTCCACCCCTTTCTCAGAATGTAGTTATCTTAATCCCTTTCTCTACCAAGTAATGCTTTTATAGAAATCTATCAACTTTATATCATGGTTCCTTAAACACAGAATTACAATGCTATATTTACTCCTTATAGGGCCCAAAATAGCATCTGAAGCCAGGCACGGTGGTGCAAGCCTGTAATCCCAGCACTTTGGGAGGCTGAGACAGGAGAATTGAGAGTTCAAAGCCAGTCTCAGCAACGGCAAGGTGCTAAGCAACTCAGTGAGACCCTGTCTCTACATAAAACACAAAATAGGGCTGGGGATGAGGCTCAGTGGTCGAGTGCCCCTGAGTTCAATCTCCAGTACAAAAAAAAAAAAAAAAAGCAGCATCTGAGAACCCTGTCAATCAGCCTGGCCTTTCCACCCTGCCTCTTGCACACCCCCCAGTGCAGCAAAGATGAACTACTTACCATCACTTGTTGCCTTATATTTGATCAATCATTCCCTCTCTTTCTAGCCGACTGCACCCTGTGCGCTCATTTCAGGGAGCACAATGTCCATCTCTCACAGCTGCCTATCCAAATCCTATCAACTAAGTCCCAGATGAAATGACATCTCCCAAATGAACCCTGAATCCTCTGAGTTCCTCTCCATCCCATTTCCCCCTAAATGCCAGAGCCTTTCATCTGGATGTTATTTGTGTCCAGGTCCTATTTTCACCAGCAGCTGATTGTGGGTGGTCACAGGAAGCCACTGCTTCTGACATGGAGGGATCCCTCCTCCCCTCCAGTGGCGGGGTTGTCTGTTCAACTGACTTTCCACTCAGGAACCACTTGCCTACTCAAACTAGCCTCAGATGGACAACTTTGGGGGTTGCCATGGGTCTGGCTCACGTCTGCTCTCATGCGCAAGGACACCCCCTCACCCTGCAGCTCCTCTGCTCTCCTCATCCCTTGAAGAGAAATTCTATTAACCAAATAGAAGCAAAGAAATCAAGTGAGGGAAATGTGCACTTCCATTGGACCCTGGGAAATTGAGATTGAGCAGAAGAGAAACTCTAGGCAAAATAAATCTGTAGAAATGCAATAAAATAAATCTAGAGCCATAGTAAATCAGAAGCTCAGTGTGGGTCAAATGGCTTCCTGATGTCAAAATGTAAATGCTAACCCCACATGGCATGCACCCGCACTCTGCAGCTCACTTTGTGTCTATTACTTCACATTACCTTCAAAACAATTTTAAGAGACAAATCACTACCACCTTAGAATATGAGGAACTGATACTAAAGGAGAAGATATAAACAAGGCCATAGAGCTGTTCTGTTGGTGAGGCAGAACTCAGAAATCAGGAGCCACAGGACACTTTTTCTGATGGGTGTTTGGAGTCCAGGAGTGTCCAAGGGTTTCCATAGAGCATCCAGGGGACTCCAGGCCACAGCAGAGATGTGAGGTATCTCCCCAAAGCATTTCTTTCTTTATTTTCTTTCTTTTGGTTTTGTGTGTGTGAGAGAGAGAGAAAGAGAGAGAGAGAGAGAGAAAGAGAGAGAGTATGTGTGTGTGTGTGTGTGTTGTTTTTGTTTGTGTTTGCATTTTGGAACTGAGGATTAAACCCAAGGGCACTTTACCATTGAACCACGCCCCCAGTTCTTTTTATTTTTATTTTGAGACAGGGTCTAAGTTGCTGAGGCTGTCCTTGAACTTGCAATCATCCTGCTTCAGCTTCCTGAGTCACTAAGATTACAGAAGAGCTTCACCACACCCAGCCCAAAGCATCCATTCTATTCCAACATTCATAGAAAGAAATAATGTTATTTTCATATAAAAGCAACTGTGGGGGCTGGGATTGTGGCTCAGCCATTGAGCGCTTGCCTCGCATGCGTGAGGCACTGGGTTCGATCCTCAGCACCACATAAAGATAAAAATAAAATAAAGATATTGTGTCCATCTACAACTAAAAAATATTTTTAAAAAAAAAGCAACTGTGGGCTTTGTATAAAGCACAATGTATGATATCTGCATAAATCATTAAGATAAGAAAATTTGGCTTAAGACACATTTCCATACTTACAAAAGGCAACTCTGAAGTCTGTAGTTCACTTCAACCACCAAACTATCTTGTGATTTGGGCGAATTATTTAACTTCTGTAAGCCAAATTTTTCTCACCCATACCATAGGGTAATAATGCCTATGTGATAAGGTCATTTTATGAAGATTAAATTAAAATACATACAAGAAGCCGTGAAAACAGCCTGACACACACAAAAAAAGAAAACAAGAAAAAAATAAAAACATTCATTTTTTTATCATTAGTATGCTGGAATATTTTTTAAACACATGGAAACTAAGAGGCAATAGTTTCATTAAAGTCCTCAAACTCCTAATGTGTCCAATTTAAAGTTTCACTTGAGAAGCAAGAACTGGAAAAGATTTAGAGGATAGAAACTGCAAAAATGATTAGGGATTAAAGAGCAGAATGCTTGGGAAAGGTTAAAAAAAAACTGGATTTTCTTTGAGTTTTATGAGGAAGGAGCCAAAAGACACTTAAAAACAAGCTTCACAGCTGGGCACAGTGGCGCATGCCTATAATCCCCGCACTTTGGGAGGCTGAGACAGGAGAATCGCGAGTTCAAAGCCAGCCTCAGCAACAGTGAGGCGCTAAGCAACTCAGTGAGAACCTGCCTCTAAATAAAACACAAAATAGGGCTGGGGGTGTGGCTCCGTGGTCAAGTGTCCTTGAGTTGAATCCCTGGTTTAAAAAAAAAAAAAAAAAACAAGCTTCACTAAAGAAAGAAAAGGAATCAGCTGGTGTCTACCCACCTGGGCCAAGGACCCCAGGCTGACCTCAGCCAGGTGTCCACCCACCAGGGCCAAGACAAGGACCTCAGGCTGACCTTGGCCAGGAGGGGCAAGTGGATTAGGATACCCTGGCCTTGGTGTGGCTGTTAGAAATCACAGAATCCAGGAGAGAAGAGTGAAAGCCATTTGCCTGGAGGTGTCCTCAGGTTCCTAAAAACCCAGGTACAGACTCATGGATGAGGAAAAGCTGGTCTCTTAACAGAAGGCTTGGCCATCCACATAGTGGGGCTGATGCACTATGAGTTGAAATTGTCCACATTATCCTCTCTGCTGACCCTGCCCGGACACCCTACATTCCTGTTTTACTTATTAGCTTCCTAGAAACTATTATGCTTCCTACCAGACAATAAATGCTACCAGGATGGAGGTGTTATCCATTGCGTCATTAACAGTCAGTCTTTCTTCTCTTTCCCCCCTCTCTCTCCCTCTCTCTCTCTTTCCCTTTCTTCAGTAGCAGGTATCAAACCCAGGGATGCTGTACCACTGAGCTCCAAACCTCAGCCCTTTTTATTTTCTTGTTTTGAGACAGTGTCTCACTCAGTTGCTGTGGCTGGCCTTGAACTTGAGATCCTCCTGATCCTCCCGCTTCAACCTGCTGCTTAGCTTGGATTACAGGGGTCCACCACACCCAGCTAGGTCATTAATAGCCTTTAACATCACCATTCATTCCTCCAGCTCCTGTCAATCTGTAGAATTCTCAGGAAAGAAATACAGAACAATTAAGTCATGACACTTAGAGCGGAAAAAGACAAAGATGCTGCCTAGCTGAGGATCCCAAGGGCAGATGCCTAGCTGCCAGGACCTGGCTAGTGGCCTTGGAGGGAGCTCAGCTTAGAGCAGGAAAGGATGAAGACCAAAGTCATTGCCCACAATTCTCTGCTCATTCTGCCTTAGGTCCTCAAGCAGGAACTCGAACACAAGGCCTTATCTTGATGATTTTATTCCCAGGTCCTCAAAGGTCACATGATCACCCTCCCAAGTGCACAGGCCCATGGTCAGGAAGACTCAACACCTACACACTCACAGACCCACCCACACTGCAGGGCACTGGAGCTGGCCCTGTGACTAGAGTTGTGACCTCAAGGTCCCTAGGGACCTGCTTCATGGCTGCCAATACCAAACCTGAAAACTTTCCAGCCCCTCCCCGTCCCCAGACCACAACTGACTGGTCCCCTCTCCACGCCCCTCCTGGCACCATCCCCAGCCCCCCATGTCCAGTTTTTCCACTACCATTTCCCCAGGTGTATCCTTCTTCCTGTTCCTGTCTTCTTCCCTCTCCTAGATCTGACCTGTTCCTTCCCTCTTGTCTCTTCTCCCTTGTCTCTTCCCCCCATCTGCTTCCCCTCCTGTCTGGCTCTGTCCTTTCCATCCTTGCTCTATGCCACCATGCTGTCCCCAGTACTACTCCTTTGCTTCTGGCTCCATCCTGCTCTCCTTAGGAAGAGAGAAGCCAGATTATTCATGGGGCTGAAATGTGATGTCAGTTCTCCTCTCTCTCTCAAAGAAAGTTATAGAGAGAGAACCTGGTATATAGTAGGTGCTCAAAAAATGTGTGAATGCAGGTTCATCTAATGAGTGTGTGGATGAATGCTTCTGAATGAATAAGTTAGTAACAGTGATACCGGGATAGAAAGACTAGGGCACTCTACTATTCTCACACCAGAATATTCTGTAGCATAGAGCATTTCTCAGACCTGAATAAACGCTGCTCAATCCCTGCCTTCAGGGGAGAGGAACCCTGTGACGGAGTCTGCCGTCATCCCTGGGAAGCCACAGTGATTTGAAGGCTTAAGATAGTACTGCCTATTGTTCCCGATTGGGGAGAGGAAAATGGGGCCAAGGAGCTGCCTCCTGCCTTGAGACCCTTATCCCCTCAAAATTCCTCCAGGCAAAAGCCAATAAAGAAACCCAAGATCCAGGTCACGCCATCTCCCTCAAGGTGTCAGAAGTCCCTGGAAACCCTGGGCCAAGTCCTTGGTAAGAATCATCCTGCAACATGACCCTGCAAGGCCCCGGATGTGGACCCAGGGAGGAATCATCCTTAGGAGTGGAAACCCTACCCACCTTCAACCTTAATTCAGTGGCTCCTAGTCCTGTCCTGGGGTGCCCAGAAATCTCTCCAGAAAGGACAGAGAGCAGAACAGAGGTAGCTGGGCTTCCAGGAGCTGAGCCAGCTGGGCCAAGACATTGTCATGCCAAGAGTAAAGTCTGAGTGCCCTGGGAGGGGGCTGACACACTGAGAGAGGACAGAGGATGGCCCTGCTGTGGGTCTGTGCGAGAACCAGGAAAGGCCCCAGGTCAAGACCAGGGGCCCTGAGCACTGGGCTCAGCAGAGTACCTAGAGGGCCTATCCGGGTGGGATCTACCTGCCCACTCTCCATCTGTGACCTCACAACTCATCTCAGCCTCATCCGGGGTCCCTCCCTACAGACACAAAGCAAAGTGCAACACAAGTAGCTCCCAAAGGTGACGTGGGGCCTCACAGTTATTCAGCATCATTCAGGACAGCTGCCCCCTCAACCCCAGCTCCTCCAGGAAATCAGCACATGTAGCCAGGCCTGCTCTCGGGGTGGCCCTGCCACATCAGGCCCATTGCTAATCCATCGCACACTGCACAGGTCATTAAGACATTCTCGACCTGCCTGCCACACACCATACACACACACTGCAATGGCCCTCCTGGCCCAGACCAGGTTGGGGCCTGGAAGGAAAAAGGAGGTCCAAGGCATGAGGTGCTACTGCCCCCTGCTGGCAGCTCCCAGAGTGTTCCAAGCTAATGTCAAAGGTAAAAAAGAATATACCAGGAAGGCAGGGTCCCCTCCTGTGCTCACTTTTCAATGGGGAACACACAGCATTGACAGCTCCCTCGAAGGTAGTGGAACTAGCCACACTCAGGAGGACTGGATGAGAAAATGAAAGGAGAGAAGGGAGCTCCCACCTCACCTGAAGAATAACCCCGCCATCTGCACCACTCTTCACACGGAACAGAGCACAATCACATTCACTGACATCACGTCTCACTTGGACAGCCCCAAGAGACAGGGCAGGCCTGGTTTCTTCCATTTGCAGATGAGAATGTGGAAGCGCAAAGAATTGGCACCCCTCATCCCCAGCTAAACAGCCAAATGCAAAAAGAACACAACACCAGTGCCTGTCTCCTTATCCAGGACTCTGGCATGTGATATTAAACAAGTGTTTCTAGGCCCCTGGGATGTGTCCCAGAACATGCACATCACGAGATCTTGTCCTAACAAGAGCTCCCCCCACCCCACCCCAGACCCCACATGTCACCTGGTGACTGGCAGGTACCATCTGGGAGAGAACGGATCTGGTGATGGCCTGTGTTCTCTACAGCAGACTGAGGAGCAGAGATGAGAGACAGCCCAGAAAACAGGCATCTCAGAGCATGGTAGACCCTCCAGGCACAGCAGGCAGACACCCCTAGGATACTCAGCTGGGCCCCTGTGGAGACTAGTGTGGATGATTGTTTACATGATGTGGTCTTCTGTTCTTTCCCAACAAGTGACCAGCATGGTCATTGCCAGGAATAACAGAGGTCCTTAGATGAAGGCAGCCACATGCTCTGGGTTCACCACAGGCTGGACTTCCTCATTTCTTAAGGAACTGTCTTCCTCCTCCTCCCCAGGGCCAAATCATCCCCTGGTCAGCTTCCCTGACCTTCATCTGGCTTCCCCTGCCTCATCCTCCCTAATTTGGTCTGGTTTCCTCCATCCCTGCCCTAACTACTGTCCAATGCTACCATCCTTCCTCTAAGGCCATGCCAGGGTCAAGGGCAGGACTAAACTGATTGTGCAGAAGCAAGCCCATCTCTCCTCCCTGAGCAAGTCAGTCACAAGTGAACAAGGGCAGCTGCTCCTCTGAACCAGGGAGCAGGTGACAAATGGGTAACTTGCTCTTCCTCTGGATTTTTTTTTTAATGCTCAGAGAAGAGAGGAGGAATATTTATTAGAACGGAAATGAGACTCATCAGAGCCTCTGAACGCCCCCACACGTCTGCTCTCCTGGAAGAAAGATAAGTGAAGGAACTCAAGACCCTGTGAGCTACAGAGCAATCTCAGGAAATAAGATGTGCACCCAAGCAGGGGCTCCCTACGATCAAATGCTCCTGCCAGCTAGAAAGGGGAGCTCCCAGAGGGAAAAAGGCTCAGCTCCCCAACACCATCCTCAGCCGGCAGCGTGTGGGCTCAGTCTAGCCCTGGTCCTGCCAGGCTGGCCAAGTTCTTCCACCTCGATCTCTCTCTACTTCTCTGAGGCCAGTGAGACTATGGCATCTGGGGCACGGGATAGTCAGATGCCAGAAATGCTTCAAGCAGGAGGCATCACCTTGTAGAGAGCTCGGGGGTCTTTACCCACTAGCCCTGAGCACCATGGCCTGGGGCCAAGTCAGGCTTGGGCAGCTTTGAGCCTCACAGACTCGTCATGGCTCACTCCTTCATTCATAGACCCAGCCTCCCTCCATGTGCCAGTGCTCAACCCCAGGGGACGATGAGAAGGCCTCACTCTGCCATCGCTGACCAGCCTGCCTGAAAGAGGTGATCAATGCCAAAACGTCATATTTCTGTATTTGGTGATCAATGCCAAAACGTCATATTTCTTGCTTCATAAAAAGAATCTTTATGCCCTGGTCTCATCTCAGGTTCCCAACATCCCTGGGTAAGAGCTGGTTTTTGATTCTCCACTTCATGGAATAGGAATCGAAATCTCAGAGAGATGTCCAGTCAGAGCTGGACCCCCAGACTCCTGTCCACACTGAAGGCAAAGGCAGGTCCTTCAGATACTTCCAGGGGTGGGTTTGATTGGTCCCCATGGCAGAGACAGGACCACTGGCAGGGTCCTCCAATCTGACAGTGTGGCCAGGTTGAGCAACTTCTCTCACAGATCAGCTGTCCTCTCTCAAGAATGCCACAGAGGAGGGGACGGATTATCTCCATTGCTGAACCGTGAAGCAGAGTGGAGAAGTGAGGCAGCCTAAACCAGAAGTCAGAACCAGGGTCCTTCCTGGTGCCACTGGGGCCACCTTCTGATGCCACCATCTGCTGGGGCAACCCTGTCCCACAACTTCTGCCATGCTCTGTGTAGCACAGGGGCTTGGCATCTGTACAGAGTCTTTCTTGGGGAGAACAAGAAGACTCAGGACTAACTGCCTTCCCAGTCCTACCTGACCACTCAGCCTCCCTGACAACACAGCCTCATGTGTGGGTCTCTCCTGCCCTCTGGTGGACAGACTTCAGCAGTGCAACCAAGTCCCCACTCAACTCCAAAGCAGAAATCACCTGTTCCCCCCCATTGCCCCTTCAATATCTGTTCTTTTTCCCATAGATGCTGTATCTGGACCTGATAGCACCAAGGCCAGACTAATGGTAGAGAAGGGGCTTTCTCTGCAGCCTCATCTCCTCCCACTGACCAGGAGCACCTCCTTCCTGACCCCAGCATGAAAGGACTAGCTGGCCTAGCATCCAGCTCCTTCACTGTGGCTAGCACCCTGACCTCCCTGCACTGTAAGCCCTTCTTCCCTGGTCTTTTGGTCAGGACCTCATCACTGTCTAACTGCTAGGCTTGTCTCACCCACTGAAGTCTCTGACCTCAAGGAGAGGATGCCCTGGGCCAGACACCCAGCTGTGGCCACCAGTCCCAAGGCTTTGGGGCACCTGTTTCTGAGCCTCTGCTTTTCTGAGCCTGTTTGATTTGCTTCCTGGGCCTGGCTTAGCCAGCTTCAATTTAACTGACATTGACCAAACACCTCTGCTTTAACAGAGGTGTTGCTAGGAATGGCAGCCATAACAGAGATGCCACAAATCAGTCCACCAGGGAAGGTGGACATGGATAAAAAGCACCAGAGAGCTGAGCACCAGATCTTGAACCAGCACCCTCTGAGGACAGGGACCTGGGGGCCCCCACAGGATGTCTTCATGGGAGAGTGACGAGAGTCATCAAACAGGCTCAGAAAAGCAGAGGCTCAGAAACAGGTGCCCCAAAGCCTTGGGGCTGATGGCTAAGAATGAGCCAGCTCTCCCCAGAGGAGCAACAGGGGAGGCCTGCTCTAGGGGCAGCTGTTCACTAAGCACTGTCTTTACCTGCTGATCTCACCCTTGCCCTAACCCCAAAATTAAACTATGGTCCCACTTTGGATAGATGGCCCCATCTCAGAGCAATAGAGCAGCTGACCCTGGGTCCCACAGCCAGAGTGATTTGAACCTGGTTATGTTCTTGGTACCATTTTCCACTGCTTTTCTAGCAAAAGGAAGAACACCAGAAGTGTGTGGAGGCCAGAAGGGGCAGCACACCCAGGAATGGGGCGTTTCCAGGCAGGATGAGACAGAGCTGAGTGGGCACGACTTTGTAGTGGGAGTGACAGAACCTACGCTCTCAGAACAATGCAGCAGAGATATGTGGAGGGACAGACAGGGTGCTGACCAGATGTTCCACAAAGCCCTTCTTCCCTCCTGTGGTGACAGAACCCTTGGATGATCAAGATCTTAGTTCTTGATCATCCAAAAACAAAAAACTACGCCAGGCGCGGTAGCGCACGCCTATAATCCAAGAAGCTAGGGAGGCTGAGACAGGAGGATCACAGGTTCAAAGCCAGCCTCAGCAACAGCGAGGCACTAAGCAACTCAGTGAGACCCTGTGTCTAATTAAAATACAAAACAGGGCTGGGGATGTGGCTCAGTGGTTGAGTGTTCCTGAGTTCAATCCCCAGTACCAAAAACTAAATAAACCTACATTAACCAGGTGTTCCCTTCCAAACCTCAGGCATTGAGAGTAATGGCCACCGGACGGCATGAATAGGTAGGGCCTTTGGAGCTGACTAGACCATGTGGACCGCTCCTCTGCAAGGGATTAAGGCCTTATAAAGAAACCTCAAGGGCTGGGGATATAGCTTAGTTGGTAGAGTGCTTGCCTTGCAAGCACAAGGCCCTGGGTTCAATCCCCAGCACCACAAAAAGAAAGAAGTAACTTCAATCGGTTTTTTCTTTGACTGGCTCACCTTTCTGTCTTCTTCCATGTGGGGACAGTCTTTATCCTCTCCAGAGGACACAGCATAAAGGCACCATCTTGGAATCAGAGAGTCCCCACCAGACACTGGAACTTGCCAGAACATTGCTCTTATACTTCTCAGCCTCCAGAACTGTGAGAAATTAATCTTTATAAATTACCCAGTCTCAGGTATTTTGTTATAGCAGCACAAATAGACTAAGACACCAGCCTTTCTCACTGACAGATGTGGCTAGGGATATGGGAGGAGAAGCTACAGGTGACTTTTGTAAAGGAAGGAAAACACCTTCCCTTCCCTCCTTTCACCTCTCCTCCTGGCTAGACTGCAGATGAGGTGGTGAGATGGCTGGCTTCCTGCAAACAAGGGCAACACCGCAGCACAGCTGAGCAACTAAACGTCCTCAGGAAGTAGGACCAGCCTGGCCTTAAGCAGATAGCAAAATGGAAGTATTCAAGACACACTGTCCTTTCCTTTTTCTCTGTCATTTCACTTCCAGCTCTAAGTTCCTCCTTGTTCATCTACCTTTCTTTGTGACTTTTTCCCCCAAGAGGATCACTTTGCCAAGTCCACACCTACCTTCATTGCTCACAAGTGTCTCCTTTTGCCAAAACCTGCCCTTCAGCCTGGCACCTCTACCACCTGCTTAACACACAGCACCTTTAAAAGATTCAGTGCAAACAGTGTCTTGCCAACAAGCTTCCCTCACCCGCCCCAAGTTGGTTTAGGTCCCCATCCTCTGCAACGTCCCAGCCCTCAGTGTTCCCTTTTGTCACAATGTCTGGCACATGAGGGGTGCCCAAGAAACACAGCTGTGCAGAATTCCTCCTTTATGCCTGCTCCCCAAAACCATCTCCTGGCTCCTCATATCATTGCCCCTTGCCAGGCTCCACCCATCTGAGTTGCAGCAAGAAGAAGAAATAAAAGCCAACAGGCCAGTGTGGAGAAATGAGTCTCCCAGAAATAAAGTCAGGCAGCCTCCTGCAGCCACCCTCGCCATGTTCTGAGTCCAAAGTGTCTTTATCCTGAGGTAACAGGTTTCTGTGATCTTACTCCCCATTTGGGCAGAAAAACATTCAGCAAGACTTCTCAAGGATGTTTAACTTGAAACGTTCCATACCTTAAAATTTAGGACTCCATTTCAGAAATGACTCAGCCCTAGATGAAAGAAGACAAATGCTGCTATTTTATCAAGAAAAAGTTATGAAACATCACGCACGTCAAATCTCCATATACCTTTTCCTCCTAATGCAGTAAAATGATACCTTTATCGCCATTCAATCAAAGGCTCGCTAAGTCGGCACAGGGAGATGGGACTGCAGCAGTAATCATCCATGTTCCTGGCAACCCCTCACACCGATCTATTGCATTGCATTGCCATTATAAACACATGAAAGGCTTCCTCAATTTCACTCCCCATCATCATCAGCCACACAGATATTTATTGACTGCCTGTTTCATGCAGGACATTTTGCTAAGTGCAGGAAAAGGAAACTGGAAGAGAAATTTCCCCAAGATTTTGAAAGAGGGAAGATCTGTACCTTAGAAGTCAGCGATCTGCCTTTGAAATGAGTCATGGATAGAAAGAAGACAAATGCAGAGGCTTTTATAATGAAAGTGGTCCAGACTGACGTGAGGAGTCAGATTGCTCTGTGTGCAATTTTTGCCAAATGCAAGAAAATGATACCATCATAACTCAACTGCACTGGAACCAAGTGCATATGAGAAGACGAAATCTTCCACAGAACATCTTTTCTGATCTTCTGATCTGATTCTTGCCCGGTTCTGCTGTTATGGTTTGGATCTTAAAGGTTCCCCCCAAAGCCTACGTGTTAAAAGTTTGGTACCCAGTCTATGGCACTATTGGGAGGTGGCAAAACCTTTGGGAGGTGAAGCCTAGTGGAAGAAAGTTAGGTCATTGGGGGTGTGCCCTTGGAAGGGATATTTGGACCCTGGCCCTTTCCTCTCTCTCTGCTTCCCAGCAACCATGAGGTGCATACCTGTTCTACCATCCGTTCCCCACCATGATGTTCTGCCTCACCAGCAGTCCTAAACTGTGAGTCCAAGGAAGCCTGTCTTCCTTATAAGCTGATTATCTCTGGTGTTTTGTTACAGCAACAGAAAGCTAACTAGCACACCGGCCAAATATTTCCACCATCTTGTTCTCTGGTTCTGAAATGTGAAAAAAGTGTTTTGAAGTTCAGAAGATCTGAAAAGGGCTCCTTAATGCCAAAATTTGTTATACAAAAAAAGTAAAAAACGAATGCAATGGTGTTAGGGAGAAAAAAAGAATCATATGAGCACAAAACTCCTGTGGCTTTTTTTTTAACGCTTTCAGAAAAATGATAGAAACATTGTTGTCGTCCTGCAAATGCTCACTGAGTCACAGCAGGAATGTGAAGCCTTTATCAGTCATTTAAAATCTCTTTCCACATTCAAATCACTTAGCATAGTTATTAGCAAGGTATTAAAATTTACATGATTTTACTCATTTGTGCAAGAAAAGTTAAAGGAAAATGTCTCAGTGTTTTGAATCTGGGGGTTGTACATATCTGACATACACAATTTTTATATCAAGTATCTGTGTAGTTTTTGCTTAATGCGGAGAAGGTGGGTGTCTATTCCTACTTAGAATGCAGAGCCTGAAAGCCACCAAAAACCAATTTCTTCATTCTGAAAGATGAGAAGATTGAGGCCCAGGAAGGGGCATGGCCTGCACAGCCACGAAATATGATGCAAGGAGAGAATTGTATAAATGTGACCCTGAGTCCTCACCCTGGGCTTCCTGGGCATTGAGCCAGCTGCAAAGAGTCCCCTCCCCAACATCTCCATCAAGAACTGCTGCACCAAGCCCGGCTTCTCATGATCAGTGGGTCCCCCATCCCTACTCCACCCCTCTGCAGACGGACTACCACTTCTCATGGGCCCAGGTCTCCAGGTGTTGAAGCAGGTATTCCCAGAAACTCTTAGGGACAGCTGGTACTGAAAGTCACACTGCCCAGGCCAGGCAGGCTTCCCTTGCCTGTCATCAGACTGTCCTTACACTTGTCCCACAAAGAGACAGACCCTTGCCTAAGTGGAGAAGGCCCTTCCTCAGGGACTTGAAGCCACACTGCACATCCACAGAGCACCTGACCCTGGCACACCTCTTAGTGGGGACAACAGGGCAGGGAGCATCTGTACACTTTCTTTTTGCTGGTTTTGTGTGTTCCCTTTTTTCTACTCCCACCCCCAAAAGAACTCTATTTCTTCACCCATACCATGTGGCGTTGTACAATACCTACTGAGTTCAATGGGTGGGCATCTGAGTGGGACCTCCCGGTGTGGCTGAGGTGACCGTGACAGGACCCCTCACATACAGCCAGTTGGCAGCAGTAGTTGGGAAGGAATCCCAGGCCCAGACTCCCAATCGGCTACACGATTGTAACTTACTATACGTAGACCCACGTCACAGTTATGGATACACAGCCTAGAGGAAGTTACTATTTAACATTTGAAGCTCCTTAATGGGGACCATTCACAACAGGGGTAGTATTGGAAATACTCTCATGGAAACCCAGCTTAAGAGGCAGCTGCATATAAGCTTTCCAACCAACTTGATTTCTGATCAGCACTACAACTTTTGTTAATTAGTGTAACGGATCTTAGAAAATATTTTCATCGCTGAAGTGAGTGCAGTTTCAAGATGCATGTGTTGGATAAACATATTTGCAAACATTCTCACCCAAGTGTAAGTGGGCTAGGAGAAACCCCTGAAGCCAGTAGCCATGCCTTCTGAAATGGTACCCCAGTTCTTAGGGCTCCACCCAGTGCTTATGGGAGAGGATCGTCACCTGATCCCAACTAGAAGGTTAAGGTTATCCTCTGCTCAGGCATTTCTTCATGTGCTCAAGTATGCCAAGTGCACAAGAGGCAGGGACCTGGGACAACATGGAGTTTACATGAGTGGCTTTTATGATCCTTGTTGTGTCTGTCTGCTGATAAATTTTGGTGCATATAACAGAATTCATTTTGGGATTTAGTTTCACTGGAACATACCATGAGGTATAAAGTTTAGCGTAGGTGGGGGAGAAGCCTATATCCCTCACCTTCCTCTATATAAGTAAATGGGTGACATCAAGCAGAACTTCTGAGTGGCCTAATGGCCTGAGTAATTTGCAATACCATTCCTTGCTCTTTCCACTAAACCATCCTGTTCCCATATCCTATCATGCATTGTCCCCCTTAATGAACAGCATCAGGATTCAAAATCATTTTAACAAGCTACAACATGGACTTCAGGCATCAAAATGGAATTTCACAGAGGTAAATGTGAAATCCCATAGTGAAGGTCACAATATCAATTACAAAATTATAGGGTAGGAGGAAAGAGCCAGTTTGCAGCAGACTTGCAGCAGAATCTCTGCACGGTGGTTTAATAGATACACAGTCAACAGTGAGGATGCCCAGGAAAAACTATTAAGTGTTCAGATGACATCTACAGATCAAGGGAGAGAGTAATTTCACAGCATTCTGCCCTGGTCAACCCATATCTGGAATGTGATGATAAATTCTGGGTTCCATATTTTAAAAGTCATTTTGACAAATGAGATTATATCCAGAGGAGAATGACCAGGAGGATAAGGAGTCCTAAAATTATAAATACCATTTAAGCAAAAAAACTCGTGTTCAATCTTAACACTGGGGAAAAAAAATTGTTAAGATTTATCCTAGAGAAAAGACAACAAAGGGAAGATATATTTGAACATCAAATAGCTAAAGGCTTATTATTTAAAAATGTTTTGCCAAGCATGGTAAACCTGTAATCCCAGCAGCTCAGGAGGCTGAGACAGGAGGATCGAAGTTCAAATCCAGCCTCAGCAATGGCGAGGCGCTAAGCAACTCAGTGAGACCCTGTCTCTACATAAAACACAAAATAGGGCTGGGGATGTGGCTCAGTAGTCGAGTGTCACTGAGTTCAATCCTCAGTACAAAAAAATATACATATGAGGCCTTCCTTTGCGGTTTCTCCACTGTAGCACTTGGTAATGTTTTGTAGACTAGGGGTAAAAGATTATCCAACAGACTGGAGAACAAGAAACACTGATAAGTGTGTTCAGCAATAGAAAGTATTGGCTACGAGGTGACTGCTTCCTTATGCAGCAGGTATTGCCATTACTATCATCATCACCATCTTTAACACCACCACCACCACTAGTAGCAGCAGCACCAGCATCATTACTACCACCAACATCACCACCACCAACATCACCACCACCACCATCACCATCATCACCATCATCATCACCATCACCACCACAGATAGTAATATTAGCACTAAGACAAGTTAACTGATTCACCCAAGCATGTTATTCATTTTTTTAAAAAGAAGAAAAAGCCACTTCCAACAGTAGCATTCTATAACTTTCAATTATCCAAGAAGTTCTTTCTCCTCTTTTCCTGACTGGAATGAAAGGAAAATAAGCCGGGGATCCACCCTGAGGCCTTCCCTTGCAGCTTCTCCACTGTAGCACTTTAAGATCTTGGATGTTGATATTAGACAAACTCTTTAGGGCCCAGTCTTGCATTCTACTACTTACCAGTCTTGTGACTTAGGGCAAGTTACTTGGCCCCTCCTATCATTACCTTCTCACCTGTATATTAGGGTTCGTGAAAATAACTTCTTCCCAGAGTTGATATGTGGATTAGCTGAGCTAAGGCACATACACCACCACTAAGGGGCTGATGCACAGTAAACATTAGTGAGTCACTGCCCACCTTTAACATAAGTGCAGACAAGGTCCCAACCCACACAGACTCTGCTATAAAGATTCCTCTTCCAGAGCTGGGCACGGTGACACATGCCTGTAATCCCAGAACTTTGGGAGGCTCAGACAGGAAAATCACGAGTTCAAAGCCAGCCTCAACAACAGCGAGGGGCTAAGCAACTCAGTGAGACCCTGTCTCTACATAAAACACAAAATAGGGCTGGGGATGTGGCTCAGTGGTCAAGTGCTCCTGAGTTCAATCCTGATACCAAAAAAAAAGATTCCTTTTCCAGGAAGCTGACCTCAAACAAATGACTGAGGGTCTAAAACTTTTGCAGATGGTACACAGGACAGGAAGCCTCAAAGGGAACAAATTTCCACTTCAGACACTCAACTTCGAAGTGTGCTCTTCCTGAAACACCCACAACAGAGGCCTCCTTAAGATTTTCCTTCTCCCACTTTGCAAAAGCAAAAAAACCTTTTCTCACCGTTGCAGGATCTCACTGTGCTACATTATCCCTACATGTAGAAACCTGGGACACCAAACAAAAGAGCAATTTTGAACCATGGTGACAAAATAAGTGATTCCATTTCCTCTTTGCAAGTCATGTGATTGCTCAATTCTTTGCTTTCCACAAAATTAGAGAAGTCCCTAATCAAGTAGTTAACTGACAGTTTGCTGAAAGTAATTTCTGATAGATCCTGATGCAATTTTAGTCTTACAAAGTTAGAAGAACATTAAGCAATTGAATAACAAGTAGAATAAACCTCATCCCTCCTCCCATGCTCTTATTTATGTAAACAAAGTCATTCGGTGCTTACATCTATAAAAATAAAAAATAAAAGCCAAATGTAGATCAAATCCTCTCTCATTCAAGCAGTAAGCAGTATTTGTCCATGGGTACCTGACCCAATACACCAGTCATATCCATCTTATGAAGTGACGTATTTTCATTTTCAAATTATTTTTCAAAATTTATGTTATTTCGATTGATAGCATACTAATAATAATTGCAAAAATAATCAATAACTCAATGTGTTCAACTTTCAGGGATTTATAATCACAGGAAATAAAATTTTTTTTTTTTTTTTTTTTTGGTACTGGGGATTGAACTCAGGGGCACTCAACCACTGAGCCACATCCCCAGCCCTTTTTTGTGTTTTATGTAGAGACAGGGTCTCACTGAGTTGCTTAGCGCCTCGCCATTGCTGAGGCTGGCTTTGAACTCGCGATTCTCCTGTCTCAGCCTCCCTAAGTGCTGGGATTACAGGCGTGAGCCACCGCGCCCGGCTAGGAAATAAAATTTAATTCCATAAACATGTTTGTATTTCTATGAAGCAGGAGAGAATGATCAATAAAACACTTTTAAAGGCAAAATATTGGGGCAGAGAGGACATGGGGGCAGGAAAGATGGTGGAATGAGATGGACATCATTGCCCTAGATACATGTATGACTGCACATATGGTGTGATTCTACATCACGTACAACCAGAGAAATGAATAGTTGTGCTCCATCTGTGTACAATGAATCAAAATGCATTCTGCTATCAGGTATACCTAAGTAAAATACATAATTTTTTTTAAATATTAAAAATAAAATAAATAAAGGCAAAATATTACATCAGAACAAAATTATTTAGGAAGTAGTGGTCCAGAAAAATGAGTTCAAAGAGAAAAACAATGCCAAGTTTCAAACTTTAAAGAAGTTGCATATGGGGGCTGGGGTTGTGGCTCAGTGGTAGAGCACTCGCCTAGCACATGTGAGTCACTGGGTTCGATCCTCAGCACCACATAAAAATAAATAAATGAAATAAAGGTATTGTGTCTGACTACAGCTAAAAAAATACTTTAAAAAAAAGTTGCATATGCATTTTTTTTAATGAGTGGTATTAAGGATGTGTGTTAGTCAGGTTTGTGTTGCTGTAACAGAATGCTTGAAAAAACAACTGAGAGGCAGAAAGTTGTTTTGTTTTTTGTTTTGTTTTTGTTTTTGTTTGGCTTGTGGTTTCAGAGGTTTCCGTCCATTATTGTCTGACTCCATTGCTCGGGGCCTGAGGTGAGTCAGAACATCATGGAGGAAGGGAAAGGTGGAGGAAAGCTGCTCACCTCCTGGCAGCCAGGGAACAGAGAGAAAGCAAAAACAGACAAGGAGAACCCTTCCAGAACATACCCTCGGGGACCTGCTTCCTCTAAACCAGGCCCCATCTCCTAAAGTCTCCACCACCTCCCACTGACGTCATCAGGTATTGATCTGTCAATAAATCAATCCACTGATAAGGTCCTCCTGATCTAAGCACTTCCCAAAAAATCCCCACCGTCAGACACTGCTGCACTGGGGACCAAGCCTTCAACACATGAGTCCTTAGGAGACATTCCAGACCCAAACCATAACATAGGAAACCATCAAGAAACTGAGATTACGTTGAACATATCTCTAAAATGTTCAACTTTAAGTGAAAATATTTCAAATATGTTGAAAACAATCATCTGCAATTCTTTTTTTGGGGGGGTTACTGGGGATTGAACTCAGGGGCACTCAACCACTGAGGCACACCCCCAGCCCTATTTCATGTTTTATTTAGAGACAGGGTCTCACTGAGTTGCATAGTGCCTCACTTTGCTGAAGCTGGCTTTGAACTCGCGATTCTCATCTCAGCCTCCCAAGCCTCTGGAATTCTTTTAATTTTATATATATAATTTATTAGGGAAAGATCCAAAGAAAATTCTTCTTTTTTCGGGGATTAAACCCAGGGGTACTTAACCACTGAGCCACATCCCCAGCCCTTTTTTGTATTTTATTTAGAGACAGGGTCTTACTGAGTTGCTTAGGGCCTTGCTAAATTGCTGAGGCTGGCTTTGAACTCACGATCCTCCTGCTTCAGCTTCCCAAACCACTGAGATTACAGACATGCACCACCGTGCCCAGCTACCCAAAGAAAACTCAAACCCATAATGAGAGATACCTTTATGCTGCCTTGTCTTGCACTTCTTAGGACCAGCAGCCAGACAGGACCTCCAGAAGGTCTAGAGAATATCCAGTTGCTACAAGCCTGATTGTGTTGTCTGTCTAAAGGTTGCCCCTGCAGGGCATGGTGGTGTACACCTGTAATCCCAGCAACTCAGGAGGCTGAGGCAGGAGGATCCCAAGTTCAAAGCTAGCCTCAGAAACACTTAGCAAGATCCTAAACAACTTAACAAGACCCTGTCTCAAAATAAAAAATAAAAAAGGGCTAGGGATATGGCTCAGTGGTTAAGCACCCTTGGTTCAATCCCTGGCATGAAAAAAAAAAAAAGTTGCCCACAGGATAACACCGTCATTTGCACCTGGGAGCAAAGCCCCTTCCTGTCAAATGACCCCAGAGCAATTCCTTCCAACAGCCACCTTGGTTGTCTTCAGAATGAATAAGAAAATCAGCTGGTGCTATTTTGCCTTGTTTTAAAGTTCAATCAAGCCTGTAATCCCAGTGGTGTGGGAGGCTAAGGCAGGAGAATCTCAAGTTTGAAGCCAGCCTCAGCAATTTAGCAAGATACTGTCTCAAAATAAAAATAAAATGCTCGGGATGCGGCTGAGTGGTAGGGCACCCCTGGGTGCTATCCCCAGTACCGCAACCTACATGTAAACAAACACACAGTGCAATATTGCAAACAAGATGCTAAGGCTTGTTCTCTGAGGTCTCAGTGCCAGTAAGGGTGGCCTTCCCACCTGAGGTGATGACCTGGGGACTCCAGAGGGGTTTGCACTGAATCCTTGGGTCATCTGATCCAAAATTAAATTTGAAAGGCAATGCCATGGGTTGAAGGAGGCAGCACTGTGGTTATTAAAAGCCCAGGCTTTAGCTTCAGAGAGACCTGGATCTTGGCTCTGCTACTTCCTGCTCATGTGACCTCAGGTAAATGACTTAGCCACTCCAAACCCCAGGTGTTTCATCTATAAAACAAGATAATGAGAGTTACCCCTAGGGATTCCTCTGAGGAGTAAATGAGAGCGTACACAGAAAATACCTGGCTCAGTGTAGCGGTAGTAGGAACTTGATAAATGTTACTTCCCTTCACTTTCTTCTTCCCCATGGGCAGGTACAAATGAAGACTTAAAGAATGAAAAATGATGCTGCAGAGAAAAATTATGTACAGAGAGGAAATGTAGAGACCACAGGAGGGCGGGGCCGAGTGGATCAAAGAATAAAGAGCAACAGGGGCTGGGATTGTGGCTCAGTGGTAGAGCGCTTGTCTGGCATGCGTGAAGCACTGGGTTTGGTCCTCAGCACCACATAAAAATAAATAAATAAAATAAAGATATTGTATCCATCTACAACTAAAATATATATATATAAAAAATGAGCCAGGCGCAGTGGCGCATGCCTATAATCCCAGCACTTTGGAAGGCTGAGACAGGAGAACCACGAGTTCAAAGCCAGCCTCAGCAACGGCAAGGTGCTAAGCAACTCAGTGAGACTCTATCTCTACATAAAAACACAAAATAGGGCTGGGGATGTGGCTCAGTGGTCGAGTACCCCTGAGTTAAATCCCTGGTACCAAAAAAAAATCAGCAGGGCTGGGATTGTGGCTCCGTGGTAGAGTGCTTGCCTCTCAAGCATGAGGCACTGAGTTTGATCCTCAGCACCACATAAAAATAAATAAATAAAGATATTGTGTCCATCTACAACTAAAAAAATATTAAGAAAAAAAATCAGCAATAGCACTGGGGAAAACACAGCCCATTTTATCAAGGCAATGCGGGGTCTTTGTTGTTCCAGGGACCCCCAGCTCCCCTTCTGCTCACACTTTTATTCCACTCAGGTGTGGCTGTGTTTTTCTGTAAATTGCTACCTAGGAGTCAAGGCCAATGCAATCCATGTAAGAAGCTCCTGGCTCTGTCCCTGCTGGGGTTGTCCTTGCCAGAATCCTGAGCCCTGTTTGCACAAGCCCTTGATCCGGAGGGGAGGGGCCTTCTTTTGTTCTCCAGAGTTCAAGTATGGGTTCTCAGCAGCGGCCTTGGCTGACCTGGCCTTGCCCCTGTCTGGCCGGACCTGGGCACTCACTCATTGTCTCCTTGTCCCACTGGCTTCTCTATTGGGCTTCAGACCTGCCTGGCTTTCAGGCTTCATCCTATCTTCCTAGGTTCTCATTCCTGTTTCTTCCTAAGTGGATCTATTCAAAGCCTGCCTGAGCCCTGGGACAACAAGTGGCAACTCAGGCCAACTAGAATCCACCAGCAGGGTAGGAGGAGTTCAAGGGAATGACCAACATGAAGCTCTTAGTGTCTCCCATAAGGAACAGTGTGGGCTGTGACAATGACTAGAAGGCAGTTTGGCAATACCAAGTGAAGCCAAAGACGTGCACACCCATCACCCACAAGAGCTCTTTATATCTAACTAGGACAGTTAGACTGCAGTTAGGAACAACTTGTGAATATCAATAGCTTAAGACAAGGGCAGCACATACCTGTAATCCCAGCTACTTAGGAGGCTGAGGTAGGAGGATCACAAGTTTGAGGCCAGCCTGGGCAACTTAGCAATAAGTACTGAAATAAAATAAAAAGGGGTGGGGAAATAGCTTGATGGTAGAGCACTTGCATAACATGTGCAAAGTCCTGGGTTCAATCCCCACTACTGCAAAAAATAATTAAATAAAAATAAATGGCTGGGGCTGGGGTTATGGCGCAGTGGTAGCGTGCTCGCCTAGCACACGTGAGGCACTGTGTTCGATCCTCAGCACCACATAAAAATAAAATAAAGATATTCTGTCCACCTACAACTAAAAAAATAAATACATATTTAAAAAAATTAAAAAATAAATAAAAAAATAAATGGCTAAGGCAACAAAGGTCTATTTCTACCTCATGCTACCTGCCCCAGCTCTGCTGGGGTCTGTTTCACCCCATCCTCCCTTATGAAACCTCCTTACCTGCAACTTCAGCAGTCACTGGAGCATGGAGAAGGGAAGGGTGAGCTGCCCACAGGCTCTTGGGGGCTTCAAATGCTCATATTGGCCAAAGCAAGTATGTGGACTTTTTTTTTATTTTTTTGCAGTACTGAAGAGATGCTTCTGTCTTCAAGGAGGAAAGGAATTCCAAGCTTAGGCACTCACCTTCGGTGGCCCAGACAACTGGCAAATTGGTGTTGAGGAAATTACCCCTACTTCTAGGGGAGGGGACAGTACCCAAGCTCGGTTAATTGTATGGTACCCTCCCCCAAAAGAAGAGACCAGAACATCTCATAAGACTCAAAGTCCTTAAACAAATTAGGTAAAGCCAGCACCCAAATCCAGAGTGCTCAGCATCAAGCATCTGTATCTTCCCTTCTAAGAAAGTCAACTCTGCTACTTCCTACAACATCGGAACTGGTGACGTGAAGGAGCCTACCACTGGAAGGCTGAGCAGCTCAGTGAGACCCTATCTCTACATAAAACACAAAAGAGGGCTGGGGATGTGGCTCAGTGGTTAAGGACCCCTGAGTTCAATCCCTGATACCAAAAAAAGAGTAACCACCAGGCACCGTGGCACTCGCCTATAATCTCAGCAGCTTGGGAGGCTGAGGCAGGAGGATCACAAGTTCAAAGCCAGCCTCAACAAAAGCGAGGCGCTAAGCAATTCAGTGAGACCCTCTCTCTAAATAAACTGCAAAATAGGGCTGGCGATGTGGCTCAGTGGTCGAGTATCCCTGAGTTCAATCCCTGGTACCAAAAATAAAAAAGTAACTAACCTACTCAATCAATATTCCACTTTCTAGCTTCTTCCTCTATATCTACAAGTTCATTAGGTAAATCATGAGCCTCCTAAATTCCTATAAATGCATTTTTACAAAATGTTCCTCCACTGCATAATGCGAATGACCATTTCTCCAGCCTTCAGTGTATTTCCCATGCCCATCCCACAGCTCCTGTGGCCCCACTACCATAGCCAGGCATTCAGTCACACAGTCCCCTCCTTAGGTACTGATCTGTGTTCTAGACAGGCTACAAACGTTATGCTGGCTTAACAAAATAACCTACATCTCAGGGATTAAAATTAGGGTCAGTTTCTTCTACATATCCACCTCAGGATGGCTAGGGGTTCAGGTTCACACTACTTTCATCCCAGAGGCAACTGGCAGAGCCTCACGACCTGGAACGATGCCAGTCACAGGGCAGAAGGAGAATCATACACCAGGTCTTCACAGCAGCCACACATGATGGCGTGTGCCACTGCACTTATATTGGCCACAGAAAGGTATCTAGCTGGGTCTAAGTTCAAGGGAGCAGGCAGTGTGATTGAGTCTTGTGCCTGGCAGGAAGAGAGATGGAAATATTGGTGTCTGGTAAACATCACCATGATTACTCCACTCTAGATTTGCAACCTAGAGAGGCTCCTGTGTTTGTGAACAGAAACACTCACTACAAGTAGTGAGTCTTGATACAGTTTTTAACAGCGAAAAGGAGCAGGGAACAATCTATCTGTACATTATTGGGAGAATGGATTTTTTTTAATTTTAATTGAAATATTTTGACCATATAAATGAAAAACTAAAGCAACAAGCATCAATATAGCCAAATCTTAAAAGTATTAACATTGAGCCGGGCACAGTGGCACATGACTGTAATCCCAGTGGCTTGGGAGGCTGAGGCAGGAGGGATCAAGAGTTCAAAGCCAGCCTCAGCAGCTCAGTAAGACCCTAAGCAACTTAGTGAGACCCTGTCTCTAAATAAAATATGAAAAGGGCTGGAGATATGGGTCAGTGGTTAGGCACCCCTGGGTTCAATCCTCAGTACCAATATATATATATACACACACACACATAAACATTGAGTTAAAAGGGCTATTTGCAGAATACAATATGATGCTATTTGTGTAAATTTTTAAACTGTGTGGCATTCTTACATCTGTTTATGGAGGTATACGTAACTTGAGTTGAACAAGCAGGACTCATGGGTATAATCAGAAAGCAATTTTATTGTTCCCTATTAATGTTTCTTTAAATTTATTTGGTTAAGCCTGTTCATCCCTCACCCCAGAATGAATTTGAAGCAGCTCTAGTCAATAGCTAATGTTCTCCACTCAATTAATAATGTCTTAGCATAATAATCATATTTTACATTTTATTTGGTTACTTCTTTATCAGTCCATTATTGCCATAATAATACTACATAATCCACCTCCCCCAAGCTCAGTGGCATACAGAAATATGCATCGACTTCTAGCTTAGAAGTCCGGGAGTCAGCCGGTGGCTTTGTGGTGCAGGTTGAGCATAGCTATAGCATTCACCTTGAAGAAGCTGTCTACCTGGGTCATGTTCCCTTGATGATGACAGAATTACAAGAGAAAAGCCCCCAATGAAGCACGTTGCAAGCCTCCATTTACGGGACATAAGCCCACACCCAAGGCCATGTGGCAGGGAAGTGTACTTCTCAGGTAGAGAAGAAAGGGAATGTCCACAAAATCAAAAGCCCCTCTCCCACTGAGCACCTCAGGCCAGCTACAGATGAGCCAGTGAGTCGGGGAAGAGGCTGGGTTCTCCCTCCTTCTCTGCCTCCTCACAGGAAGGAGACAGAAGAAGAGAAAGGAGCTTGAGAGTTCCTACCTGACCAATAGTGGTGCCACAGTCTCCGGGCCATGAATGGTCAAAGGTGAGTCCAGTGGACACTTCCTGGTTGGCCAGGACCTTCAGGGATCAGCAGCGTTCCAATGTCCTGATGTTAGCCAATGCACGCCTGTCTATCTGGGCCCTGACTCCTTCCTTGGCCCTGAGCATCTAAAAGGACAGATAGCCCCCCATGAAAACACTTCTTCCTACCTCACCTTCAAAGGATCTGGCCCACCAGTGACCACCCTTTAGATCTCTCCAGTGAGGATCTGACTCCAGCCCTGAGCATCCCTAAGTGGAAAGGATGCTCCTTGAGGCTCAGGCTGGTGAAGCCAAGCATTTGTCCCTGAGCTATAGAAGGGTGGCCCTGGCCAGCCAGAAAGCCACAAGGAGCCCACCATGCCAGAGAGTCTGAGGCAAGGCAGGCCAGCCCTGAGGTGAACCAAGGCACACTGACCTGTCGTCCCCCAGCAGCCCACCTAGGGTCCATGTATGTCCTGGCTGCAGAAGCCCGCTTCACCCAGCACCAGATCTGGAACCCCCTAGCATCCATAATCCCAAGACTTCAACCTGTCACTTCCCTACCAGTGGTGGGGAAGCAGAAGTGGGGTAGACCTGAAGGGAATTGCAGGGCTAACCAATAGCGTTAGTACTTTCCCAAACTCTAATTCACATAAATGTCAACCAATAGCATTCACCCAAGTACTACATAAACTCCTAGACCAGAAACTCCTCCTGGGTGCCCTCTTGCCCTGTGAGAGGATTTCAATAAATCCTGCTCACACTTACTCATCCTTATCAGTGGATTTCATTCTTCACATTCACGAGAGAACCCAAAAAGAATTGGCTGGAGTCTGCTGCAACACGCGAGGGCACAGCCCACCATTAAGACCTGCAACATGTCCCCCAGCCATAGAGACCTGCAGCTTATAGACCCTACCTGCCAGCAGATAAAGAAAAACTCCAGTTTCACTGGGAGCTAGGCCCCTCGAAGCCCTCCCTTTGGAAAATAGTGCACGTGACTTGCAGCCCAATAGCAACAGCTGACAATGTTTGTAAAGGCTCCTTGAGTCACTCTTCCCTAGTTAAGGATTCTGCAGCCAGTCCTCCTTTGTAAATCCTCCACAGGGCTTCGCACCATTGCCTCAGTGCCTCAAGGGAAGCACCTGACCTACCACACAGACACACAAACCTATTTAGATTTTTGCAATAAAAACAGGAGCATGAAAGAAACATTCCTGCTTCGGGTTGGCTGCTATGCCCCTGTGGAGGGAGAAGATGAGGAGAAGGGCTCAGGGTGGGTGATGACTGAACCCAGGACCTCACGCATGCTCAGCACACACTCTACCACCGAGCTCCTCCCCCAGCTCCAGGATGGTAAATTTTCCATGTCAACTTGGCTGGGCCGTGGTACATATATGTTTCATTAAACATTATTCAGATTTTTTACAAAGGAATTTTTATATAAGATTAATGTTTTAATCAGTAGGCTTTGAGTAAAGCACACTAGCCTCTGTAATGTGTGTAGGCCTCATCCAATCAGTTGAAGACCTGAAAAGAATAAAAACTACCTGCCCCAACCAAGAGGGAATCCTACCAACAGATTGCCTTTGAACTTGAACGGCAACTCTTCACTGGTTGCCAGCCTGTTAGTCCATTCTGAAGATTCTGAATTTACCAGCTTTCACGATTACATGGGCCAATTCTTTGAGATAGATGATAGATAGATAGATAGATAGATAGATAGATAGATAGATAGATAGATAGATAGATGATAGATAGATAGATAATAGATGATAGATAGATAGATGATAGATAATAGATAGATAGATGATAGATAATAGATGATAGATAATAGATAGATAGATAATAGATAGATAGATGATAGATAGATAATAGATGATAGATAATAGATAGATGATAGATAGATAGATAGATAGATAGAGAGAAACACACACACACACACGCACACACGTGTGCACACACAAAGTTTTTTCTCTCTCTGGGAACCTTGACTAATACAAGGACTTAATAATGGAAGGTCAAGGTAGAGCAAGAAGGGTATCATAGTGTACACAAGGTTTCTTCTTTTTCACTTTCTTTTTCTATTAAAACCTACACAGGCAGTTCCTGTCTTTTGCCCCAGAGCATTTTATCCTGAAGTCAGGTTATGTTGCTCTTGGCCAATGACAGCTTTGAGACAAATGCGTTCCTGGAAACTACACTGTAAATTCACTTGTCATAAAGCCAATTGGGCTTTCCCATGGAAATAATGTTACATTGAATGATAACTGTCAGAATAACACCCTGCACTTGTACACAACTTTGAGCTCAAAAAAGGACTTTCACATACACTGCTGCATTTAATCCTGGAAGGCTGGCAATGTAGTCTCTTCATTATATGGAAGAAATTGAGGCTCAGAGAAGCACTTTGGCAGGGTCATACAGTTCAAAAGGGGCAGACCAGGCACAGTGGTGCACACCTGTAATTCCAGCAACTCAGGAGGCTAAGGCAGAGGATGGCAAGTTCAAGGCCAGCCTCAGCAAAACTTAAGCCCTCAGCAACTTAGCAACACCCTGTCTCAAAAGAAAAAGGACTGGGCATGTAGTTCAGTGGTAAAGCACCCCTGGGTTCAATCTCCAGTGACAAATAATTAAATAAATAAATAAATAAGGGACCACGCCAGGACACACTCCTTAAACACACCAGGTCTCAGCCTCAATCAAACAAAGCACACAATGAAATGCACAACCAAATGCAAAGATTCCAGAACTCCAAGCCTCCACAATTGTTTAAAAATTATAAAACTTTGCTCCTAGATCATGTAAGAAGCACAAATGAGCATACTGATTACTCAAGAGACCCTTGAACTACAAAGCAGATGTATAATGCCTGAATAACCAGCTGTACCCACCACAAAGCCACTTACCTAAAACCATTGCACTCCGCCACCTCCCATCCTAAATACTAAATGAGCAGCAATTTACTCCACCAAGTGAAACACAACATTGCCTGGAGACCCCCCAAATGTATGCACCTTTCTAGCCCTTTTTAAGTGCTCCCTTGAATTCCTTTGATTTTCCTGAAAACAAAATTTAAATTCATAATTTTATAAGTTAAAATGCCCTCCCATCTGGGGTGGGGCGCCACACAAAGGAGCTTTCCACTTTGCCAGAAAACAGGACCAAGGCTTCCATCTGCTCTGCCCCCATCTCTGTGGGCTGCTTTACTGGCTCTAGGACCTGCCTGCCCTCCTCCTCTGTCTCCTCTCCCCTAGCCCTTGGCCATCTCTTCAGATTCAACCAGGGCCCAAGCTCAGTAAGGGTCCTGTCCTTGGTGGACAGGAAATAAAGTAGGCCTATGGAAGCACAGCACAGGATCCCCCTTGCCACCTATGACTCCCTGCTCTGTCCCACCCCCTCTGGGCTTCACTCTACTCCCAGTTGGAGGAAATGGCTGTGGTCACCAGCTTGTTTTTTGGTTTTTGGTTTTGTTGGGTTTTTGTTTTTGTTTTTTGGTACCGGGGATTGAACTCAGGGGTACTCGACCACTGAGCCACATCCTCAGCCCTATTTTGTGTTTTATGTAGAGACAGGGTCTCATTGAGTTGCTTAGCGCCTCGCCATTGCTAAGGCCGGCTTTGAACTCACAATTTCTCCTGTCTCAGCCTCCCAAAGTGCTGGGATTACAGGCATGCGCCACCACGCCTGGCTTACCAGCTTGTTCTTTTGGCTCCCCAAGCCTGGGGTGTGGGGACACCCTTGCCTACCTGAGCCTGCAGTGGCCCCTGGCTAGCATGTGGCTTTCTCCACAGAACACCAGCCAAGTGGACCAGGATGCCAAGTCAGCATTACTCCTGCTCTCTGGGGCTGTCCAGACTAACTGACCCTTGGCTCTAGACAGCCTCCCTGGAGCAAAGTGCCCATGGGTGATAACCCTCAGCATCCCTCAAAGCATCACTTACCCTCAGTCCCACCTCCCTGTGACATCAAAGGGTGGAACATCATCCCAAGAGCCAGGGAAGCAACTTCTGCCCCATACATGATATCTCAGATTCAAAAGGCCTAGGCAGAGACTCAGAGCAGCAGCAGGAAAGGAACAGAGGGGACTCCAGTGGCAGGAGCAACAGAAACCTAAAAAGTAGCTGCACAAAATCTGGATATAAACCACCAGCCACTACCCAGGTTCAAGGGGACAAACAACAAAGCTGCCTGGCCTCTCAAGCAACCTCAGATTTTTATCCTTGAGGGCCACATGAATTCCCCACATATTAAGAGAAGAACCAGGGAACTTGGTAACTAGTATAGAGAGTCATCTCTGTGCTTTCCCTGAGCTCCTGAGTTGTGAGGGTTCATTGCCACAAGTCTGGGTTTAGTCTAACCTGCACTTCTGAAATCAGAACTATGTATGCAGAAAACTGACCCCAGACAAGGCATAAAGCTTGTAACAACACCCCTGAGGAGTCTTGGGGTGCTTCATGCCAGCTTATCAGCATTGTGCATGGGTAGCAATGAGATGAATGATTTGTACCTGGTCTCAGATATATGTTCAAAGTTAGCATTTCCATAAGGGAATAAAACTCCAGGTCAGTGTTTCTCAAAGTGCTCGGCATTAAGCAAAGCCCCAGTCTTCACTGCCGAGTTTTCAAAACAAACAAACAAACAAACAAAAAACTTTATCCCATACTCTAAATTTGCTGGTCTAGGGGTAGCCTGGGCCTGTGGATTTTCAGACCTCCCTAGGTGATTACGCTGGCAAGATGAATTCACAGCATGAAAGCTTTAGGACCCTTAAGCATACTACTTTAAGAATAATGTAACCAACCTATTATTTAGCCTAGTACATCCCCAGCTTGTTTTTTTGTTTTTTTTTTAATTTTTTTTTAGCTGTAGATGGATGCAATATCTTTATTTTATTTATTTATTCTTATGTGGTGCTGAGGATCAAACCCGGTGACTCACCCATGCAAGGCAAGTGCTCCACCACTGAGCTACAGCCCCAGCCCCTTGTTTTTGTTTTTTGTTTTTTGGTACTGGGGATTGAACTCAGTGTCACTCGACCACCGAGCCACATCCCCAGCCCTATTTTGTGTTTTATGTGGAGACAGGGTCTCACTGAGTTGCTTAGCGCCTCACCGTGGCTGAGGCTGGCTTTGAACTTGTGGTTTGCCTGTCTCAGCCTCCCAAAGTGCTGGGATTACAGGTGTGTGCCACCACGCCCAGACATCCCCAGTTTTAAAACTCAAAGTTAGACCAGGGCACACATCTGTGATCCCATCTACCCAGGAGGCCGAGGAAAGAGGATTGCAAGTTCAAGGCCAGGCTGGGCAACTTAAGGAGACTCTGTTCTCAAAACAAAAAATAAAAAGGGCTGGGGAATGGAGCTCAGTGGCAGAGCACCCCTGGGATCAATACCCAGTACCACAAAAAAAAAAAAAAAACCTTCAATATCCCGTGTTCCAGGAATCCCCTCAGTCGTGGGAAAATTAGAACCATAAGTTACCCAAGTACAAAATGACATCTACGTAAAATTAAAGATCAACAGGACACAAATGTGCTGTGTTAGGAACAAAGCAAAGGACAGAGCCTAATGACTCCCAGGTGGAACACCCCACCCCCACCCCTCCCCAGTAGGGTTTCTCCAGTGGCTTCCATGCAGAGGGCTTGCAGGGAATCACAGGTCTGCTGCAGGGTGGTGGCTTCCCCGCCAGCTCTAGTCCTGATTTCCTGGTAAGTCAGAAAGCATTTCCACATTGGCTCAAAGTTTCTATTTCCTGCTCCCCTCCCACACTATTTTTAGGTCCAGCCGACATTTCCTGCCTTGGCCGGTCCCACCCACCTCATGTCTCTCCCAGCCTCTGCTATCAGGGTGCATGTAGAGTGATCCTGAAGTCTCTGATTCCCCCAGTCAGAGATCCTGGTGTCCAGGGAGGGGTTAGCCCCCCACAGGTGGCACAGCTGGTACCAGCTCCTACTTATTGTGTCCACCCAGACTTAGTTGCTTTCATTGTTTCCCTTATAAGCTTTAAAATAAAAACACTCCCATTTCCTCAGGCCTGGCAGTACCAAGCTCCCTATGTCTTTCTGCATCAGGCAGCTCTGCAGCCTTAAAGGCATGTATGTCCAATGTGGTAGTGTGTGGCTGCTGCTATGACTTGCCCAGTGTGACAGCACAGCTTCAGGGCCATCTGTAGCCTCCGTTGGCCTTTTTGTTTGTTGCAGTGCTGGGGATTGAACCCAGGGCTTCAGGCTAGGCAAGCACTATGCCACTGAGTGGCACCCAAGCCTCTGTTTTTTAAACTCTTCCTGTCATTAAATCTTACAGTAATCTTATGAGGTGGCAAGAATCTCTTTTTCTCAGGTGAGAAACCTGAAGCTCAGAGAAGTAAAAAAACATACCCTAAGATGCACAGAAGAGTCATCCCCAAACCTAGCTGAAAGCCTCTATGTCAACATTTCTTAGCCTTTTCGCTTTCATAATTGCCCTCCAAAGGAGACTTTTTAGATATTTTTCCTTAACGTTCCCTCCATCATAAAATTGTAATCCCACAGATAAACAGTATATCTGTGTGTGGACTGGATGTATATCTGTGCTCAATACATAAAGAGCAAGATTTTCCACTCTTCAAAAAACCAGTTTCAAGCCCAGCGCGGTGGCGCACGCCTGTAATCCCTGCACTTTGGGAGGCTGAGACAGGAGAATCGCTAGTTCAAAGCCAGCCTCAGCAATGGTGTGGCACTAAGCAACTCAGTGAGACCCTGTCTCTACATAAAACACAAAAAATAGGGCTGGGAATGTGGCTCAGTGGTCAAGTGACCCTGAGTTCAATCCCCAGTACCAAAAAAAAAAAAAAACAGTTTCAACTAGGTGCCGTAGCACATGCCTATTATACCAGCAACTTGAGGCTGAGGCAGGAGGATCACAAGTTCCAGGCCAACCTGGGAAACGTAGGGAGAACCTGTCTCAAAAAAAATAAAAAGGGCTGGGTATGGGGCTCAGTGATAGACCACCCCTGGGTTCAATCCCCAATACCAAAAAAAAAAAGAACTTCATCCCATTGGGGTACCCATGACCCTAGCTGAGAATGCCCAGCAACATTTAAAGTCAGATCAATTTGATCTCTTTGCATAGGATTCAGGTGAAGCCTCTCAGCTGAGAGGAAGAAGTATTTCCCTAACTGATGTCACTGAAACTCGAGTATGGAGAGGTGGTCACCAAAAGGGCTACATGGCCAAATACATCTGGGGAATGCTGGAGGCAACACACCCACCTCTTGGAAAGTCATTTATCCAAATATCCAAGTCTCTATAAAGAAAATCTTTTGCTAGGCACATTGGTGTGCACGCCTATAATCTCAGTGACTTGGGAGGCTGAGGCAGGAGGATCACAAGTTCAAAGTCAGCCTCAGCAACTTAACAAGCCCCTGTCCAAAAAAAAAAAAAAAACTTTTTTAAATTTATTTTTTGGTTGTAGATGGACACAATATCTTTATTTTATTTATTTATTTATGTGGTGCTGAGGGTCAAACCCAGTGCCTCACGCACGCGAGGCAAGCGCGCTACCACTGAGCTACAAACCCAGTCCCCCAAAAAACTGTTTTTAACATGTTTCAACATGCCCTAATTTAAGGTGATCATAGAATCAGTCTTCTCCCTGCCTTCCCCATCTCTCTCCCCATTTGGAATTAATGGTTATGAATTAATATTATAAATTACTTTGAGCTAATGTTCCAGAACTTACCTTTTCAAACACTGTCATAGAGTTGCTTTGTTTCCTCGAGGTGAGTCTTTCATTGATGTTGGCCTGTTTATTCATCTTCCTGGTGAGTGAGTGAGACAGTATGACTGAGAAAAATCCCTAGAGGACACATGGGGTCCCAGACACTGTGAGCTGTTCTAACCAGAACCACAGGAAAAGAAAGATATAATGGAGTCATTAAACCTTGGCTTCTTTAGTAAAAAGGTATGACCCCCTTAGTGCCCGAGAATGAACCTGCCACTGGCAGGACCTTCAGGGTCTATGTGGAGGCTCCTGCTACTTAGTGACAGCCACAGCAGCCTGGTCCACAAACAAGACAGGCAGAGGTGTAGTCCTCCAACCCCAGGACGATCAGCAGAAGTGCCTGGCTACTTTGAGAGCCAGTCAACTCCATAAAACCACCAGTCTGTCACATTGAAATCTGTTGCTTTTCCTCCACTCTCCTGTCATGTGCTAGAGAAGGACCACAAATCTGGTCTTCAGGAGCATCTGGACATCTGATGCCCATATTAGCCCCAACCTAATGAATTAGGATATTCATAAGAGCATCAGGATATGCATCTCACACAGATGGGTCAGATGAGACCTGCATTGTGTAGCCCTGACCCACCATGGGGGCTGAAGCCCCTGCTTCAGCCTTGTGGTGTATTTGTCCTGAAGTGGTCTCAGCCACCAGGGGGCGGTATGAGTTTTAGTCACCTCTTGATCCCCAGCATGGAACACAGTGCCCAGAGCGTACTGAGCAGTTTGTGCTGGTTGCTCCAGCAATGAAACATGAAAAGGTCATCAAGTGAGCAGGAGAGCCACCAAAGAGAGGGCCAGCTCTTTGGGGAGAAGGGATCAGTGGTTAAAACCAGCAGAGCACCTGGACACAACAGCCGAGATGGTCTCAGTGTTTGCCTGGATTATTTGATAAAAATGCACAGCACGGTTTTGTTTGTTTCATCTGTTTGTTTGTTTTTTAAATTCTATTAGAAAAATGAAGCTGTTGGATACTGTGAAATACAAACAGCTCACCTGTCACCCACCCCATGGCGGCTCCAGGTTCTGTCGAGATGGAAACTGCGCTGGGATCCTGGAGGGATTGTTTCATGAACGTATGGCACACTGGTGTCACACTGACACTCCCAAAAGGCCAGCCAGTCACCAAGTCCTCTCACAGCCCCTCTCCTCGTCCAAGTCACCCTCGCAGCTGCCCTGGGAGGTGGGCTGCCCAGGAGGTATGTCTCCCACTATGTCCAAGAAGTTTGGGGAAAGCCAGGCTGCAGAAGAGGAGGAGGGGAAGAAGTGGAGATAAGGGGCTGAGGGGAGCAGAAGGCACAGGAAGAGAGGGGACAGGACGAGACTCACTTCTGGAAGAGGTGCCCAGACCACAGCCAGGGATGAAATGCCCAGTCACCCTGCCACTCATGGCCACCAGGTGGCGGACCCAGGCCACCTTCTCACCATGGTGCTCAGAAGTAGCTGCCCCAAGGACAACCAGGGGCAGAGGCATCACTGAAAAGGTGGGAACAGGCTCAGTAGGACAGCCCGTACCACCATTAATACAGCCTATCACAACACACACACATACCCAAAACACACAACACACACGTCACCCACAATGTAACACATACACCACACACTACCCCATCCACATACCCAGCGACACACAGCACACACACAGCACAACTCACACACATGGCCTGTGCATCCCTCCGCCACTCTGGGGCCCCCCTGCTTTCCCTTTCCCCATCAGCTGTCTTTCATCCCCCGCCCCTTTTTTCCTGGGCATCTGCAAATTCCACAGTTCTCTGCATCATCTTTCCCCAAACATTCCTGCCCCGGGCCTTCCTCCCCAAATGTCAGCCTTTTCCTGCCCCCAACCCCCATTCCTGAGAGGGAAAATAAAAACCTCCCCCAGCAGGGCATTTTCTGCTTCGCCAAGGGCTTTTTCACCTGCTCTCTTCCAACTGCCTCAACAACCCCACCAGACACACATTATTGTCTTTTTCTGAGGAGGCAGACTCCCTGCAGTTGAGCCCCTTGCAGACTCCGGGCCACGGCCAGGTGCAATGGAGAGACAAGTGAGGGGCATTACCAGGGGATGCTTGACCGACAGGCAAAGGGGGCTCATCTGGGGACAGCAGGCGACTCAAGGCACAGTGCAGACCCTGAGGTTCGGCCTCTCTCAGGCGGGTGCTGGCTTCCAGGGTCCCACCCCCAGGGGCCTCGCCCATCTCCAACCCCAAAGCCTTTGCAGGGTGAGCCACTCCAGGGAAGCCTTGAGCATGCCTCTGAGGCTCAGCCTCCAGCCCAGGGCAGGGACTAGGATGAGAGAAGAAAGGTGCCCGGGAACAAATGTGTAGGGCGCACCCTCTCAGGACAGACAGTGACTGGCCTGGGTACCTCGCTCCTCCTCGGGGCCTGCAGGACCAGCGCCAGGCTGTGCTTCCCTCGCTCGCACTACTGTGCTCCTTCTCCAGGATCCTGAGAACTCCGTTCCTCATCAGAACAGTGGGGCTCCAAAACCACACAGTCGAGGTGATAATCAAAGGGCCTAACCTAGAGTTTCCCTAACTTCTTTTTAGCTCCAAAATCTGTTGTTGATTCTTATATTTATTTTTTCAGAGCTGTAAAGCACAAACTACGCAGATCAACAAGCTCTTTACTCAGGGGCGCAGCAAATCGCTCAAACACCTGGTGTGGCTCATTTTTGGGCAAAAAGGCTTCGTTTAGGATGGGACAGGAGGGTAGTCCTGAGGTTCTCTGTATAGGGGTTGGCTGATGCACGAGGGTGGGAAAGGAGTGTGAATAAGGAATTTCCTGAGGCTTATTGTATTGGGGTCAGCTGACCCATTAGAGTTGGGGTGGGTGTCAGGTGCCAGTCAGGGGTGACTTCCTTTTTTGTTCTTTCCCTCTGGCTGAGGCCTGGGCTTTTAAATGACAAAGTCTTCGATTTTACCCTAGACACGTCAGGCCAGTTGGGGAACCGCTGCAGATTGGGGATTTATTTAATAAATAAATTTATTTAATAAATTTAAATTTATTTAATAAATCCAAGTGTCCTTGGATTTATTCTCCAAATCCTTCAAAAGTAGTACCAGTTAGGGGTTGGAGGTGTAACTCAGGAGTAGGGCACCTGTCTAGCTTGTTGAGGTCCTGGCTTCCATCGCCAGCATCACAAAAGAAAAAGAAAAAAAGAAGCCGGGTGCAGTGGCGCAAGCCTGTAATCCCTGCACTTAGGGAGGCTGAGACAGGAGAATTGCAAGTTCAAAGCCAGCCTCAGCCATGGCCAGGCGCTAAGCAACTCGGTGACAGCCTGTCTCTACATAAAACACAAAATAGGGCTGGGGATGTGGCTCAGTGGTCGAGTGCCCCTGAGTTCAATCTCCAGTACCAAAAGAAAAAGAAAAAAGAAATAAAGAGGAAAAGAGAAAGAGAGAGAGAGAAAGAGAGAGAGAAAGCAGTAAGGTTTATAGCTAAATCCTTTGTTCAAGAGCAGTAACAAGATAAACATGAAGGGTGATCGGGTGAGACAACAGGTTCTCGGGGGACCAAAGAGGTAGGAGACGACAAAAACCCTACTCTGGGGGTCCCAAAAGTGTGAGAGCTTCCTAATATCAATATTCAGTATTGAAGACAATGATGTCCTCCTTGGCATTCAGTGGATGCCAAGTGGAATCCAGTAAGGGCCAGTGGGATCAGAACCAAAATCAAGCTGGATGCTGCACAGATCCATGAACGAATAAAGAAAAATGGAATCCGGGCATGATGGTCCACATTTGTAATCCCAGCAACTCAGGAGCCTGAGGCAGGAGGATAGTAAGTTTGAGGCCAGTCTCAGCAACTTAGTGAGACCTTGTTTGAAAATAAAAAGTAAAAAGGGCTGGGGGATGTCGCTCAGTGGTAAAGCACCCCTGAGGTTCAACCCTCGTCCCACAAACAAAGAAGGGAAGAAGATAAGAAAGTGAAGATGGTAAATTTGATATTATGTGGTTTTTACTGCAATGAAAAATATATTAATAATACATGAATGAATCCAAGTGAATGGTGGCCTGAGAGGGTGCTGAGTTGGAAATCTGCAAGGGAACAGCTAGAAACATCCTCTGTTCCCTCTCCAAGGTTTCACCCAGCTGAGACCAGGTTTCTACAAACAACCACATCAGCCTCAAAGGCGAAAGGAAGTCACAAAGAGCCAAGTGGAGGAGGTGGAAGGGAGTCTGTTTACATTCTGGTTGGAAGAATTTATGAGCCCAAGGTCCATTCTGGGAGTTGAGTTGAAGGTTGTTTTGAGCATCAGCTGAGTGATTTCTTCCAAGGCACCACAAACACAGACCAGCCCCCAAAATGCAGGGAACAGCCCTGCACTGAGTACACCCTGGTGGAACAATGTCTGGAGCCCCTGCTTCCCGCCCATGTTAGCCAAAGGCACACAGCCAGGGCTCCCCAACCTCTTGCAGCTCCAGAGTCCCTTGGTAGCATCCACTCAGGCAGCATCAAAGACAGGTGCCAGCCGGACACAGTGATGCACATCTATAATCCCAGCAGCTCAGGAGGCTGAGGCAGGAGGATGGTGAGTTCAAAGTCAGCCTCAGCAAAAGCAAAACGCTAAGCAACTTGGTGAGACCCTGTCTCTAAATAAACTACAAAATAGAGCTGGCAATGTGACTCAGTAGTCGTGTGCCCCTGAGTTTAATACTTGGTACCAAAAAAAAAAAAAAAAAAAAAGACAGATGCCAGCAGCATGGTGTGCTCTGCCTGAAGCCAACTCACTGATATGAGCATCTTCATCTGGAAGTCGAGGTAGCACATTCCCTGGCAAGGTGGAACCAGATGGATCCACCAGTAAGATCAGAGGTGAGGGATTCCTAACCCTTGGGCACAAAGCCTGGGCCTGAGCTGGGAGAAGCTAGTGTGCCCTTACAGGGCTGGAGATGGAGGCTGAGCCCCATCACCAGCATCCCTGGTTCCCCGACTTCATGAGGATATGCTGCCTGAGCTCATGACGTATGGCAGGCACTTTACATACTGCCGTATTCATCCTCGTAGCCACCCTAAAGGAGGTGCTAATGCTCCATCCCATGGAAACAGAGGTCATGGGGCCAAGGAGGAATGGCGGTAGGATGGGAATCAGATCTGCCTCTGAGGCCCACTCCACTGTCTCCCACTTGAGCAGTCAACTACAGTGTCCAGGTCTCCAGCATGGTGACAACTTGCCAGACATGGTAACACCTCGCCAGACCAGTTCACTCCTAAAGAGCGAATCTCCCAAACCAACGCTCAGCATAGAAAGTGTTAATGTGAGGGTCTCAACCCAGCTGCCAACACCTGTCCCCAAATCCAGGCATTTCCCAATCACTGCCGGCTTCCACCAGTCCTGGCTCTTAATTCCATCTACGTGAACTTCTGTTAACTTTCGATTCTAAATAGCCTTTTCCTTCCTGCCTTCCTAGCCTCAGATCACCCCAGGCTTAGGGAAAAATTGACCTCACACTTTGCACCCTTGCCCACTGGACCCTTTCTTCCACTCCAGCTCTGAGTTTTCTGCAGTTCTTCCTCTTTTCTCCCTTATCAGCCCTGAGGATTGTTTTATAATCCTAGTCGGAGTATTCGTACCAGGATCTTATCTACCCTCCTCAGTCTCTTATTTTCACAAAAGAAAGGCAAAACCAACGGCACAACCACTGCCAACAAATGGACCGCTGCTGAGCCTGGGAGCAGCGCCCGGGGATGGATATGGAGTCCCGTCTAATTCCAGAGGTGGGCTTGGAAAGGGGGAGAGACATTCCTGGGTTGCAGGCAGGGAGTTTAGGGTTATCTGGAGCTGATTGCACTTAAAAGTGCTTGCTTCACTTCAAAGGCACTTTTAGTGCTAGTGGTGGGTTCTGGCCATCAGAGCCTGTCCATCGGGCAGCAGTAAAACTGTGAGAAGGAACAGAAGCAGGCCCGCCCACCACTCTGGGTCCCATGCACAGAGTCAGGCTGTCAGGGAAGATTCCAGAGCTGTTTACAGTCCTGCCTGGAAATCTTGCCTCTTTCCAGGTGGCCTCTTTTACAGCAAAGGGGCAGGTAGTACCCAGTCCTCATGGAGTGGTGAGAGCTCTGGGACACTCTGGTCTCTCTCTCTGCACCCTTCACAGCCCCCTACTATGTTTCCTGCCTTAGTTCATGGTTCCCATAAGTCCCAGGCTGCAGGGGACAGTGCTGGTTCAAGGGGCCTCTAGGGAGGCCCAGTGTCCAACAGGGAGACCAGAGTCAAGGAAGAACTCTGCACACCCCTCCTAAATGGCCTGGGCTTTGGGGCAATTCTTAAGCAGAAACTAGAAAAGGGCATCATTGGAGGCCTTTAGTGAGCATTCACACCAGGTGTTCTGCTATGCACAAGGGCAATTTTCCCATCGGAGCCCCTTGTGAGGTAGGGGTTACACCACTGTCCAAACAAGAAAGTGACATCACAGCCGGGTGCAGTGGTGCATATCTATAATCCCAGCCCTTAGGGAGGCTGAGACAGGAGAATCGCGAGTTCAAAGCCAGCCTCAGCAACAGCGAGGCACTAAGCAACTCAGTGAGACTCTGTCTCTACATAAAACACAAAATAGGGCTGGGGATGTGGCTCAGTGGTTAAGTACCCCTGAGTTCAATCCCCAGTACCAAAATACTAAAATAACAAGTACTGGCAATGATGTGGCCAAACTGGAACCCTGGTGCACTGCTGCTAGGATGGTAAGATGGCACAGTGGCTGCAAGAAGAAGTACAGTGTTTCCTCAAAAACCTAAAAATTGCAAAAATGTTCATGGCTGCATATGTCTATGTACTAGATTATGCATTATAATTGATATATATGTATATACATATATATATATTTGGGGAGCCAATGCTGGGGGTTGAACCCAGGACTTGGAGCACACTAGGTAAGTACTCTACCGTGGAGATACATCCCAGTCCAAGAGTGAATTTAAAAAAATAAACCAGGCGCAGTGGCGCACGCCTGTAATCCCAGCACTATGGGAGGCTGAAACAGGAGAATTGGAGTTTAAAGCCAGCCTCAGCAATGGCGAAGTGCTAAGCAACTCACTGAGACCCTGTCTTTAAATAAAACACAAAATAGTGCTGGGGATGTGGCTCAGTGATCGAGTGTCCCTGAGTGCAATCCCCAGTACCAAAAAATAAAAATAAATAAATAA
>CM053407.1:20293856-20373289 GCA_028644305.1 Xerus rutilus
AAACTACCATATAGGCCAGGGCATGATGGCACACACTCGTAATCCCGACAGCTGGGGAGGCTGAGACAGGAGAATCTCAGCAACGGCGAGGCACTAAGCAACTCAGTGAGACCCTGTCTCTACATAAAACACAAAAAATAGGGCTGGGGATGCGGCTCAGTGGTCAAGTGCTTCTGAGTTAAATCTCCAGTACCAAAAAAAAGAAAAATCTAAATGTGGTAAGAGCTAGGGATATGGCTCACTGGTAGAGCGTGCTTAGCACAGGTAAGGCCCTAAGATTGATCCTGAGCACTAAAAAAAGAAAAGAAAAACCCAGAAAAAAAAAGTAGTATTTGCATATGATGGAATATTCAGTCTTTAAAGGGAAAGAAATTCTCATATATGCTACAACATAGATGAAACTTGAGGACATTATGCTGTGAAATAAGCCAGTTACAAAAGATAAATATTACACGATTTTACTTACATGAGTTACCTAGAACGGTCACATTCATAGAGACTTAAGAATGATTGCCAGGGGGCTGGGATTGTAGCTCAGCGGTAGAGCGCTTGCCTCGCATGCGTGAGGCCCTGGGTTCGATCCTCAGCACCACATACAAAGCAATAAAATAAAGACATTATGTCCATCTACAGCTAAAAAAATATTAAAAAAAAAAAAAAAAAAAAAAGAATGATTGCCAGGGGACTGGGTCTGTCGCTCAGTGGCAGAGCGCTTGCCTAGCATGCGTGAGGCACTGGGTTCGATCCTCAGCACCACATATAAATAATAAATGAATAAAATAAAGATCCATGAACTTATTGAAAAAGAAAAGAATGATTACCAGCAGCTTGGGGGATGGAGGAATGGGAGGCATTATTTAATGGGTAGAAAGTTTTAGTTTTGCAAGATGAAAGGAGTTCTGGAAATGGACAGCAGTGGCGGTTGCCCAGCAATGTGAATATACTTAAAGCCACTGAACTGTACCCATAAAAATGAGTAAGATGGTAATTTTTTATGTCATGTGTATTGTACCATGATTTAAATTTTTTTTTCAATGAGGAAAGTAAAGTGTGCAGAATTAAGAGACTCTCCAACGCCAGGACTGAGAGTTGAACTTGGATCGACCTGGGGCCAAAACTTGTGCTCTTTACCACCCAACTCCCTAGAGTTGACGGTTACTGTAGGGTCACCCACACTCCATTGCTCGTGCCCCTGATGACACAAACAGTGGCCAGGACATAGCACCACCAACCAGCATCTATTTGTTGAATACTCGTGTTCCAGCTCCATGCTGAGCACTAGGGTATGGAGATGACCAAGACAAGCTGGGTCACTGTCCTCAAGTCACTTCCACTCTGGAAGGTGAGACAGATAATACCTACGTAAACAAATAAACCTCCAAGAGAAGGAGAGGTAGTAATAAGATCTCTTAAAGACACAACCCATTAATGGGAAGAAACATAACAAAGAGTTGGAGAGCTTGGGTGACTTTAGCTGGAATCACCAGGGGAGGGCTCCCAGAGGAGGGGACACCTCAGCTGGCTCCTACAGGTTGAGAAGGAGGCAGCATCACCTGGCAGGGGCATATTGCAAACAGAAGACACACTTCATACCAAACCTGGAGCCGGAAGTCAGCTCTAGGAGGTGAGCGGTGGCCAGAGTGGGCTGGCCAGAGGAGGAGGAGAGAGGGGCCGAGGGAGAGACAGGTGGAGAGACAGGTAGGGGGGAGCACCAAGAGCCTAGCAGGACTCGCTGAACAGCAGAACAGCCTGGATTCTTGGATTCTTTCTTTATTTATTTAATTTGGCGGGGGAGGGGGGGTATTGGCTATTGAACCCAAGGGTACTTAACCACTGAGCCACGTCTCCAGCCATATATAATTTATTTTTTTATTTTTTATTTTTTTTTTAGGGACAGGGTCTTCATGAGTTACTTAGGGCCTAACTAAGTTGCCAAGGCTGACTTTGCTTATGATCCTCCTATCTGAGCCTCTCCAACTACTGGGATTACAGGCACGCATCCCTGCACCTGGCTCAGCCTGGGTTCTCTAAAGCCAATGGGCAACAGCTGGAAGGGTTTAAGTAGGGGGTAATGTGACTCAATTTTTGCTTTAGAAATAACTCAAACGTCGGGGTCTTATCTATTCTTGGGATTCCACTAAGCCTTTCCTCTAACCACTGGGCTCAGGGCTCAGGGCTCAGATGGGACCTCCTAGAATATCCTGGATCAAGGTCTCATTGCCTCTGAAACATACGCACTGCACCCAGATCTTCTGTGCATCTGCTTCATGGGTGCATGACATTTCCACAGGGACACCCTTGAGAAGAAGGGGCCTTGGAGACAGCAGCCCATCCCCAGGGGCTAAGAAATGCTCTTCCCTGGTGCTGCAGCTGGGCTGGTCCTGCCTGCCCCCAGCCTCGGCATCCTGTCTGGAATGCAGGGTAATCGGTGGGAAGGAGTGTCCCAGATTGCTTGTCTCTGAGAAATTATGACTTAAGAGGTCATTGTAGGAATTTCCCCATAATACAAGGTGTTTTTCCTAAAACATAGAGTATTTTTAGCCTCCTAAACAGCTCAGGATTGCCAGGAGCTATTCACCTGTGACAGCTCAGTACAGAGATAGATGCACTGAAGGCTCTAATCAGTGACAACCATAAAGACAGCCCAGGTGTTCCAATTCCCCAGTGTAGCAGCCCAGGGTCCCTGGGGCCCCCACATCCATAAGCAGGAGCCTATGTCCCAGGATCTGACAGCTTTGTGGTTATTACACCTACCATCCACGAGGTCCATTAGGACGCTCTGCCTCTATCAACTCTACCTCTCCCCATCTGCCCAATACATCAGACTGGATGGGGAGTGAGGCTTCCTTAACCAAAGGGTGTCTGCATCAGGACATCCAATTTCAGTCAGGCAATGCTGACACTAACAAGATTTCTCATGTGCTGATCATCCATCCTTTCTTCTCCAAGCTCACTGTTCCCTGCCTCGGTGACGCCGTCACTCAGACCCCTAGCCCTCCTGCTATCTCCATTCTCTGGGTCCTACAATGGCCATCCCTTAGAAGTTGGGGTACTGCAGGCTCCATCCCCAGCCCTCTGCGTGTCTCACCCACACCCACCCTTCAGCTGGTGGAGCCCAGCTTCAGCCCTCTAGACCAGACCTAGTTCCCGGTCTCCAGGCTAAATAGGCCACTGCCTGGAGATCTCATGTGACTCATGAGTCTCCTTATAGACCAGATAGACTGACCTCAAAGTAATGATTTCCTTCCCCAAACTGGCTCCCTCCCCTGGGTTTCCTATGTCCGTCAGAAGCCATGTCATTCAGGAGCCACACACCTTAGCGTCTTTGCCTTGGCCTCTGCTCACTTTGCATGTTGGGTCTCAAAATGCTGGCAGTTCCAAAGTCAGGGGACCTCATCTCTCACCTCTGTCCTCTCCTCTTGTTTCTGGCCACAATGGCCCTCACAAAGGTTGGCATCATCCGCCACCGGGATTACCACGCATCTCGAGTGTCTCCTGAACTCAAGGCCTCCCCACACCCACCACCAGAGATGTGTTTCCCAGACGTGGGTCTAATCATGTTACTCTCTTCCTCTCAAATCTTTTCCCATTCCCTGGGGCCTTCAAGCCCTTCCTACGCTGACTTCACCCACCTCTGCCTCAGTCCCGTCCGCTCTCCAGAGCATCTTTCTCTTCAGCAAGCCCGCGTTGGCTCTTCTACAAACACACCAAGCACATTTCGGCACTTTTTGCCACACTGATCCTGAAAATGCTGATGACAATACAGACCAAAGGGGCCTCGTGCCAACCTGTGCCAAGACCTAGTGCCAGCCATGCCGATGTATGTGAATTCCTAGTTCTCTTCTACCTCACCTAAGTGCTCCAGGTGTCCCCCAGCATCTGACTGTGGAAATTCATGCCACTTTGCCACCTTTCTAAGGTGCCCATTTTCTAAGGTTTGTCTTTCCAAGACAGAGCGCACCGCCTGGCTGGTACACGGCTAGAGACGGAGGCTGAGGGAACAGGACGCTGGAATTCCAGGGCTCCTGACCAAAACCATTTGACATCATCCCCCCACTTGTACCAGGAACGGGGCGCTTATAGGAATGCTTGTTTCTCTAAACAGTAGAGTCCTGGGTACAAGGCAGCTCCAGCCGCAGCCCCCGGCTGCGAGCTTCGGTGAGTTCTGAGCTTGGCCTTTATCGTCAGGTCAGGCCGGCCGGAAAAGCCCGGCCTCTGCAGCATCACCAGCAGGACCCTAAGGAAAGGCAGGCGGAGGTGAGGGGATGATAGAGTGCGTTCTCTGCAGCCCAGGCAATTAAGAAGAAGTTAAAAGGGCCATTGTGTTATTCCACTTATGAGAGGAATGTGGCCTGGGGCCTTGGTTCTGGTACCTGCTCTAAGCAGCTCTGGCTTGCTCCCCTTGATAAGGAGGCTGGGGTGTGGGGAGGATGTCTCCTGGGAGTGCTTATCCTGAGCTGCCCGCAGGGCCCACAGCAAGAAAGCCAGCAGGTTCATGGAGGCCCTGCCCCTACCTTCTGTGGCTCTCACCTCCCTGGCAGGTCCCCAGGCTGCTCCTGCATGCCCTATCCTGCCTGCTCTGTTTATTCTCCAGCCTCTGGGATGTGACTGAGTCCATCTCAGCCCCCACCTGGGCTGATGTGTACGTGAGGTTTGGACAGACTGGCTGTGCTACGGCAGCCTCAGGGCCCATGCCAGCATCAGCGTAAAACCCAGGCCTAGGCACATGCGTGAGGGCTCTGAGGAAAGAACCCTGTCACCTACCAGCTGACACCCCAAATTCCTCCTGTGAACATGTACTCCTTCAACTTAAAACCCTGTATCTTCAGGAGTCCTCAACGCACCTTCCACTCCCTCCTACCAGGTGGCCACATGTACGTTCCAAGGGCTGTTTTCCACCCTAGAACATTTGAGTCCTGGCACAGAGAGGGCCATGGCCTGCCATTAGGAAGCACAGCTGGGGCCTAGCTCTTTTGAGGCCAAATGGTTCTGTGGAAAGGTCAGTAGCCCGAGGATCAGGAGTTAATGAGTCCTGGGCTGTGTCAGCTTAAGCAGGTCACTTGCTTTCTCTAGGCCTGTTTCCCTGACTCTAAGATGAGGAGGGAGGATCAGATGACTGCCCAGCTCTGACACACTCAGCTGAGCATTTCCTGATCCTCCAGGACAAGGAAGAGGCCCAGCCTAGCACACCCTGGGGTAGGATAAAGACAGTTCCCCTTCAGGGCACGGTGGTACACACCTGCAATCTCAGTGACTGAGGATGACTGAGGCAGGAGAATCACAAGTTCAAAGCCAGCCTGAGCAACTTGGTGGGATCCTGTCTCAAAATAAAATATATATATATATATATAAAATAAAATATTATAAATATAATATGTCAAAGTATGCTCTGATAAGGTAGCTCAGTGGTGAAGCATCCCTGGGTTCGGTCCCCAGTACCAAAAAAAAAAAAAAAAGAATGACTTCTCTAGTTCCATCTCAACTTATACCTTCTCTGCAAGAAAGATCCAATCTTTTTTTTTTCTTATGCTTTCATGGAGACTCTTAAAGCCTAATGGAGGGGCTTGACCGCACCTGGAGAAATCAAGGCACAGATGCAGTGCTTCTTAACCAGACATGCATTTTTTTAATCTTTCCACACAAGAGTAGCTGGGCCGGGCACAGTGGCGCATGCCTCTAATCCCAGCACTTAGGGAGGCTGAGACAGGAGAATCGCGAGTTCAAAGCCAGCCTCAGCAACGGCGAGGCGCTAAGCAACTCAGTGAGATCCTGTCTGTACATAAAACACAAAATAGGGCTGGGAATGTGGCTCAGTGGTCGAGTGCCCCTGAGTTCAATCCCCGATACCAAAAAAAAAAAAAAAGAGTAGCTGAGATCTCCAACATAACTAGCTGATTCTCTAAATTCTAGGGCACAGCAGAAAACTCAGAAAGAGGTAGGTTAGGAATAAGGAAGAAAGCATTACCTGAGCAATCCCTGCCCTCAGAGACAGCTCCAGTCAGTTGTGGAAGATGATCACAAAAGTTTTAGATAAACCCTCCAACAGATGAATGAATAAATAAAATGTGGTATATACCCAGTGGAATATTACTCAGCCATAAAGAAAAATGAAATTATGGCATGTGCCAGTACATGGATGGAACTGGAGACTATCATGCTAAATGAAATAAGCCAATCCCAATAAACCAAAGGCCAAATGTTTTGTCTTATATGTGGATGCTAGCCCACAATAAAAGGGGCAAGGATAGAAGTACATTGGATTAGACAAAGGGAAATAAAGGGGAGGGGAGGGGGAATAGGAAAGATGGTAGAATGAGTCGAACTCCACATCATGTACAGCTGCATGAATGGGATCCTAATTAGAATAAGTTATACCCATGTTGTATAATATGTCAAAATATACTCTACTGTCACATGTATCTAAAAAGAACAAAATTTTTTAAAATAAAACAATTTTTAGATAAAGTCATAAAGTCTCTCTACTGTGGAATACTAAGAGCAAGGAGCAATTTGTCTCTAAATGCCTAATATTGAAGGGGGACAAGAGGAGGAAGATCACCCACAAATCCAAGGTGTTCATTAAAAGAGAAAAAGCCCCTTATGTGACTGGGGTTGTGGCTCAGTGGTAGAGCGCTTGCCTGGCATGTGTGAGGCACTGGGTTCAATCCTCAGCAACACATATAAATAAGTAAATGTCCTTCAACAACTAATAAAATATTTTAAAAAAAAAAAAAAAAAGCCCCTTAGCTCAGCAGACCACAGACTCACACTGGTGGAACATCTTACATCCTCATGGACACCCAAGACCTGCCCGCCTGCCACAGCCAAAAATTCCTTCCTGCAGACAGCCTTGACCATCCTCCAGATGCTTTCGCCTGGACCTCACTGTCCAAGTGCAGAGGGAGGTATTTTTTAATTTAGCTGCTTTCTGTTTCTTTGTTCTTCCCCATGCTTCATTATCTTGAGAGGTCTTTAATAACTGAGCAGGCCTGGAACATTCCTGTTCTGCTTCTCCCACACAGGCTTTTACCACTCCCATGCCACAGAGGAGGATAGCTGGAGTCCAGGGCGGGTGCTGGCCTCGGTGTCTCCCTCTAGAGTGGCTGGCTCACAGTCCCAGGGCGGGAACTGAGAAGAGGGCCCTGGAGCCTCCAGGAAATGAGATTTGAGAAGAAAAGGAGGAGGTCTGTCCACCAGTACTTCAGGACATACTCATGTACACACACTTTTTTTTTTTTTTAATATTTTTTTTAATATTTTTTTAATTATTGATGGACACAATTTCTTTATTTTATTGTTTTGTATGTGGTGCTGAGGATCGAACCCAGGGCCTCACGCATGCGAGGCAAGCGCTCTACCGCTGAGCTACAATCCCAGCCCTCATGTACACACACTTTTACACCCATGAATCCTCCATCCAGAATGCCAACGTCATGGCGTGTCATGAATTGTTAGATTATTAGGGTCTCGGGGTGAGAGCTCCTAAGTCTACAACACACCAAATCAAGCATTTCCCGCAATTCACTATCATGATAGAACACTCCCCTCCACCCCCCACAGACAGGATATTACTTATACTTATTACTATATTAAGTGTATTACTATATTAAGTATATTACTATACAGTATGAACAGGGAGTCCCCAGCTGGTCAACCTCTAGGTGGCAACTACAGAATATTCCAGATCTCCAAAATGTTTTTCAAACCACCAGGTTTCCTGTCACTCCAGTGGGTGGAGTTCGGTGTAGATAAGGCTACAGATGTGAGCACTGCTCCGGGATAGAGGCACCAGTATGGAAGCCACTCTCCTACTGTGGGGCCCACAGCCACATGCTACAATCAACTGAGTTCTGCTAGAGCATCACCAAGTGGGCCACAGGAGGTGTCACCAAGCCCAGCGTTAGACTTCAAGTGGCGTCTGAGCCATCTTCTCCACAAAGATATTTTTTATTTTTTATTATTTATTTATTTATTTATTTACTTAGGCACCAGGGATTGAACTCAGGGGCACTGAACCACATCCCCAGCCCTATTTTGTGTTTTATGTAGAGACAGGGTCTCACTGAGTTGCTTAGTGCCTTGCCATTGTTGAGGCTGGCTTTGAACTCATGATTCTCCTGTCTCAGCCTCCCTAAGTGCTGGGATTACAGGCTTGTGCCACCACACCCGGCTAACAAAGATATTTTTTAATTTCTAACTTTTCTTTTTTCTTTTTTTGGTACTGGAGATTGAACTCAGGGGTACTCGACCACTGAGCCACATCCCCAGCTCTACTTTGTGTTTTATGTAGAGACAGGGTCTCACTGAGTTGCTTAGTGCCTCACCGTTGCTGAAGCTGACTTTGAACTCGCAATTCTCCTGTCTCAGCCTCCCTAAGTGCTAGGATTACAGGCGTGTGCTGGTTCTAACATATTAACACATCTAACATCATCTTAGCTTCATTGGCTAAGAGGCTGAAATGACACAGTTCTCATCATGTATGCATGCAAATCAGCACTTGAAGAATCAAGGATCTGGGCGCAAAGCACAGAGGAGCATGCCTGTAATCTCAGAAATTCTAGAGGCTAAGGCAGGAGGATCACAGTCATCCTTCCTTTCCCTCCTCTTTCTTCACTTCTCTTTTTCCTCCTCTTCCTCCTTCCTTCTTTTCCATACTGGTGATTGAACCCAGGGCCTCACACATACTAGGCAAGTGCTCTACCATTGAGCTACACCCCCAACACTTTGGAGTTTTGTTTTGTTTGCTTGTTTGTTTGAGACGGAGTCTGCTAAGTTGCCCAGGCTAGCCTCAAACTTGCAATCCTGCTTCAGGCTCCCATATCACTGGGATTACAGGCATGCAACACCACATCTGCCTTAGACGAGCTCTTTCATTAAATATAAAATAAAAGCTCTAATTGACAAGAAATCATTGTGCTATGGTTTTCCTTTCTTAATGTTATAGGAATGTGAATCTTATCATTGGTGGCATCTTCAAGTCAGTGAGTTATGGTTACAACCACACATACCTCATGGAGCTAGGCACAGTGGCACACACCTGTGATCCCAGCGGCTTGGGAGGCTGAGGCAGGAGGATCATGAGTTCAAAGCCAGCCTCAAGCCGGGTGCGGTGGCTCAAGCCTGTAATCCCAGCACTTAGGGAGGCTGAGACAGGAGAATCGTGAGTTCAAAGCCAGCCTCAGCAATGGCGAGGTGCTAAGCAACTCAGTGAGACCCTGTCTCTACATAAAACACAAAATAGGGCTGGGGATGTGGCTCAGTGGTCGAGTGCCCCTGAGTTCAATCCTCAGTATCCCCACCCACCAAAAAATTGCTGAAGGATCAAATGGAATTGTCAGCTAATAAATCATTAAAATTAACTTAAAAAAGAAAAAGAAACTATAAATGAAGGTTCCGAGCTCAATAGACACATCCAAGACTGTGGAAAGAATGGAGAATGGGAGGGACAGAGAGAAGAAAGAAGGAAGGAAGGAAGAAGGCAGGGAGCCGACCCAGTTCCTGCCCATGACACATGGCTTACATCATCCTGGAGCTCCTCGTTCTTTTTAACACTTGAGTTATTTCTATGTTTCAGTGAGCTGAGGGTGGGAAATTCAGTCCCCAGCCCAGAACCCAGCACTACTCACTATTCCATGAATTTTGTTAGATGGATGTGTCCCACTTAGGAACCACATCCTTCAGGGTCAAAGGCCTTCCTTCCTGGCTTATTAAGTCTTCATAGTGCTCCTTAGTCTGTGCTCTGTGGCAACAGAACCATTGGGAACCAAAATGGATCAGGAGGAAAGATAAAGGGGCTTTTTTACAATTTTTTTGTATTTTGTTATCAGGGATTGAACTCAGGGGTACTCGACCACTGAGCCACATCCCCAGCCCTATTTTGTGTTTTATGTAGAGACAGGGTCTCACTGAGTTGCTTAGCGCCTCGCCATTGCTTGGGGCTGGCTTTGAACTTGCAGTTCTCCTGTTTCAGCCTCCCAATGTGCTGAGATTACAGGCATGTGCCACTGTGCCTGGCTCTTTAATTTTTATTTTGACAAAGAATTTCACTAAGCTGCCCAGGCTGGGCCTTGAACTTGTGATCTCCTGCCTCAGCCTCCCATGTAGGTGGACTTTCAGGCATGTGCCACTGCACCCAGCCAGCTGTGAGATCTAATTGCTTTCCCCTGCTTCCTTTTCAATGTTCCCACCCTTAGTATTTACAGAAATCATTTCCCACCCAGGAAATCCCACCCACTCAGCTTGCCCAGTTCAAGTTTTTCACACCCCAATCATTATCTAAAGGGATGAGGAAAAAGCTCCAGGAACTTCTAGCAGGGTCCACTTGACCTCTCTGTGGCTGGATGATCCAGAGCCAAGCTCTCCTCACCTTGCTGGGTAGGCTTCTGTTTCCTCATTCCCTTTGTGACTCAGAGCCTCAGGTTCTCCTTGTTTTCATCTGGGCCTCCCCTCAGGTCTGCGGGAGAGCTGGCTGCATGCCATGAATCTGCCTCCTCTATGCTTCCTGAGCACTTTCCCTTCTCTTGTTATTTGAGACTTTCTCCCCAGCTTGGTCTGTCTCTGTCTTTTGCAGAGCTGGGGATTGAACCCAGGGCCTTGCACATGCTAGGCAAGCACTCTACCTCTGAGCTACACTTTTTCTATTTTTGTTTTTAATTTTGAGAAAGGGTCTCACTCAGATGGCTTTAAACTTGCCATCTTTCTGCCTCAACCTCCCCTGTCTCTGTCTTTTGTACTGCTCCCCTTCTTCTCCCTCCTCCAGGCTGCAGGAGCCAGGATCTGCTCTGGGTATTTTCCCAAGATCTTTCCTGACTGTCCTGGGCCCCCACCTCACACTCCGTGACCTGCAGACCTGAATGTCACTCCCTGCATGTTCCTGTGATCGTGTCATTGTTCTGGGTGAGTCACTGTCCAGTTCAAGGAGAAAGGCTGAAAGGAAAGTTTGGGACCACTCCCTGTTGCACACCGATCACCAGGACTAGCTTTCTGAGGAGCCCCTACTCCGAGAGGACTTGTCCATCCCTGCCCTCCTGCCCTGCACTCAAGTGGAAAAAATGGACAGAAGCTGGGCGCCATGGCACACGCCTGTAATCCCAGCACTTTGGGAGGCTGAGACAGGAGAATCGCGAGTTCAAAGCCAGCCTCAGCAATGGCGAGGCGCTAAGCAACTCAGTGAGACCCTGTCTCTACATAAAACACAAAATAGGGCTGGGGATGTGGCTCAGTGGTCGAGTACCCCTGAGTTCAATCCCCAGTACCAAAAAAAAAAAAAATGGACAGAGAAAGAAACAACCCAGAGCCCATGAACTGAGTCCTGATATTTACAAATGACAGCTGGGAGTGCCCTCTGATCCAAGGAAGGCAAAAGAAAATAGGCTGGATGAGGTCAAGGAAATGACATCCCACTCTGTCCATATCGCCATCTTTTCCATGGACATCCCAATGAATTCAGGCAGATTGTGATCACTGTGTGCTGACCCTCCCACACCAAGCCCATCAAAGAGATGTTGAATGTGGTCTCAGCCAGGTCCCACCCCTGGCCTGGCCTGGGGCTCATCACAGAGGCATCCCACTCACCACTAGTACAGGGAAACTCCATAGCATGCCCCATTACCCCTCTTTGATCTTCCCTTTTTCTGGTCATCTGGAAGGGGACAAAATCACATTATCTCTTCAGAACTGAAAACAGGGGGCTGAGACTAAACAAGAAAGGGGCTACAAGGAAGTCCTGGGGAGACCATAGAAAGCTGGGACCTGAACAACTCAGGGCTGTGACTAGAAAACGATGGTGCTTGGCAATGGGGAGAGTCCCCAAAGACCAAAGGCTTAATAAGAAGACCCTGAAGCAGAATGATAGCTGGCACGTGCAAGGAGAGGCGGGAAGTTCTTCCAACAGACATAAGAAACCAGAGATTGGAACCTGAAGCTTTGTAGGGAGGCAGAGGGAACAGGGTGAGTGGGGAATCTGGGGAACAAATCCCCCAAAAAAGACCCTGAGCTGCATTGCAGGAGTCCTTGGAGGAGACAGTGAGCATCTGGCACGTCATAACTCCAACATGCACACTGTTGAATAAATAAGTGCAATCCACAGCCGGGCGCGGTGGCTCACGCTTGTAATCCCAGCACTTAGGGAGGCTGAGACAGGAGAATCGCCAGTTCAAAGCCAGCCTCAGCAATGGCGAGGCACGAAGCAACTCAGTGAGACCCTGTCTCTACATAAAACACAAAATAGGGCTGGGGATGTGGCTCAGTGGTCGAGTGCCCCTGAGTTCAATACCCAGTACCAAAAAAAAAAAAAAATAAAAAAATAAATAAATAAATAAATAAATAAGTGCAATCCAATTTGCACAAGCTGTAGTTATTCAGAGGTGAAAAACCCTGGAAAAGATCTAGAAGAAAGGAAAGAAAAATAGCACAGACTTTGGAGATGAGGTTTCCCAGGTATGTAGGGGCACAGGAAGTAAGCAGTGTGTGATTTGGGCTCAGGGTGATAAATACAATGGGAAATTGACTCGTGATCTACTTGGTGTACCTCTCGTTGCTTGGTTTCTTCAACTGTCAAATCCCCCACCTCATCCAGGCTTATCAGAGTGACCCCAAGGTGCTTGCTCTGGAGGGTGGAGATATTCTCTTGTTCATCCTTTTCCTAGCATTATGATCATGTGAAATATGTAACCGGGGCATGGGTCCCATCCATCAGGACAGCTGTTAGCCAGCACACCATCCCCACGATTGTCAACTGGCTTTGCCACTGGGTAATAGAGTGCCAGGTCCCAAGAAATGTTTGTTGCATCGAAACGACTTGAATGAGCATCAATTTAATGAGGGGAAATACGAGTCCGTTTAGTCAAGCAACTTGCTTGACTTGGGGACAGAGGTGACTTTCTTCTCCCTGAATTCTGGTCCTAATGAGGGCTCAGGGGAGCTGGTCCTAAAGCTGGGGCCAGCCCAAGGGGAGTAGCTGAGCCCCGCTGTGTTTTCAGAACTCAAGATTGCCTCTGGTATCAGCAAATAGCACCAGAAAGTTTCATTAGAAAGCAGGGACTACACAAATAAATAAAAAGCAACCAGTGACAGCTGCCTGCCATCACCCTAATTAAAAAAAATACACAACCCACCATGGTCAGCGTTCTGCTGTTCCCAGGTTCCCCCTCCACACACTCAGGCAACCGACCACCTGCGTGGGGAGGGAGGTCACAGGCGGGAGTATAGCTCAGGGCCCAGAGGACACTCAGGCCTGTGTGTGTGTGTGTGTGTGTGTGTGTGTGTGTGTGTCCCATATGGACTTAGCCACAGCTTAACAGCTTAACCTCCTGCCACCTGCACCCCCGCCCCAGCTACTCTGGTCTCCCTGTTTATTTATGAGCTGGTCTCTACACATCTGGGCTCCCAGATGTGCTGTTCTTCACATCAGAAAACTGTTCAGCCTCATGTTTTCATTTCTCACTCCTTCCCTCTTTCAAATAGTGACTCCCTCCCCGCCCCTATGTAGAAAGGCCTTCTCTCCAGCCAGCCTCGGTGACACACGCCTGTAGGCACAATGGCAAATGCTTGTAATCCCAGCAGCGCAGGAGACCAAGGCAGGAGGATCGCAAGTTCTAGACAGTCTCAGCAATTTAGCGAAGCTCTAAGTAACTAAGTGAGACCCTGTCTAAATAAAATACAAAAAAGGGATGGGGATGCGGCTCACGGGTTGAGTACCCCTGAGTTCAATCCCTGATACCTTAAAAAAATAAAAAACACACTTTGTGCCACAGATTCCCTTCTAGCCCCTTCTTCTATTTTATTTTATTTTAGTACCAGGGATAGAACTCAGGGGTACTCAACCACTGAGCAATTCTTCTATCTCAGCCTCCCAACTTTCTTCTATTTTAGCTGTCTTAAAAGCACCTCTCTCTATATAAGTTGGGTTTTTGTATTATGTTTGCAGAGCTGGGGATGGAACCCAGGGCTTCATACATGCTAGCTAATTGCTGTATCTCTGAGCTACACCCCCAGCCCTAAGTTAGATTATTTTTACTTGTTTTTACTTATTTGTTATCTGTTCTTGCCCCACTCTTCGCCCTGACCCTGAACATTCACCCACAAACTGAAAACAGGATTATCTTGCTCACTCATCTCCTGAACTCTAGGAACCACAGGCAGCACATAGTAAGCTTTCAATCAAGAGTTCCTGAGTGAATGAAATGTGAGTCCTTCCACACCAAGATGACTCATCATATGTACCATCAGAATTTGGGCTGCTTGGGCCAGGCTCAGTGCCACACACTTGTAATCCCAGCAACTCCGGAGGTTGAAGGAAGAGAATCACAAGTTCAAGGCCAGCCTCAGCAACCTGGTGAGACCTTGACTCAAAAATTTAAAAAGAGCTGGGCACAATGGTGCACACCCGTAATCCTAGCACTTAGGGAGGCTGAGACAGGAGAATCGGGAGTTCAAAGCCAGCCTCAGCAACAGCAAGGCGCTAAGCAACTCAGTGAGACCCTGTCTCTACATAAAACACAAAATAGGGCTGGGGATGTGGCTCAGTGGTCGAGTGCCTCTGAGTTCAATCCCCAGTACCAAAAAAAAATTAAAAAAAGATGAAGATGTAACTCAGTGGTAGAATGCTCTGGATTCACTACCCAGACCAAGAAAAAAAAAAAAAAAAAAAGGCTGCTTTTTCCAGTAAAGGGTGTGGAGTATAAAGTGTTCCTGGTCAGTCTTGTTACAAGGACACCTACCAGTTTGGCTCCCTTGTGCCACACCCTCTGCAAAGGTCTCTGCATGTATTATATCATTCATTCTTTATGATAGCCTTAAGCAGTAGGTATTTTTATCTTCGCTTAACAGACTGAAACCAGGGCTTGGAGAGAGAACTTAAATTTACCAACTTCATAGAGCTCATCCATGATGAAGCTGGCCTTAAATTCTGATCTAGTTGACTCCAAAGTTCAAGGAGGTTTTTGTTTTTTTTTCCCCCGGTACTGAAGATTGAACTCAGGGACACTCGACCACTAAGCCACATCCTCAGCCCTGTTTTGTGTTTTATGTAGAGACAAGGTCTCACCAAGGAGGGTTTTTTTCTAGGTCAAAATGAGAGCAATTGAACCATCCCTACTTAAAACCTGCTCCTGTCCCCCTTTGCCCTGTCCCTGCTTCCTGGGGGTTGTCAGCTGCCCAAGGAGGGCACCTTTGCCATTTTCCCACCCAGAGCCTGATGGTGAGAGGCTGGGCTGCTGGGCCACTCGCAGCTCCTCCAGCACTAAGCTCCACACCAGGGCCATTGGGAGGTAGTGAGGAAGCCGAGCAGAGAGAATGGGAGAAAATTGCCCGGGGCAGGCTGTGGGGTCAGGTCCAGGGATCTCCTTTCTAAGTCCTGCTTGCCTGAGAGCGTTGGCTTGGAGCCTCAGCTTTCCCTGAACCTGATAGGCATCTCCTGGAGCTATCTCAGGCACAGAAGGAAATGTCAGCCCAGCGCAGCTGGACTCCCGAGGCCCAGGCTGCAGCCTAGGACAATGGGGCGGAGTTTCCGGCAAGGGAATGCAGCAAGAACAGAGGCAGGCCTGGCTCCAGGACACCTAGCTGTTGACTCACTGCATGTCTCAGGGGCAAGTCACTTCCCCCGAGGGCATCTTTGTCTCCTCCTCAAATGGACAGACCCATCCCACACCCAACCCCCAAGGGCTCAGAGGAGATGGGCAAGGGTAAGGGTGATAGAAGGCCAGCTCAGAACAAAGAGACCTTTAAGAAAGACAGGTTTGCCAGCCTTAGGAAGTGTCCCCTGTGCAAAGCTTGCAGATGTCACCGCACCTTAGCCTTGCTGACATCCCCTGAAGGAGGCACTCATTGCTCCCACTTTGCAGATGAAGACACTAAAGTCCCATGAGGCCAAATGATCTTTCCCAGGCACATCTGGGCCACATTTCACTGCCCAGTCGTCCTACATTCACTCCCGATCCCCTCAACACAACCAAAGATCGAAGCCCTCCAGGAACCTTCCCATGGGCAGGTTCCCTTGTACTAAGTTTAGTGGCCAAAGTTCTAGTGTCTGTAAGGATGGCCTCTACACATCTAGGCCACATACAGCATGGGCATGTGGACGCTCTGTGGCAACATGGATTCGTGTGGCCCTTCCTAACCCTGATGACACACTTCCTGCTTTACGTCATCCCTAGTTTCTGGGGCCTGTGGATGACTAGAGCCATCTCACCTCACACAGCACGTTATGTGGTCAAGGAGATCTGAGTTCTGCTACTCACTGGCAGCGTGATCTCCACCTGTCAGATGTGAGGAAACTACTGTCCCCTTTTGGAGGTGTCTGCAGGCCCACAGGAGCCCTCCCTGCTGAGCACAAGGAGCTGTTGCTGAGCTGATGGAAGACCAGTCACTCAAGAGTGCCTACGAGGGTGTAAGGAAGGGTGCGTGTGGCATCAATACTTGCTGGGCACAGTCCTGCTGGGAATGTTCAGGCAGAACAAGTTTCCTAAGAAGGTGGTTCCCATTCTGCCTCATGAGCATACACAGGACACAGAAGCTTGAGCTGAAAACCAAGCCCGAATCTGAGGCTAACAAATCATGCGAGGGTCCAATCTGTCCAAACATATGTTACACCATCCAGTTCTTTCCCCTCTCCAAGTGCAATCTCTTTAACCATGCAGATCATTTATCTTAGAACCTTGTACTAAGTTTAGTGGCCAAAGAAGCTCAGTAAAGCCCACAAAAACTTGAGGACAACAGCAGAAGGAACAAAATGACCTCCTTTGTAACAGAACATCAAGTTGCAGGGCGTCTTCTCCAAAGAACCTCCATGGGGACCAATTCCAAGGGTAGGTGTTGATGCTGGAGGTTCAAGTTCGAATAGGACATTTGACAGTACCCAGACCAAAGATCCAATTGATTTCTCTAGGTATAATGCTGGGACCCCAGCAGATCCTATAAGGTTCCTGTCAAATCTATTTTTGTCACCGTGTCTGGGAAAACTGACTGAATTTCCTTTTATTTGGAATCAAGCCCAACTCTGAAGTTGGGTGGATGTAGCCACACTTCCGCACCCAAGTTTCCGTAGGTTTGAAAACAAGGCTGGGTGTTGCAGAGAACAGCTGTGCTAACAAGCACGGCTCTTATCTGTCCAGTCCTAGTCCTGCCGGGGTGTCCTGGAGAGCCAGGGCAGTGACTGAAGAGTAGCCAGCCACACCTCAGAGGGGCGCAGCAGGGTGGGCAGACAGTATGAGCCAAAGGCGCACAGGGGCTGGCTTAACAGATAAGGAGCCCTTAGAAAGGACCAGAAGAGTTGGTTCACCACTGTGAGGGACTCTCCCCCCCAACTGCTTCCAGAACCTTCTGCAGAAAGACTAGCCCGAGTGTCCTCCCCTACTTGAACTACCTCCTTCCTCAGCATGTTAGAACCCATGTCCAAATTCACACACATTGAAGCCAGGCTCGGTGGCATAAGCCTGTAATCCCAGCACTTAGGGAGGCTGAGACAGCAGAACTGTGAGTTCAAAGCCACCCTCAGCAACGGCGAGGCACTAAGCAACTCAGTGAGACCCTGTCTCTACATAAAACACAAAATAGGGCTGGGGATGTGGCTCAGTGGTCGAGTGCCCCTGAGTTCAATCTCCAGTACCAAAAAAAGAAAAAAGAAAAAATTCATACATATTGGGTGGACGTCACACTCATGTCATCCATCTCCATGCACAGGTTCTAACTTTTCCCAACTTTGGAATCAACTGGAAGCCCTCAGAGTCATTCACTCACCCTCATACCCAGCACAGCACAAACCCATCCACACTCTTCCTTTGCCAATACCAAGATCTCTCTTCAACATGGCCTCAGTGGTTCTCAACTCTGACTGCACTCAGTCATCCAGGGAAGCTTAGACAACCTTACTGTCACCAGCTTACCCTGGAGATTCCAAATCAACAGGTATGGGATGCAACTCAGACCTTGGTATTCTTTCAAATATGCAGACTGGTCTGAGAACTCCTGCTGCAGAGTATGGACACCAATGTGGAGCCAGCAATTCCTAACTCTCAGGGCTAGAAGTTTGAAATGGGTAGCCTAGGAAGGAACTGGGACAATCCCCTCGTGCTGCCATCTTTAGAGTCAAAGAGACCAACATGAGAAGTACCTCATTAGACAGAGCCTGCTGGTTCAGCAGAGGGAACTGGTCACAAGCCAGAATTGTCCTCCCTCTAGAGCTACAATCATGACCTCTAGGCTGGGGGAGTTTCAAGGTACAGCCCAGTCAATGGTTGTTCAGAGCAGGTCCTTGACCATCAGGACAGGTGCCAACCAGACTGGGAGGGACCTGCTAAGGCTTCCCAGCTTCTGTGGCTTCTGTACTCATCCTTGGAAAGTCACTACAGCTGTCACCATTCAACAAATGCTCCACAAAGATATATTTTAATTTCTAATTTTTCTTTTTTCTGTTTTTGGTACTGGAGATTGAACTCAGGGGCACTTGACCACTGAGCCACATCCCCAGCCCTATTTTGTGTTTTATGTAGAGACAGGGTCTCACTGAGTTGCTTAGCACCTCGCCCTTGCTGAGGCTGGCTTTGAACTCGCAATCCTCCTGTCTCAGCCTCCCTGAGTGCTGGGATTACAGGCTTGTGCCACTGCTCCAGGCTCTAATTTTTCTTTTAAGAATGTAAAAGTAGCATTTGCTCATAGTAGGAAATACAGGGGGGCACAAAAAGGGAACCCAAATCATTCACAATCCACCATCCAGAGATAAAACCACCACAAATACACACAGCTAGTGCCTCCCTCTCCCCTGCTTCCCAGGAGGCTCAGGCATGTGTCCTTGCCAGTTTCTTCCTTTGAGGAGCACTCTGTCCTACACACAGTCCCCAAAACCTCTCCGGCTCTCTTTGTCACTTTTTCTCCCTGAGGGGAGTAGGAAAGAATGAGAACCTTGGTTCTGTTTGAAGAGAGACAGGGAGTGACCAGGATGGTCTAGGACCTAAAAACAGCAGACAGAGTGGTCAGCAAACGCTCTTACCATGTGGAGGGTCCCACATGGTAAGAAACAAGGTTTACCCGTCACCCCAGTTCCTGCCATTGAGGACTTCACTGTATACGTAAGTAAACTTCCACCAACTACTGAAACTAAATGAGTTAATATCTATAATGTGCTTAAACAGCACAAGCCTCCTATATTCTAAGTGCTTGCTGATAATTTTATTTTTATGATTCAAGACCCTTGGCATATAGGTGCCAGGTAGTGACAAAGATCAAAAGAGGTCTTCATTTGGAAAGAGGAAAAATTGTCTGGGTTTTGTGGTCAGAGTGGTTTCCTGGATCCTGGGAATGGACCAGTGTTGGCCCTGAAATGCTCAGAAACCAAGCCTGTGGCAGACAGGGGCTCAGGCATGCTGCCCACTGGGCCCTGCACCCCCAACTAAGAGACCTCTTGTGGCTTTCCTCTTCTGTATGTGGGGAGGGATACAGCGAGGGGTCTTGTGCCCCTCTGGGAGATGCAGCAGCCACTGCTCAGCCAGAGTCTCCTGAGCTCTGCTCTGATTCCACTGGCTGGATGAGAGCTGCCATCTGCAAGCTGAGGGGCTTCCCGAGAAGGCCATGGGGAAGATCTGGGGAAGGCCCCATCACCTGGGAGTCCAGGGGGGTTTTCAAAGTCTGAATAAGGAACAGGAAGGAAAGAGGAGGCCTGGCAGCCTGGTCTAAAGAACAAGGAAGGAGCAGAGAGCAGAGAGGTCTGTTGGGTAGAGAAGTCTGAGGCTGTGTGTTGCTAGGTGATTGATGTGTGGCCTGAACCTCCCTTCCATACATCCACAGGCTTCAAGGAAGATCCACATTTCTGCCCAGGGCTCAAGGGTCAATTTGTATTTAGAGGCTATAACAAAGTGCTGATGGGCCCCAAGCCTGGCACAGGACAGGCACAGAGGTCCCCACCAGGAGCAGGTCTTATTCCGGTTCTCAGAAGTTGCTCTTGATCTTCATTTCTGGCCAACCTGGACTCCAAGAGATAATCTGCTGAGGCAGCAGAACTGGAAGAGACCTCCCTAGAGGACCTGGTGGGCTGCTGAGCATCAGCAGCTATGCACAGGCCTCACAAGACAAATATAAACACTAACTGTCTGGTCACTCCAGCCACAGGCAGTGGATCCTGGAAACAGTGCATGTGAGGTGGGCCCACAAGCAGTTCCCTTTGATCCATCCTTATCTACCCCAAAGGGGCGTGAGGCCTAGGGCTCCCAGCTCAGCCTCCTTCCTTGACTGGGCCAGGCCTATAATTCATGCAGCCTGGCCTCCCACTTCAGAGGGGCTTTGGTGGTAAAGTCCTGGTCCCAGCCCGTACCAGCCACACCTTCCCCTGGGGATTAGGGTGTGGGGGCTCCTGCATTCCTTTGACCACCTCACCTCCCACCGGCTGCCTGTAGGGGCCTCTCAGCCTTCTGTGGACCAGGCCCAGGGGCCTCAAGGAAGGCTGTTCAGCTTGAGAAATGGGAAGTGAGTTGGCTTCTGCCCAGACACCTGGGCCTTTCTCTCGACAACCCCTTCACATGGCATCCATCTCTCACTGCCTTAGGAATCGACCCCAGGGCTTGGAGCCAGGAAGCACCCTCCTCAGTGCCTGGCAACCCTGGCCAAGCCCCACAGGAAAGAAGGAGCCAGACAGTAGCAGTGGAGGGACAGTTGCCATTTCCTACTGTCCTGTCCCCAACAAGCCTGTTTTCATACTTTCAAAAGGGACAGGTTTTCATCCCAGACAAGAGCAGCCACCAGCTCTTTGAGAGCCTCTAGTCCCTACATCCAAGGGCTTACCATAGGTCTCTGTTGGGAAGTGTCTTCAAGCGACACTTCCGGAAGGTTCCTCTCTCCCCAAGATTGTTTCTCTCTACCACCCCAATACTGGGGATCGAACCCAGGGGCTCCCTAATACTGAGCCACATCTCCAGCTCACTTTGTATTTACAGGCTGTAATGAAGTGCTGGTGGGCCCCAAGCCTGGCACAGGACAGGCACAGAGGTCCCCACCAGGAGCAGGTCTTGTTCCGGTTCTTGGAAGGTGCTCTGGTTATTCATTTCAGGCCAACCTGGACTCCAAGGGATAATCCACTGAGGCAGCAGAACTGGAAGGGACCTCCCTAGAGGACCTGGTGGGCTGCTGAGCATTTTGAGACAGGTTCTCACCAAGTTGCCCAGGTTGACTTTGAACTTGCCATCCTCCTGTCTCAGTCTCCGGAGTGGCTGGGATTACAGGCACTTTGCAAGACTGATCTCTTTTGTCCTTGGCAGAACTGGATACTGTCCTGGGACCAGAGAAAATGTGGGAATTAGAATTCCCATATCTTAGCCATCTTACTCGGCAACTGCTGCCCGTATTGCACCTGTAAGTTTGACACCCGCCACAGAGGTGGTGATGGAAGGTGGGCTGGGCCACTCAGCTGGGCCAGCACACACCACCCTGTTGGAGGCTCCTTGGGCCAACTCTACAGCCAAAGAGTTGTCTCCTTTGAAGTGCTTCCAGGAAACATTTCCTCTCTGGGGGAGATAAACAGTGGGTCCCATAACATCAAGGGCTTAATGCCAGGGAGGACTGCTTAGGGGACCCTCTGAATTTGGTGCTACTTTATCAGCAACATCAACTCTCACCTTCACAACGACCTTGAGAAATAGGAGAGCAGGCATTGCTGCCTCTGTTTCATAACTGAGAAGACTGAGGCTGAGAAGTTATGTGGCTTGCCCCAGATTTCATAGCCACTGTGTGATAGCCAGATTAAACCTCCAGTCCTGGCTCTTCAATGTGAACTGCACACACTAGGGAAGAAGAGTGGTCCAGCTTAGTCTTTTCTCTGGCATCTCTTGGAGGCAGGACAGAGGGGATTGTGGAACCTCCAGGATGGGGATGCAGCCCAACAGTCTACATCCCATGACAACCAGCCATTAATCACTCATCACATGTATGTTGAGGACCTATCTTGTCCCAAGTATTGTGCTAGAAGCTGAAGATAGAGATACCATTACATTCCAGTGGGAAGAGAGGACATTAAACAACTATTGAAAGTAAGGCCCAAGCTATGCGAGCCTGGTCTAGAAACCAGGGAAGGGCTACTAGAAGCATCCATCTAAGGCCAAAGGATGAGTATAAATCCTCCCAAATGGACATCTTTAGCAGGCAGGATGTGAGAGGGGTCTACACAGAGACTTGGAAATGATTGGTTTGGGAATAGATAGCTCAGCCTTGCCATGCCCAATATGTACCAATCTCCCCCAAATGAACAGAGCCTAAGTGGAAGCTCACAAACAATTTCTAAACAAGTTCCTATTTCCAGTTCCAATTAGCTAACCTACTAAACCTTTTCATATGGAAATTCTAGATCCAGTGGCCATCTCTCTGAGGCCAACCATTCTGCCCAGAGCCCACCATCCCTCTTTTCTGCCCCATACTCTCCCCGACTGGGTCTACCTCTCTCTTCCTCTACTTTGGAAGTGCAAGATTCTTCCATCATGAGCATGGGGTTCTCATCCTCATGGCTCCCTTAAGCCAGCCTCCTGGTTCCCTCCCTTTCCCATGCCAATCATACACCTGTTGTTCTCAGATTGGTTCTTAGCTCTGCGCTGCTCTGCTCTGCCCTGCTCTGCTCTGCACTGCAGGGGAATGACTCTGGCAGGCTATGTTCCCCCAGCTGCAGTGCAAACTGACTTCCCAAACAGAGCTGTCCCATAAAGTTGGGGAACAGGAGAAAGCAAGCAAGCAAGGTCCCTCTTTCCCCTCCTGTTGGCTTTGGGTGGGCTCTCCAGCAGCAGCTGCATGGCCTTCATATTTTCAGTTCCTGTCTGTCAGCCTTTGCTGCGATTCTGGTTCCAGGTGGGCATCTTTACAATGCCAGGTCCTAAGGGCAGTTCCTGTGCATGGTCATTGGATTGCCATCTCTTCCCTTGTTCTTGCAATCTCAAGGGCAGTGGCAGCCTCCTGAAGCTACTATGGGTTGCTGACCTCTGTTTGACCTTTTTGCAATCCTACCAGTCTTAAAGTTGGCTGCCTGAATTATGCTCCCTCAGTTTCATTGAGTCTGACACTGGTTTCAGGACTCCTTTACATTCTTAAATATTATTAAAGGCCAGGCTTGATGGTGCATGCCTGCTATCCCAGCTACTCTGGAGCCTGAGGCAGGAGGCTCACAAGTTTGAGGCCAGCCTCAGCAACTTAATGAAATCCTCAGCAATTTAGCAAGACTCTGTTTCAAAATATAAAAAGGACTGGAGCCGGGTGCGGAGGCACACACCTTTAATTCCAGCAGCATGGGAGGCTGAGGCAAGAGGATCGTGAGTTCAAAGCCAGTCTCAGCAAAAGTGAGGCGCTAAACAACTCAGTGAGACCCTGTCTCTAAATAAAATACAAAAATAGGGCTGGGGATGTGGCTCAGTGGCCAAGTGCCCCTGAGCTGAATCCTCACTACCATAATAGATAGATAGATAGATAGATAGATAGATAGATAGATAGATAAAGATATTATAAAAGACACTCAGCAGATGGATTTTAGTGATATTTGCCACACTAAAACAGGGACTGGAGGCATAATTCAGCGATGTAGCATATACTTAGCATTCACAAGGCCCTGGGTTCAATTCTGAGCACCTAAAAATATATAAATAAATAAATAAAATATACCAGGTACAGGGTTATACTCCTGAAATCCAGATTACTCAGGACACTGAGGCAGGAGGATTGGAAATTCAAGGTCAGCCTCAAGCAAGACCTGTCTCAAAATAAAATATAAAAAGTAAAAAAGGCTGAGAATGTGGCTCACTGGTAAAGCACCCTGGGTGCAATTCCCAGTACCAAAACTAAATGAAGAAATCCAGGAGCAGAGAGCCATGTGCAGTCCCAGTGAAGACACTATACTCAATGTCCTGTATTTCCAGAACACTGAGGCAGGGGGATTCCTTGATCCCAGCAGTTTGTGACCATTATGGGCAACATAGTAAAACTCTGTCTCACAAGAAAAAAAATTAAAACAAAAAATTCAATATTTATTCATTTAAAATAATAATGAATGCACTGCCTATTGATATATTTTAATTAAATGCATGTTATCCATATTTCATTAAATATAAGACATTAGATTAATAAATTGGATATTTTCATAAATGTAACTATATTATAACAAAAATATGTTTATGGAAAGAGTGGTACTATTTTACCTGCCTACAAGTCTCTTTATTGTCTGGGTTAGTAGAAAACACCTGCTTCTCTTATCTGCTCTGTATTCAATCTGCTGTGATACATTAATTTGCTTGAAGAATAAGAGAGAAAACAGGCTTTGCAGATTTGTGGAAGGGAAGAGCATTTTAATAATCATTTCAAATAATTCTGAATATTCTTCTTTGATACCACACCAAGACTCAATAAGTGGTCATTTTTGGGGGGAGGGGAGTGTACCAGGGATTGAACTCGGGCACTCGACCACTGAGCCACATCCCCAGCCCTATTTTGTGTTTTATGTAGAGACAGGGTCTCACTGAGTTGCTTAGCGCCTCACCCTTGCTGAGGCTGGCTTTGAACTCGCAATTTTCCTGTCTCAGCCTCTCAAAGTGCTGGGATTACAGGCGTGCACCACCGTGCCCAGCTTCTAATTTCTCTTCCAGAGGATTCATCACTGATGTATAGAAATGCATTTGATTTACGGGTATTGATTTTATATCCTGCTACTTTGCTGAATTCATTTTGGAACCTACTTCTTACAAAACTTTCTTCTTCTGTGGGCTGTTTCAATGGGCTTCCCTCTGGCTTCTGGTTGGGTTTGGCCAGGGGGAAATGAGACTAGGAAATGGCCCAATGGGAGATGAGACTAGGAGCCTGTTCCACCGACTCCCCTGCCCCTGCAGGCCACTGTGGCGGTCATGTAGTCCTCTCCTGCAGCTGTCTTACAGCTCTGTCTTCCTTTCCCCCAAGCTGGCAGAAAGGGCTCCCAGCTGCTGTTGTTAAACTGGACTGTGCCACCTCTTATGGGTTCCTGTTAACTTGCTCACCTGTTGTGAATAGTTCCTTTATTAAAATCTCCGGTAACCTCCTTTATGGCTCCATTGTTTTCCTGCAGGGACCATGACTTGCCATCAGCTCCCAACCTCACTGCTCAGTCTGTCATCGGACCTCCTGGCCCCTCCTCCCCTGTCAATGGCTCTTTTTTTCCCCCTCACCTCCCTCAGGTAGGGCCACCAGCTTTACAAAAGGTCCACTCTCCCTTTCTTCACTCTTTGCCTTAGACACTCCTCTTTCTGCACATTTCCCCTGGGCTATAGATGTACAGTGGGCGAGTAGGCAGGGGATGGATGGATGGATGGATGGATGGATGGATAGATGATAGATAGATAGATAGATAGGTAGGTAGATAGATTTTTCACACAACTGATAGCATATAAAGCACCATCCTATTTTTAAAATTTGTATTAAGCAATTATTTTTTCAGAACTAGGGATCAAACCCAGGGCTGCATGTGCTAGACAAGTACTTTGCCACTAAACTACTACTACAACCCAGTAAGGCAATATTTCTAAAACACACACGTATACACACATATATACCATATAAAAAATTTTAATGAATACTCATGTATAAATGACTCCACTTAGTATAGAAAAATGTCACCAATACACTTGAGTATCCTTTTGTCTTCCTAATTATACTCCTTTCTATTATCCACCAAAGTGAAAATGGTCTTTTGAATTCATTTCCTTGTTTTTCCATATGTATTTTTCCATATATATAATTTTGGGGGGGGTAGTGCTGGGGATTGAACTCAGGGCCTTGTGCTTGCTAGGCAAGCACTCTACCAACTGAGCTATATCCTCAGCCCCCTCCATATATTTTCAATATGTATGTACATATCCTAAAACAACTATTGTTATGTTTATTATTTTTTAAATTTTGCTAATATTCTTTTTTTAACTTTGTTCTTTTTGGTTATACATGGTAGTAGAATGTATTTTGACATGTCATACATAGATAGAGGATAACTTCCCATTGTTAGGGTTGTACATGATGTGGAGTTTCACTGGTCGTGTATTCACATAAGAACATAGGAAAGTCTGATTCATTCTACTGTCTTTCTTATTCCCACGCCCCCCCCCCTTCTCTTCATTCCCCTTTGACTAATCCAGTGAACTTCTATCCTTCCCTCCCCTAATTTTGCTAATTTTCTCGCCAGGTCAGTGAACTGTGCTATAGTGATGAACTATAAATATGACTCATCTTCCAATGAATGCCAGATGGTTCTACTTGGCACTTCTGGGCTATTCCCAACATGTGAGCCTATTGTGTTACACGTGTGCTTCCAAAGTCACTGTCACATCTCACAGGTCAGAACGTTAATGATCCAAACCTAGCTAGTAGGATGTAGTCTTTCCATATGCCTAGGCAGAGAAAAGTGAAGCAAGATTTGGTGAGCTCACTGTGGCGTCTCTTCCTGTCCAATGTATAAACATTCCCCATAATGTATGAGGCTCTTTGCTCACTAAGGACATGGCTCCTGTTTAGTACAACTATACTCCTCTTCTGGTGAGCACTAAACACATTTCCAGAACAGTCCTCCATTGATATCCATGGGGGTGGCTTCCAGGACCTTCCAGTCTACAACAGATACCAATATCCAGGAATAGCATAGTATTTGCATACCTAAGCACATCTTCCCATTTACCTGTGCTTTATTTCATATAGTTATTATTTTTTGTGTGCAGTGCTGGGGATGGAACCCCACAACATACCAGGCAAGTACTCTGTCACTGAGCTACACCCCCATCCCCTACCTGTACTTCAAATCACCTCTAATTTACTTCTAATACATAATACAACATAAATGCAATGTAAATAATTGTTATCCTGTGTTGTTTAGGGAATAACAACAAGAAAAATGTCTGTCCATAATCAGTACTAATGCAATTTTTTTCCTAAACATTTTTGATCTGTGCTTGGTTGAATCCAAAGATACAGGAGCTGCTGATCACAGGACCAACTCTGGTCTCCCAGAGGAAAGGCTCATTCTGTCACTTCATGTCCCAGTGTGACCAGAACTTGAGGAGCATCTTTCCTTCCCCAACACCTCTGAATTTTGCAATATGTTTCCTAATCCCTTGAAGACAGTAGGGACCATTGTTAAACTTTATGTGTGGATTTTATTCAAGGATACAAACTTTAACCTTTAAATGGTAGATGTTCTTTGAATACAGAACAGAGTCAAGGGAAAGTGAGAGAGATAAAAAGTAGGGTAGGCATAGCCCTGGACTATTGTAGGAGCCAAGACTGAGGTGCTGTAACTTGAGAAGATGAGACGTAAACCAGTGCATGTAAGCCTGGGCTTCTGAGTCAGGGTCTTATTAGCTGAGTGGTCTCCATCTGAAAAATGAAGACTTTCTCTAGGTCTGTAAAATAGTGCATGAGAAGTACTTGGACAAAACTCATGGCATTGTAAAAGATGAACAAGTGTGAGCCGGGTGTGGTGGCACATGCCTGTAATCCCAGCACTTTGGGAGGCTGAAGCAGGAGGATCATGAGTTCAAAGCCAGCCTCAGCAACGGCGAGGTGCTAAGCAACTCAGTGAGACCCTGTCTCTACATAAAACACAAAGTAGGGCTGGGGATGTGGCTCAGTGGTCAAGTACCACTGAATTCAATCCCTGGTGCCAAAAAAAAAAAAAATCAGATAAACAGGTGGAAGTTAGTCTGGTCATTAATTCTGTTATTCTTTTATTATATCAATGGTGCTGTCCCATTGGTTTGAGTTTTTGTTTGTTTGTTTTTGATTTTTGCAGTGCTGGGGATCAAATTCATCACCTAACATCCAAGTGCTCTACCACTCAGTTGCATCTCCAGCTCTGCTGTCCCTTATGTTTTGTACAGTGATATATCTCAAGAGCCTTAGAAAGCCTCTGACACAGAGTAGAGTAGGGACTCAGAAACTATGTGTCCAAGAATGAACAAATCAGTGATTTCTCTGCTCTGCCAAAGACCAACAATGTGATCAGCTTCCCCTCTGTGGGTCTCAGTCAGTCCTCTCTATTACGAGAATAAGGACACATGGGCATCATCACCCCTCCCAGGACCAATCACCATGTCACACAGGGGCTGTGGCCACAGAAAGGTGGAACTGGGGGACAGAGACAGATCAGTGTTTTGGACCCAAGGAGTGTGGGCATTGGTGGAGCAGGACCCATAAGAAAATGCCAAGGGCGAGGCGAGAGGGCCAGCGGGTCTCCACTTGCTGACAGTGGAGCTGGCAATCGGGGCTGGCAAGATCTTGTACTCCAAAACCTTCCTCTGCTCGTCCCGTCTCCTGTGTGGGGCAAAGACCAGGTTGTAAAACTGCAGGGGGTTGCCCCAGGTTCAGGTGCCCAGGGAACACAGCACCCTCAGCTGGAGTGTGAGACTGAAGATTCGGCCTCTCAGGCGCTCCTTGATCCACGGCCGCTTGCTGAGTGCTGGGGCACAGCTAGCAGGAATGAGCTGGCCGCTGCCCTCATTCCACTCAAGCGGAGGAGACAAGCACACACACACAAAAGTGATCAAGTTTGGGTTTTCGTAAGTACTGCAAAGAAAAACCAAGCAGGGGGGTGGGTAGATGGGGTGGTTAAGGGAGACCCCGTCTTTCATGTTGTCTTCTTCCTTTGAAGGTGCAGGCACTGTCGGCTGAGGTATAGACAAGGCAGACAGCAGAGAAGAGAGAGAAGGAAGGGGAAAGAAGAGAGGAAGTACTCCCTAGAGTAAGGCTGAGGGGTCCTGGCATCAGTGTGGCTGGCTTCCACCCGGCCCTCGTTAGCTGAGTGGTGAAGGAACAGCAAGCTGCTGGTGGCCAGGGCCCCAGCCTTGCGGCTGCTCAGTGGAATCCTCCACTCTGACCCCAGTCTCCTCTCCATGAGCCTCCCTGCTGCTCCTCGGGTCCCAAGCTTGTGAGGCCTGGGCAGAAGCCTGGACCTGGGGAGGCCTCTGAAGGAGGGAAATGGATGCCCCAGGAATGACAGCTGAACGCAAACCACAAGAGCCCTGAGATGTCCTAGTTGGGACTATCTGTTTGTCTCTGGACAAAGACTGAAATGCAGGAGCATTCTCCCAGGAAACCAAGGGCCCCCAGGGCAAGGCCACTGTCATTCTGCGAGGATAGGCCATACAAGGCCTCAGGACTGCTCCCAGCTCCCCTGGGCCTCCTGTCAACAAGCTTAGGAACAAACCAAGCTCCAGGGAGCTGCATCACCACAGGCTGTTGACAGCAACTGTCCCTGGGAGCAGACACTGAGGAAGGCCGCCCCAAGACTGCCAAGGAGGCAGGAGAGCTAGGACAGGGGTGGGTGGGGGCGACATTGAAAAGCCAGGCCTGAGCTCTGGGGTGTCAAACCTGTCCTGCCCAGAAGGTCAACACTCAGTCTCTCCTTTGCAATGTCCAAGTCAACCTTTTAGTCCTCCTCCCCATGAAGTCTTGCCAAATGCTCTCACCTGGATGGGACTGATTTGCTCATTTATCACCAAACATTTATTGAACCTTCCATGTAACAGCCCGTGGGAAAAAAAAAAAAAAAATCCTTCCTTGGAGGGATCAGATCACATTCCCCTGGAGCTGATAAGGAGGTAACCATGGAGAGCATGGGGCATGCATGCATGTGCATGTTATGTTCATGTACATGTATCACACATGCATGCATATGTATGTATGCATACATGCACATCCCATGCCCCAGGGAACCCTTTGATCCCAAGTCAACCAGGACAGTTGATCATCCTAGAAGACAACAATATGGAAAACTGGGCGCAGTGGCGCACACCTGTAATCCCAGTAGCTTGGGAGGCTGAGGCAGGAGGATCACAAGTTTGAAGCCAGCCTCAGCAACTTAGTAAGACCCTAAGTAACTTAGCAAGACCATGTCTCAAAATAAAACACAAAAATGTCTGAGGATTTAGTTCAGTAGTTAAGTGCCCCTGGGTTTAATCCCTGGTACCAAAAAAAAAGAGGGAATAGAGAAGCCACCAGGGGTCTAGTCAATTTGTTGATTAACTACCTTGGTTAGGTGACAGATGGCTGTAGGTAGCTAAGAGAGTGTGTCTATATGGGCAAGGGAGACCCTTTTCCTCTGGAAGAACTATAACTCACCATGTTCCCAAGCACCAAATAAATAAATAACCCCACCATATCCCCATGTACATTGCCACCCCAGGTCACCTCTGGACAGTTGTTTGTCTATCTGCAGCTCTTCCTCATGCTCAATGGCCCTTTAAAGGGGCGCCCACTGGGATTCTGTCCCCTTCAACAGGCAGAGGCACCTGCTACCCTCCCTCCTCTCCCAGCCTCAGCCCCATGGAGTTGTGCTTGGCCACTGGCTCCAACCTGCTACCTTGAACCGTACCCCCGTCCATGCACACAGCGACTCCTTCTCTCCCTTACTGTGCCCCTGTACAGCCTGGAATGCCACTGGGGTGGGGGACATCAGGGCAGCTTCAGCTATGCACAATGTGACTCTCAGTGTCTTCTCTCCGGGAAGAGACCTGTGAGCCCCCGCCCCCGGCCAAGGCAGGGTCAGGAGGAGCAGCAATGTTGTTCTACCAATGCCACGGGTCCGCCAAACCCCACGTCTGCCTGCAAGCCACCAGTCACGCTCAATGCTATCTCTGTTGTGAGATGCCTCGTGAAAAGCCCTTGTGTTGTGGCTCCCAGCTCCAGTAAGGGCTTCAGTACAAGGTCTCCATTCATGCCAGGCTCACCCTTCGCGGCCACACAGGCCACCCCTGCTCCCTGAGGACAGCTGCCTGGGTGTGGGGTGAACCTTCCCCCTTTGGTGTCCAGGAAGGCCAAGCACATGCTGACTGAATTCCATCCTCTGACCTGAGTCACCCTCTGGGAAATCCTGACCCCAGTTCACAGCACCATGGTTAGGCAGTTCACGACAGCCGGCACGTCTTTGGGGAACCTATTTATCTCTTCTGTCACTATCCAAGGACCTGGCTTCCATGATATGTCAGGAAAGGACACACACAAACAAAGCATGCAGAAAGATATATTTTTTTCTTCTGATAAGCTGAGGAGGAAAAAAAGAGCTGGCTTAAAGACACTTGTGTCTAGGGACAGAATGGAGTGTCAGTTCTGAGGATGAGGTAAGCTGGTAAGGTAGCTGGTAAGGACTTTGTCGGTTTGGAGAGCTAGATGATTGGCTTTTTGATGCCCAGGCAGCTTGGAGAGTTCTGTGCTATTCGTCAGACCATTCATTTCTTAAGCAACAGAACAAAGCCCTTGTTCTTGAATTTGAACATACATCAGCATCACCTGGAGGGCTTACTTACACACAGATTGCTGGGCCCACCCCAAAGCCAGTTTACTAGGAGTGAGAAAGAGCCTAGAAATCTGTATTCGTAACAAATGCTGCAGATGCTGCTGGTCAGGGGACCTCACTTTGAGGACCACTGGAATAGGGTTTCCCCTGACCACAAGGAGTCTATCCATTGTTTGAGACAAACAATACAAACTTAATATATTCCCAAAGACAGTTTCAAAGCAAAAACTTCCTCTGAATGTGTGGGGACTGGTGATATGGATCAAGGTATCTGATTGCCTCGTGGTTGTACGCTTGCCCTGGGATTCTCCTCTACAAAAATACAGGTTAACTTTGCCCAGTGCCTATGGCAATGTCAGCCCATGGTCACTCTGTGGAAAAGTTCAGAGTTATCAGTTGAATCTCAGACACTGGATCCCAGGGATAGAGGATTCGGAATATAGCAAGATGACCATAATGTCTCGTCAGTGCTGTGACCTCAGCCTGCCTGCTTTGCAGAAGATTTACCACTAATAATCTTTTTATTTTTAATATTTTTTTTTTAGTTGTAGATGGACAAAATACATTTATTTATTTATTTAGGTACTGGGGATTGAAGTCAAGGGTACTCGACCACTGAGCCACATCCCCAGCCCTATTTTGTGTTTTATGTAGAGACAGGGTCTCACTGAGTTGCTTAGCACCTCGCCATTGCTGAGGCTGGCTTTGAACTCCCAATTCTCCTGTCTCATCCTCCCAAAGTGCTGGGATTACAGGAGTGCACCACTGCCTCCGTGCCCGGCTTATTTATTTATTTATTTAATTTTTAAAGATTTTATTTATTTTTGGGGGGGGTACTGGAGATTGAATTCAGGGGTACACGAACACTGAGCCACATCCCCAGCCCTATTTTGTGTTTTATGTAGAGACAGGGTCTCGCTGAGTTGCTTAGCGCCTCGCCCTTGCTGAGGCTGGCTTTGAACTCACGATTCTCCTGTCTCAGCCTCCCTAAGTGCTGGGATTACAAGCGTGAGCCACCGCGCCCGGCTCACAAATAACCTTTTGATGATAAAACCTATATAATAACACTATTCTCAACCAGAGTCCAGTTTCCCACCTGATCGCAGCTTTCTCTCTTAAAGTTTGTGTATTTTACTTAATCCCCCATTGCCCCTAACCCATTTCTGAATGAGCAGCTGTGCAGGTCACAGCATGAATGCAATGCAGTCCAAATTCATTAGAACAGAGAAGATTAAGGTCAAAAGAGAGAAGACATGTCTTGGGTGCCTACCACAATCCTGTCATTATCTCACTAGATCATTACAAAATCGGTAAGGCGAGGAATTGTGGGTTTTTTTTTTTCCATTTCAAAGATGAGAAGAAAGAGGCTCAAAGGTCCATCACTTGGCCAGGAAGCACAGGGTTCTGAGTCCAGATGGGCCTGACACCAAGTGGGGGCAGGTTGGTCAGAGAAGCTTCCTAGAGCAAAAGCCACTCAAGCTAGATGAGGAAAGCAGGGAGCAGTGAAGGAGGAACAGGAAGTTTGTGAAATGTCCTGGTGAAATGGGAGGGGGGACGAACAAATGAGAAATGGCAGGCCTGAGGCCATGAAGGGCGGTGAGGAGTGAGTGGCAGAGCCAGGGAGCAAGGAGGGGCACTGAGTCACTACAGAGCCAGACTCGGTGGCCATGTAACAGTGGTCCCTTCACCTTCTGAATATAGTCCTCGTTGCTCTAAGGTTAATTTTTTTCTTTTAATATATTTTCTTTCTTCTCCCCTCTCTCCCTCCCTAACAGGATTAGGGGCACAGTGTTATCTTTCCTTCCCCTAGTTAACTGCCCACTACAGGAAGGAGGTGCCTGCTGAGGATCTGAGAAGTAAATATCTCCCAAATTAACAAGTGAATCCTAATATGCCATCAGGGCGCCCTGGGACTCCCCACCAGAGCACACCTGGAATGTAACACTTGATGTCCCTTTAAAACTCCCCTGTAGGGGCTGAGGTTGTAGCTCAGTGGCAGAGCGCTTGCCTCCCACCTGTGAGGCACTGGGTTGGATCCTTAGCACCACATAAAAATAAGTAAACAAAATAAAGACAGTGTGTCCATGTATAACTAAAAGTTATTTTAAAGCAAAACAAAACAAAGCTGGGCACGGTGGTGGTGGCGCAAGCCTGTAATCCCAGCACTTAGGGAGGCTGAGACAGGAGAATCACGAGTTCAAAGCCAGCCTCACAACGGCGAGGCGCTAAGCAACTCAGTGAGACCCTGTCTCTACATAAAACACAAAATAGGGCTGGGGATGTGGCTCAGTGGTCGAGTTCCCCTGAGTTCAATCCTCGGTAGAGGGAGTCACAGCCTTTGGGACAGGAGTCCCCTGTTTTTCTCCTTTGCTAGCAAAGCAATAAAACTTTTTCCTTTTACTCAAAACCGTGTCCTCATTATTAAATTGGCATCGATTGGCATTGGGGACAGGACCGAGTTTTTGGTTACAGCCAGAGGGTACTACTACGGGTTCTGGAGTTGGCAATGGCCGGACTAAACCAGTGCTTGAGGGAAAGCATTTCGGCAGCCAGTGAGCAGCCTCAGGTGTCTTCCAGGGGCAGGTGGAGGCAATGGGGGTTGTTTCCCTAATATTGTCCTGTGATGCCTGGGGCAGCTCGATGGGGGTTGTGCAATCCAGTTATCAGAATCATATCCAGAATCGCAGTGACCACCAGAGATCCCAGTGTTCTGCAGAGACGGGAGGGGAGGGGAGAGTGAAACAGACTGGCACAAGGAGACGCTTGCCCAGACTGCCAGGAGCCACTGGTATCTGAAGTGTCCCTCTGTTTCCCCAAGAAGTCTCAAAGGGAGGAGCCCATGCTCTTTCCTAGTTGCTTTCTTCATTCTTAAGGATACAATGAAAGTTCACTCTTTTTTCTTTCTTGGGGTTTTTTTTTGTTTTTGGTACTGGGGGTTGAACATAGGAGCACTTAACCACTAAGCTGCATCGCAGCCCTTTTTTTTTATTTTATTTTGAGATAGAGTCTTGCTAAGTTGCTTAGGGCCTCACTAAATTGCTGAGTCTGGCCTCGAATTTGAGATCCTCCTGCCTCCGCCTCCCTGAGTCGCTGGGATTACAGGTGAACACCATCACACCTCTCTTTTCTTTAGCCTCCAATGGAAAAGGAGGAAAAGGAATTCTGAGTCAAAGGAGGGTTCCTCTCAAAGGCTTTCCTTAGAGAGTGCAGGTTCCCACTGCCCAGGAGTGGCTGAGTGTTTCTCCACCTGTCATCCACTGACTGTTCTCCCAGAGGTAAGCAAGATCGCCTTCGGCCCATGCAAACATCCCTGCCAGGGACTGGGGGAACATGTACAAGGCCCCACGGACCACCCGGTTCATAGAAGTATCTTCTTACACATAGACAAGTACATGGGCTGAACAGGGAGGTTCCTAATTTCGTTTCTCTCCAGATACAAGCTTTTATTGAGTGGGCAGCAGGCCAGACCCAGTGGAGAAAAAAGCCGCCATTCCCATCCACAGGGCTCATGGAGCAGGGCCAGAGGGTGGGGGAGATGCTGTATGAAGGAGGCACTTTGGAAATTCCTGACATTTTTTGGCCTTTGTCTCTGGGCATTGAGATGGAGACCCACGCTTCACTCAGCAGAGAGTACGGGGTCTCTCCTTTGCATTCAAAAGGAAGATCCTAGCAAAGCCAAAGAATTCCCGGGCTCTTTTTTCATCTCAATGACCAACTGAGCTGTTTGGGGGGTGGGAGGCGGTGGCAAGGACTTAGCTTTTTTTTTTTTTTGTTCCCTTTTCTCCGCATTTTCCTCTGCTCTCTGGCCCAAAGTCCTTAATGATGTAAATATGATGTCCCTTGTGAGAAGAGCTGCCCTCGAGCCCTCCCTGGGTTGGGAGGAGCTCAAAGACACCTGTGTGCAGGTGGGGGGGCAGGACACCTGGGCCTGAGGACTCTTCAAGGCTCTGCAATGCTCCAAGCAAACCCTGTGGACCTCAAGCTGCATTTCCTCTACCTCTCTACACAGAAAGGGGAGAATGTGGCCTTGTCCTCCCACCTCCCAGGACAAGGAGTGAGGTCATGGAAGGCACCACAATCTAAGCAGGTTCAGTGTAAGCATGTTAGTAAGGGACAGGGAAACCATGATTGAGTTCCATCAAGAGGTGAGCCAAAGCCGGGCGCGGTGGCGCACGCCTGTAATCCCAGCACTTAGGGAGGCTGAGACAGGAGAATCGCGAGTTCAAAGCCAGCCTCAGCAATGGCGCTAAGCAACTCAGTGAGACCCTGTCTCTACATAAAACACAAAATAGGGCTGGGGATATGGCTCAGTAGTCGAGTACCCCTGAGTTCCATCCCCGGTACAAAAAAAAAAAAACAGCCAGGCACTTGGGAGGTAGCTCAGTGATACAGCATGTGCTTTGTACGGCTGAGGCCCTGGGTTACAAACTCAGCACCTCAAAAATGAAGAAAGAGAAATGAGTAAATAAAGAGAATTCTCCTGTGCCCAAAAATTGCAGACTTCACACACTTGTCTGTCCAGCAAGGCTTCCGCAGCTGTTAGGAATGTCGATCTCTCTGTCACCAATTTGAGATACGTGTCCTTTCCTTCCCCCACGGCCCCCGTGAATAGCTTGCCCCTCTCCTACCACATGCCACCTTGCATCCAAATCAACTGATTCACAAACCGCTGGGGGAGGAGGGAAGCCAAGCCTCCATTCTGAGGCTGACACCATGTCCAGCCCCAGTATATTTGTGGACTCTCAGGGCCCTTCTCACGCTGGGCCTTGAGATCCCCTACACTCTGAAGGGCTGGTGTTTTCTTTTTTTTGGTACCAAGGGTTGAACCCAGCGGTGCTTAATCCTTGAGCCACATCCCCAGCCCTTTTTATTTTGAGACAGGGCCTCACTAAATTGCTGAAGCTGTCCTTGGACTTGCAGTCCTCCTGCCTCAGCTGCCTGGAGTTGCTGGGATTGTAGGCATGCACCATGCCCAGCTTCCAACGTTTTTTGTAGTACTGAGAAGGAGGTCTCTTGAGTCACCCTGCCCCTTTATTGCCAAAATGAAGTCTTTCTCAATCAAAAGGAAGAAAGACCCTACAGCAAAAGAAGCAAAAATTTCTTGCCGGTTCCTCAGTACCTTCTCAAGAAGTCCCCTCAATGACCCTTGTACCTGGTGTCAGGTTTTGTCCCCATCCCAGCTCTAGAACCCTCCAAGAGGTATAAAGAAAACTGAAGCCGGGGCGGTGGCTCAAGCCTGTAATCCCAGCACTTTGGGAGGCTGAGACAGGAGAATCGCGAGTTCAAAGCCAGCCTCAGCAACAGCGAAGCGCTAAGCAACTCGGTGAGACCCTGTCTCTACATAAAACACAAAATAGGGCTGAGGATGTGGCTCAGTGGTCGAGTACCCCTGAATTCAATCTCTGGTACCAAAAAAAATTTTTTTAAAAACCCAAAAACTGACCAAGTTAAGGGCAGTAGCCTTGGCAAATGAGTTGCCAGGGCACTGCTCACATATTACAGGATCTCAGGGAAGTCACTTAGCCTGTGAGCACCACTTTTCTCCTCTGAAACAGAAAGGGGGGCCCCAAAAACCCCAGAGTTCCCCCCAGGCCAGCATTCTAGGGCACAAGTATGCTGTTCACATCCTCCTGCAGAAACAGACAGCTCCTCCATTTCCTCGGGCCCTTCAGGTGCAGGCCCTGCCCAGGGGACTGGTGTGCTGGAGTCCAGCCTCCAATTCCTTTGTGGTTCAACCCACGTGGGTGGCTGCAAGTTGAAAACCACAGACAGGCGACAGCCACCCCTCTGTACAACGTAGCCCTGACCAGATCAGCCATTTCTCCAGACACTGGCCTTTGTCACAGCACTGTAAGGATACCTCCTCTTCCAAGGGCCACTGCCCCATGTCCCCAAGGAAAGTCCTTCTGAGTACTGGGGCCACAGCCCAAACAGACCCTTAGAATGCATCTGTGGGGTTTTTCAGTTTTGTCTTGTTTTGCGGGACTGGAGATTGAAGCAGAGGTGCTCTACCACTGAGCTACATCCTGACCTCTTCATTTTTTTTTTTTTTTTTTTTTTTATATTTTCAGACAGGGTCTCACTCAGTTGCCCAGGCTGGCATCAAATTTGGGGTCCTCTTGCTTCAGTTCCCCAGCAGCTAGGATTATTGGCACGGCCACCGTGCCCAGCTGCCTCTGTGTCCTGGCAACTGCTCCAAAAGCATTTCTACTCCTGCTTTTTAGGTGCTAGTTTTTTGTTTTTGAAGTTTAAGGGACATGATTTCCTACAAAAGGAGATTATATTGATTCTCCCAGCCATAGCACCCCCTGCTCCTCTCCTGAGATGAACAGGTGAACTATGAGGTAGCCTAGCCCAGGAGCTTGGAAATACCGGAAACAAAATTCTTCCAGATGCAGCACAGAGGGTCATCAGTGAGAGAGGAATGGTTCAGCAAGTACAGTGTAGACAGAGAGGGGTGGAGCCGCATGGCAAGGGGTGTGTTCTCCTGCTAGCAAGAAGCCACTGCAGGAGAGTGGACAGCCCAGGACCTCTATCACTGTGCACCTTGGACTCCCCCCAGTCTCTACCTAACAAGCATGCAGGTGCATCGTGCGTTTCCCTTACCAGGCTTCTGTATGAAGCCCTGAAACTCCTTCTCTCTCCTAAACCACACCCCATTCTTCCTGAGGCCAGCTCTTGGATGACCCCTGCTCTTCCTGGCTGGGTTGCTTTTCCCTTGTCCCTTGGAAGATGATCGTCCTTTCCAGAGCCCATTCTCATGTGTTCTCCACCCAGGCCAGAGTTGTGCTCAGTAGAATCTCTGCTACCCTTTCTGTGAAAGTCAGGAAAACTGAAGTGAGGGGCGAGGAGGAGGTTAGGTCCATTCACCACAGACAGGCTAGGGGGATATCAGCAAGAGGCTTTCCTCCCCCATCACCTCCTCCTTCACATGAGGGCAAGTCTCGCCTCATTCCCACTCAAGAAGGACCCTTATCTCCTGTCCTTGGGAAGCAGGATGTTCTAGCCAGCTTTTTTGCTGCTGTGACTAAAGGAACCAACCAGAACAACTGTAGAGGAGGAAAAGTTTATTTGAGGGCTCACAGTTTCAGAGGTCTCCATCCATAGACAGCAGGCTCCATTCCTTGGGGCTTGAGGTGAGGCTGAACATCACCGTGGAAGAGTGTGGCAGAGGGAAGCAGTTCCCATGATGATCAGACAGCAGAGAAAGAGAGGTCTCCACTCTCCAGATACAAATATATACCCCAAAGCCACATCCCCAGTGCCCACCTCCTCCAGCCACACCCCCCTTGCTTCAGTTACCATTCAATTAATCCCATCAGGTGATTAATTCACTGATTGGGTTAAGGCTTTTGTAACCCAATCATTCCTTCTCTAAACCTTCTTGCATGGTCTCACACGTGAGCTTTTGGGGGACACCTCACATCCAAACCATAACAAAGGATCATCCATCCATAATCACTCGGTATTTTCAGGAGGGGTCCCCTGAGTCCCTTCCACCCAATGTGCTCAGCTCTGGCAGGGCCATCTAGTAGATGGGGAGTGAAATGGGAGAAGAATGTGTGGAAGTTTGAGGCTTTCATCTCTTAAACAAATAGCAAATTCCTCCAGGCTCCCGCTGCTGGAATTAAACAATGATGTGTTCAGGGAGACTCTGAGGCGTTACCTTAGCAACGCCCAGGCTGTTTCAGGCAAGATCTAGTTAAAGAGGAAAGAGAACAAAAATAATAAAGGGACGGGTCTGGACGGGGTCCAGAAATGAGGGTCTTTTGGCCGAATCTGTGTGTTTTGTGTTCTGATGTGTTCGCAGCATTTCCTCTCACTGCCCCGGTGCGTCCATGTCTCCGCATCCCTCGGGAGGTTGGCTCACTGGAATACTAACGGATGCTCAGAAAAGAGAGGGGTCGACGTCACAGCTGGGACCACTTAAGAGGGAAATGATGCACAAATGCTGCTAATCTTAGGCTGGCTCTTGAAATCACAAAGGTAGAGGAGGACACCCGCAAGTGAGGGCATGCCAGTCTTCTTCATGGTGACAGATGTGAGGGCCTTCCGCAGGGCAGAGGCCTGCATGAGAGAGACCCACCAGGTCCTTGCTTTTGCCCACAGTGTGGCCCCAGGGCCAGCAACAAAGGTGGAAATGCAGCAAGTCAGTGTGGTGGCACTCACCTGGAGTCCCAGAGACTCAGACTTGGGAGGCTGAGACAGGAGGATCACAAGTTCAAGGCCAGCTTCAGCAACTTAGTGAGGCCCTAAGAAATTTAGCAAGACCCTATCACAAAATGAAAAATAAAAAAAGGGCTGGGGATGTGGCTCGGTAGTTAAGTGCCCCGGGTTCAATCCCTGGTACAAAAAAAGAAAAAAAGAAAAAGAAGAAGAAAATGCCTCCTGGTTCCTGCCTTCACAGGATGAGGCCCGGGGAAGTGCTGTCAGAGAGGAGAGAAGCTCTACTCCTTTGCTAGAGTTGCCAGAACAAGTTCCATAAACTAGGGGCAAGGGGGTGTGTGTGTTCAAACAGCAGAAATTTACTCTCTCAGTTTTGGAGGGCAGAAGTCTGAAGTGGAGGGGCCAGGAGGGCTGGTTCCTTTTGGGGGCTCAGGGAGAAAATCTGCTGTGCACCCCTGTCCTAGAACCTGGCTGCTTGGCGTTCCTTGGCTGGGATACCCACACTCCAGTGTCTCTATCATCATCTGGCTTTCTCCCTGTGTCTGTGTCCACATTTCGGTCTTCTCTAAGGACATGAATCACTGGGTTAGGGCTTTTGCTAATTGACCTTGTCTTAAATTGATGACATCCTTGAAGGTCCTATTTCCAAGTCCATATTTGCAGGTAGAAAGGGAAGGGTCAAGACTGAAATATATCTTTTGGTGGGGAGGGGTTACAATCTAATCCACAACAGTACCTAATGTCACCTCCTTCCTTATCAGCACCATCATTATCATTATCATCACAGAGAATCAATGTTAAGAAGCAAACACATCAAGAACACATCCTTGAGCAAACTGGATCTGCTTGTTTGGGTGTGGGATCCTGCCATCCACTTTGACAGGACAGGTGGTGACAGATTCACAGGAACTGAAAGAGATAGTGACAAGGTCTAAACCACAGGCATAGCCAGGAGCAGTGGTATACACTCATAATCTCAAAGTATTTGGGAAACTGAAGAAGGAGGACCACAAGTTGGAGGCCAAGCCTCAGTAACTTGACAAGACCCTGTCTCCAAATAAAAATTTTTAAAAAGGGCTGGTGGTGTAGCTCAGTGCTAAAGCACTTGCCTGGAATTTGCAAAGCCCTAGATTCAATCTGTAGTACCACAAACAGACAAAACCTACAGGTATGCATGCCTCACCTGGAGGTTTTGACAAAATGCAGGCCCAGAGCAGTCTGTCATGTAGTATTCCTTTCTTTTTTTTTGGCAGGGAGATATTGGGAATTGAACTCAGGGGCACTCAACCACTGAGTCAGGTCACCAGCCTTTTTTTTAGTATTTTAGTTAGAGACAGGGTCTCACTGAGTTGCTTAGTGACTCACTTTTGCTGAGGCTGGCTTTGAACTCGCAGTCCTCCTGCCTCCGTAACACCCATCCGCTCTTTCATTCTTTCTTCCCTTTTGTGGCACTGAGGATTAAACCCAGTGGGGCTCTAACACTGAGCTACATCCCTGTATCTTTTTAAATTTTTTAAAATTTTGACACAAGGTTCTCTTGCTAAATTGCCAAATCTGTGATCTTCCTGCCTCAGCCTCCAAGTCCCTGGCATTACAGATGTGCACCACACCACCCAGCCAGAAGGCATTTTCTTCTGCCCGACAAACAAGAAAGCCCCTTTAACTTTATCCAAGTAGTGGTCCTAAGGCCACCAAGTGAGGGCTGGGCCTGGCCCAGTGCCCTGTCATGCCCCCTGGGCTATAGAAGTGACTCACGCACAGGACTGAGCACATGTGCGTCCATCCCATGGCAACCTCCTTCCAAGGATGCAGGGTGAGAGGGCGGACTAGTGTCACTGGGCTCGCCCGTCTGAGAGGAGAACCCCAGTCATCTCCACATCTGCATCTGTGGGCTTAGAGATGCCATTGTGTGTGTGTATCCTAGCATGAAACTGGACACAACCCAAGTGCGTATCCTACATGTTACCCAAAAGTTCAAGTTTGAGTTTTCCAACGTCACCTCCATAATGACACTTTCCCTGAAGCCCACAGTCCTCTCTGTTCTATTTTTCTCACACTATCCATTATGATCCTGCTTATCAACTTAATTACTTGTCTATTTCCTGTCTCCTTTAACAGGATGTGAATTCTGGTACCCAGAACAGAGCCGTGTCCATAATAAGACTTCAATGAACAACGGGGAGGCTGGGGGTGCTGCTCACTGGTGAAGCATTTGCCTAGTGTTGCCAAGGTTCAGTCCCCAGCATGCAACACACACACACACACACACACACACACACACACACACACACACGCACACACCACGCCAGAAAAGAAGGAAAGAATAATAAATGAGAACAGAATGATTAAAAACATCACAGCATAGCCGGGTGCAGTGGCGCATGCCTGTAATCCCAGTGGCTGGGGAGGCTGAGGCAGGAGGATTGTGAGTTCAAAGCCAGCCTCAGCAAAAGCAAGGCGCTGAGCAACTCAGTGAGACCCTGTCTCCAAATAAAAACACAAAATAGGGCTGGGGATGTGGCTCAGTGGTCAAGTGCCTGAGTTCAACCTCAGGACCCCCCACACACACAAAAAAAATCATAGCATATGCACATAATAAAATGTTTAGCAGCCATTGAGAAAAATGAGGTGAGTCCATGTGGAGTACCTGGAAAGGTGGCTATATTTCTGAGGCAAGGGAGGAATTTTGTTTTTTTCTTTTTGGTACCTGGGTTTGCGCCTGTCAGCAATTTGGAGAGGAATGGAGATTGTATTACTCTGTTGTTGTCGTCGTCAATGGACCTTTATTTTGTTTATTTATATGTGGTGTTGAGAATCGAACCCAGTGCCTCACACATGCTAGGCAAGCGCTCTACCACTGAGCCACAGCCCCAGCCCTGTATTATTCTTTCTTTGAAAAAAATAAATACACATGGGATTTTTGTGTAAATATACATGTCAATATTTATGTAGATGTGCATGTATGTAGATGAGGGTGTGTGTATGTGTGTGTAGAGAGAGAGAAAGGGAGAGAGGAGAGGGTAAACCTACACAGCTGCCTGTTCGCATGGCTACATCTTGCAGTGGGAGAATGAGCCCGGAGTCAGGCCCTGGGTCAGGCTTTAGGACTGACAGAAGGCCAGTTACTTGCAGACAGATAATCCCCAAAGTCAGAAGAGGGCTATGCAGGAGGGAGAACAAGGACGAATTCTACCTCTGTGGTTCTGGCTCCAGGGATCCCCTTTGTCCTTTCTTCCACGCCCACTGCCATTGAATTGCCTGAGTGGGGTGCAGCTTCCAAGAAGCCACAGGGAGAGCAGCCATCTCTGCCTCCAGGACTTCACAGCTCTTTGCTGAAAACCAATATGGGAAGGAATGACAAAGGGGTGAGCAGGTAGGTCTGGTGGGTGGGTTAGGACAGAGGATGGAGGGTAACCAGAGGGGCTAGGCTAAAAGTCCAGCCAGGGGCGGTCCCCACCCCGTTGACTCCAAGCTTTATCTTCCCATCCTCTGTGTCTGTGACACAGGTGACACATCCCCATAACAGAACCAGAGTGCAGGGAAGGGCTGCGTATGCCTCCCCCCAACACAAAGAAGAAGCTAGAAACTTTGGCCTCCAGGAAGCTGCAATGTGACAGGCTTATTTTATACTTTTTTTTTTTGGTACTGGGGATTACAAGCGTGAGCCACCGCGCCCGGCTTGTGATGGGCTTTTTTAAAAGTCCAGCACTGGCCCTGCACTCACAGCCAGCTAAACTGTAGAAGGACACACCCCCGTGCTGCAGCCTCCCATGCACAGTGGCGACTCTCCTGAGGCCCTCTCACAAGTTTCCACACTTGGCCAAACTGCTCATCCTTATGTAAGTGTGGCTTTCTGGCCTCTGACCAGCTGGGAAAGAACACCTGAGAGCAGAACCTGGACCCAGGCAGTTCATTTGGGCAAGTGATCCCAAAGAGCAGGAGCAGGGGACTGGAGAGAGGGATAGGAAAGAAGGGCAAGTCAACCCCAATCCAGTCCAAGGATGCATTTTCCAGCCACTAGTTGCTTTGAGCAGCCAGGGTTGGGGTCCTCTGAGGAGTACAGAGAATGGGCCTCAGAATCATTTTGGGAAGAATGGAAGGGAACGGCATCTATCCACCAGCTCCCATGTTGCATTGGCCAGGGGTTATCCCCTCCCATGTGTGAAGGTCCAGAGGGCCCATCCTGGTCATAGAGGAGCCTGAGGCAGAAGGCTCCAGCTGTTTCCTCTGCCTGAAGCCTGGTGAGGTGGCACACGCCTGTGATTCCAGTGACTCAGAGGGCTGAGGCAGGAGGATCACAAGTTGCAGGCTAGCGTGGGCAACTTCGCAAAACCCTAGACCTTATTTGAAAATAAGGAATTAAAAGGTTCTGGAGATGCAACTCAGTGGTAGAACACCCCTGGTTCAATCCCTAATTAAAAAAAAAAAAAAAAAAAAGGCCTCTCTGCCCACACCCTGGGATTTCCCCAGTCCAGCCAGCATGAAGGCAGCTCTGGGGCCTCCTATGCTCCAGCTGGGTTCTGGTTTTAGCTCCACTGCTCTGAGTCCCTAACCTTCTCACCTCACTATCCCCACCATAAAGTTGTTAGAGCAGGTGCTAGCCAGGATTCAAGGCCATGGTAGCTGCAGAGAACCCACCCTTGTGCTTGGGGCCTAAGATCTAGGCGAAATGCAGAGTTGTTATTATCAGAGCATGTGCTTCGTTCCCAGTGCTGGGTGCTGAACAGGCTGAGGAAACCAAAGTGTCCAACTGCCAGGGCCAGCTGCCTGCCTGAGATGTGAGCCAAACACAGAAAGAGAGACCATGTGTAATACACGAGGTAGCATCTTGGCCCCTCCTGTTCTCACCCAGTTTTGCCCAGAGGTTATCTGACAGCACTAACCCTCTGGGAACCTGAAGCCCACTCACTTGTGCCCCAGGGATCCCCTATGACCCAGGATGGGCCCTCTGGGACATTCACGCGTGGGAGGGCATAACCATTAGTTAATGCAGGGTGGGAGCTGGTGGGTAGATGCCGTTCCCTTCCATTCTTCCCAGGATGATTCTGAGAGCCATTTTCAGAGAATCCCATCCCTGGCTGCTCAAAGCAACAGGTAGCCTGAAAATGTGGCCTTGGATTGGCTCAGGGGTAGCTCGACCTCTTTCTCCATCACTCTGTCCGATCCCCTGCTTCTGTTCTTTGAGATCACTTGCCCAAATGAACTACCTGGGGCCAGGCCCACTTCTCAGGGGTTCTTTTCCAGCAGGAACTGAGGCAAAGGGCACTATAGAGGTTCAGGGCCCAGGTTCAGGGCTTGGATTGCCTTTTTATTTTTAAATAGTTTTTATTTGTCAATAGACCTTTATTTTATTTATTTATATGTGGTGCTGAGAATCGAACCCAGTGCCTAACACATGCTAGGCAGGCACTCAACCCTGGATTACCTTTGCCACTGGCTAGGACCGTGAGCTGGTACAAAGGCCACATCACATCTAATCTAATCTAATCTAATCTAATCTAATCTAATCTAATCTAATCTATTCTTATAGGAGGGTTGCTGTGAAGGTCAGCTGAAGAGATGGTTAGCACAGATGGTTAGTACAAGCTCTAGAGCCAGACTCCTAACTCTTCAGCTCATTACCTTTGTGACCCTGGGGAAGCTGCTTAACCTGCCACCATCCCCACTCCATCACAGGTCAAGGGTATAACAATAGCACGTCCCTCACAACACCTTATGAGGAGGATTATGTGAGTCAATGCATGTCAAGTATCTAAAACAGTCTCTGCCTGCTAAGCTGGTGTCTCCAGGGCTCTATACAGAGGACCTGTCACTATGGAAAATAATACATGCCAGTCAAGCATGCATGAAGCCCTAGGTTTGAGTCCCAGCACTACAAAAAATCAAAACTTAATTAATTGAAGGATTGATTGCCCGTGAAGGATACCATGAACAAAATTAGTAGCTAGATGATAAAATAGGAGAAGCCAGATCTAAAATCAATGCAAAATTTATTCTATTATTTGATTTTTTTTATTTTTTTATTTTTGGTATGAGGGATTGAACTCAGGGGTACTTGACCACTGAGCCACATCCCCAGCCCTATTTTGTGTTTTATGTAGAGACAGGGCCTCAGTGAGTTGCTTTAGCCCCTCGCCGTTGCTGAGGCTGGCTTTGAACTCACGATTCTCCTGTCTCAGCCTCCCAAAGTTCTGGGATTACAGTCGTGTGCCACCACACCCGGCTATTACTTGATATATTTTAATATCTAGAATGTACAATGGACTCCAAGATATCAACAAGTAGAGGATCCTAACCCAATAGAAAATGGGCAAAAGATGGAAATAGATTGTCTTGGTGTGGTGGTGCACACTCGTAGTCCCAGCTACTCAGGAGGCTGAGGCAGGAAGATCTCAAGTTGGAGGCCAACCTGGGCAACTTAATGTGAGACCTTGTCTCAAAATAAAAATAAAAGCCAGGCAAGGGGCTAAGCAACTCAGTGAGACCCTGTCTCTAAATAAAACACAAAATAGGACTGGAGATGTGGCTCAGTGGTCGAGTACCCCTGAGTTCAGTCCCCAGTACCAAAAAATAAAAAATAAAAATAAAGGGGCTGAGGATATAGCTTAGTTGGTAGAGTGCTTGCCTTGCATGTACAAGGCCCTGAGTTCAATCCCCAGCACCATTTAAATAAATAAATAAATAAATAAATAAATAAATAAATAAATAAATAAATAAATAAAGGACTAGGGATGTAACTCAGTAGTTAAGTACCACTAGATTCAATCCCCACTGCTGGGGGAAAAAAAAAAAGATGAGACTAGATTAGACAGCAAAAGCTCGAGAGGAAGGCTCAGAGGCTAGTGACTAGAGAAATGCATGCTGGGGAAACTAGTGGCATAGCCCTTCTAGGCATCCTGTGACAGTCCTCAAGATTAATGAAGCTTTTTGGCTGCCAAAGATCCAGCTGAAGAAATTCTCCTCCAGGTCCCCAGGGCCCTCAGCCTGGATACTCACTGCAGCATTCTCTCTGGTGGCGTCTGGAGTTTGACGCCTAGAGCTACTTTGATGGATTCAACCTCTGATCCTGAGTCTAAAAACTGCTTCATAAATATCTGCTATTATTATTGTTGACTAATCAGGGGGACATAAAAACCCAAGCTAGGGTAGGACTGTAAGGACATGGTGGCAACCAAGGAGGAACAGAATAGTGATTGGATTTAAAGGGGGTGGGGAGCCCAGGGAAGACCCAGGGTTTTAGCCTGGAGCAGGTGAGTGACACAGGTCTCAGGAAACTCAGGAACTGAGGCACAGGACCAGGCATGGTCCTGAGGGTAGGATGGGAAATGCCTGCAGCAGTGAAGACCTGAGGTGAGGCTTGTCCTCAGAATGAAACTCCCCAACTGTCCCAGACAGACTCCCAGGAGAGAGGTCAGAGCCGAGCCAGGCCCCTGCTCCTGCTCCTGGGGAGTTTCAGCTGTGATAGCACAGCACCCAGCCACACCTGTGCCCACCTTGGCTCATCCTGGGTTAGATGAGGGTGCACACAATGTACAGGAGCTCGGAGAGGCAAGCTGGGGGAGGACCAGGGCAGGGGGTTGGCCAGCAAAGGAGTCTGGGACTAGCCTTCCAGGACAGAGATGTTTCTAAAGGTGGAGAGGATGGGCAGGGCCCTCCCCAGAGAGGAAGTCATGCAAATGGAGACCCAGACACAGGAAAACACATGGCCTGCATAGAGGGGACAGGCAGGTCCCTGCGGCAGAGGCAAGGTATGAAGGCTGTGATGGCCTGAGGTGTGGGGACCAAGATCTGAGGGAAACTGATTCGTAGGTGTTCTGAGCTGGCCAAAGAGGCCAACTCCACTTCCAAGAGAGACGCAGGTAGGAGCTGGGTCCAAAGCCTGAGAAGCCTGTGGCTCTGCCCCACTCACACAGTGGACAGACACCCACACACCACACAACACACCACAAAACACACACAACACACAGCATACACCACAGACACTGCACCACACACTACACCACACACCATACACACATACCCTGATCCACACACACCTGTGCACACATCACCTGCACACATGTACACCTGCTGCACCCACGAGACACCTGAAAGGGCAAAACATACAAGGCCTTCCAGATCTGGTGCCATTCTTGGGCATTCAGACCCCAAATAAAGTCCATGTCTCCCGGAGTGGGGTGACTTGAGGGAACTCTGGTCTTCGTTGTCCTCTGGCATCACAGGACTCCGGCCATCCAGGACTGGGCAGGGCACACATTGCAGCCACTCCAGGGCCTGCTCCACCCCCTCCCACCCGCCCTCTGACGCACTTCAGCATCTTCCTGTCTCCAAGGGCCCTCTCTGCCTTTCCTCAGGGATAAGAGCAGGTTATCTGTGCATCTGCTGCCCTGGCCTCTCTATCTTCTTAAGGCTTTCTTCCTGAAATAGCCTGGGGTTATCTAAGCTGTGGAGTGGAGGGGCCGGCCTGCCTGACAGCCTGACAGCCAGTCCCCTCCTCTGGGGACAGTATCAGCTCATCCCGGGAGGTCCCTCTTCTTTTAAAACAGATCCAGGCGGGGCGCAGTTGCTCACACCTGGAATCCCAGCACACTGGGAGGCTGAGGTAGGAGGATCATGAGTTCAAAGCCAGCCTCCACAACGGCGAGACGCTAATAAACAACTCAGTGAGACCCTGTCTCTACATAAAACACAAAATAAGGCTGGGGATGTGGCTCAGTGGTCGAGTACCCCTGAGTTCAATCCCCGATATTAAAAAAAGACAGATCCAGAATTCCACAGACCATTAGACCAAGTTGGAGAGCTCACAGGGGAGGCCTCGCAGCTCCTCCTCCTGGGCTCCCCTCTCCACTAGAGCCTTAGCATCCTGGCAGGGTCTCCCTCCAGCACCACTGCCCAAGCCCAGGCCTTCTGCCCTTGCATGGCAAGGCAAGCCTTTCGCCTGGGCTCTGGGATTCTCGGCCTCCTACACTCAGCAGTCAGGAAGTAGACTTCAGCTGTCATTTCACCTGGCACTTCCCTGCTCAAGAATGTTCCATGGCTCCTCGCTTCTGGGTGTATCCAGTCTGAACATGTTTATTTGGCACCTCCACTTATTCAACATCCCATGACTCTAACAGATACAGCCCCTGAAAGCTCCCACACAAGTCTGCTCTTCCGGGCCTCCGCACTTCCTCGAGTCCTTTCTCTCTCCCTTCAAGTCCCGGTTTTGTTAGACCTCGTCCATGCCTGCTGGTCATTTATTTATTTATTTATTTTGATATCAGGGACTGAACCCAGAAGCGCTTCATGCCCAGCTACCTCCCCAGATCTTTTTATTTTGTATTTTGAGATAGGGTCTCACTAAGTTGCCAAGGCTGGCCTGGAACTTGGCGATCCTCCTGCCTACACCTCTTGAATGGTTGGGATTACAGGTGTGTGCCACTGTGCCCAGTTTATTTAGCCGGTGTTAACTGAGCTCTTACTATAGATCAGGCAGATGCCGCAGACCAGCCTCCCCTTTGAGACGCATAGCAAACCTTTGCCCCTCACATCTTCACAGAATCCCTGGAGGTCTTATAATGGTCACATCATGGGTCTGTGGCCCTCCAATTGTGTCACAAGTGGCTTAAGGGCAACGACTTTCTGTCTTACATCTGCCTTGTCCCCCAGGGCAGGGACTCCTAGATTTGTGAAATTCACAAACGAAAACTGCAGGCCATTATTTTCATTTTTGTTTGGAAGACCAACACAGGACTACCAGCTTTTGTTTTATCAGACAAATACCTTCTTTAATCACCCTGTTGTTGCCAAACACAACCATGTTTTAACAGTAAGAAAGGAAGAAGAAGAGAATCTTGTAATAAAGGACAACTCTCTGCACTGAATAAACTCAGAAGTATGAAAAGTTCACATTTTTCTTTTTCTTCATTTCAGAACCTAATCTTAGAGTAAAAAGGACTATCCTTTCAGTGGAATAAATTTAGCAAGATGGAAAATTCATCACATGTCTCCTTTTCTTCTGAGGACAGGTGACCATCTATCAAAGACCATCTCAGGGTTTGGGCGCTGCTGTCTACAGCCTTGGCCAGGGCTGAACGCGGCTCAGGCAAGATGAGAGGTCGGTAGATCCGTTGTTCAGTCATTGGCTGGAGAAGCTGTCTGGACCTCCTCTAGTGGGCTCACGCCTATGACCTCGCCTCAAATATGCCTGGTACTTGCAGTGGGTGAGCCTGACCCAGGCTTCCCTCCCTGTAGACATGGCCTTAGATAGCTGTCCTGATCCTGTGCTGCTGGGGGCCGAATTCCATAGGCCTGCCGGTGGTAGTGACTGACTGCATCCTACTCTTGGACCACGACGTCCTTGGACTCAGCAGGCAGGTCAGAGGTGACAAATGAGGCACAGAAACAGATCCCTCTGGCCATGGCTTCCTACTCCTGGGGCATCAGTGCCCTCCCGGGTGCCACCTCTTATCTCCCTGACTGAGCACAGCTTCTTTTATTTTGGTACTGGGGATTGAACTCAGGGGCACTCAACCACTGAGCCACAACCCAGCCCTATTTTGTGTTTTATGTAGAGACAGGGTCTCACTGAGTTGCTTAGCGTCTTGCTTTTGCTGAGGCTGGCTTTGAACTCGAACTCACGATTCTCCTGTCTCAGCCTCCCAAAGTGCGGGGATTACAGGCGTGCGCCACCGCGCCCGGCTCTAAGCACAGCTTCTGCAGAAGAGAAGTCCAACCTAACTTTCCACTGCTTAGCTCTGGATCCCTCCAGCCACTTCCATAAAAAGCTATTGCTGCCTGCACGGAGAGAGACAATTTTTCCAAAGGATGTATGTGCACATTGTTGGGAGCAGCAAGCATTTCGGTGAACTCCAGGTCACGACACAGCCTGACAAATGGCAGGAAGTTGGAGACTTGGGCCTGACATTTTTTTGCACAAAGGCCCTATTGCCCAGCCAGGTGAACTGAACCCTGGGATGGACGCATGGGCCACCACCAGGCACTTCCTGCCCTTTGTTGGCCCATGTGACAGCCTTTCTTTTGTGCCTGGCTCCTGTTCTTTTATTTATGGAGAGGAGCAGCTCAATATAGAAACGGGTGGGCCCAGGAGCCGGCAGCAGGATGTGGGAATGCAGACTGGCAGGGTGCCCACCAGGGGCAGGACTGCCGAATTAAAATAATGTGGTCATATACACTCAATAGAAGCCTGTCTGTTATTTATATACCTGCTCAGTTTTCCACACTCCTCTGGCAGGCTCTGGGGAATCAGTTTGCCCATGTGGTAGCCCTGCTGGGGGCCTACTAGTCTTGGGTCCTTGTGGCCTCTGCTTTTGCCTGTGAGTCTGGTCTGCCTGCCAGATGCCCAGAGTCCTGTGTTCACCTTGAAGGAAGGGGCTGCTTCTTTTCACACAGGAACACCTTGTTGTGACTTCCAATAACGTGTGTGCGTTTGTGGCAATAGTGCGTGTAAGAACCCTTTACATCTCCAATTCATTATGATCATAATGGAGGAATTCTTTTTTTTTTTTTTTTTGGTACCAGGGATTGAACTCAGGGTACTCTGACCACTGAGCCACATCCCCAGCCCTATTTTGTGTTTTATGTAGAGATAGGGTCTCACTGAGTTGCTTAGCACCTCGCTGTTGCTGAGGCTGGCTTTGAACTCGTGGTCCTCCTGTCTCAGCCTCCCAAAGTGCTGGGATTACAGGCATGCGCCACCATGCCTGGCTTTATGGTGGAATTCTTTCCAAAAGGAATCACACATATCCCCCTGTTGTCTCAGAAGATGCAGTACAAAATTTGAGCTTTTCTTGGAAACCCGGAGTCCTGTGTGGAATAGAAGGAAGAACCCTGATCAGAGAGGTCGGGAAGATCTGGGTTCCAGTCCTCTTGTTGTCTGGCCAGCTGTGCATCCTGAAGCAGGTCCCTTCATCTCTCTGGTCGGCCTGGCCACATGGTGCTCATCTCAATGTTCATCTTCTGCAACCCCATGATTTGCTTAGGACCATGTGGTCACACAGTGATGTCAATACAAAAATTATTGAGGTGTATAAAGCCATTTATCCCAAAAGCTGACTTTTTAACTTCTTACTTCTGTTTTTGGTAGATTCTCTTTTATCCTCCCCTTTTTCTCTTTTTAGCGCTGGGGGTTGAACCTAGGACTTTGTATCTGTTAAGCATGTACTCTACCAACTCCTACCTTCTTTTAAGCTAATTTTAGATCATTAATTATGGCTCCATTTGTATTGGAAACATGATTTCTTTCCATTTTGTGCCTTCGTTTTTTTTTTTTTTTAACTAGAGATTGAACCCAGGGATGCTTTACCACTGAGCCACATCTCCAGCCTTTTTAATGTTTTATTTAGAGACAGAATTTCACTAAGTTGCTTAGGCCCTTGCTAAGTTGCTGAGGCTGGCTTTGAACTTGCGATCCTCCTGCTTCAGCCTTCTGAGTCACTGGATTATAGGCATGCACCACCAAGCCCAGCTCAGTTTGTGACTTCTTTTTTTTTTTAATACTAGGTATTGAAATTAGGGGTGCTCAACCACTGAGCCACATCCCCAGCCCTATTTTGTATTTTATTTAGAGACAGGGTCTCACTGAGTTGCTTAGCACCTTGCTTTTGCTGAGGCTGGCTTTGAACTCATGATCCTCCTGCCTCAGCCTACAGAGCCTCTGAGATTACAGGCATGCATCACTGCGCCTGGCTAGTTTGTGACTTCTGTTTTTTTTTTTTTTTTTGGTACTGGAGATTGAACTCAGGGGCACTCAACCACTGAGCCACATTCCCCAGCCCTATTTTGTGTTTTATGTAGAGACAGGGTCTCACTGAGTTGCTTAGCACCGCGCCTCGCCATTGCTGAGGCTGGCTTTGAACTCGCAATTCTCCTGTCTCAGCCTCCCTAAGTGCTGGGATTACAGGCTTGCGCCACCGTGCCCAGCTAGTTTGTGACTTCTTAATCTACTCAAACTATATGCAAACTAAATGGGTCCAAAAGACACAAGTACACAATTTATGTATATCCTGTCATATTTCTGACTAGTCAATGATTTTTTTTCCTACCTAGTCCTTGACCTTATTTAATAGAGATGAAGTTGTCTGAACCATGAGGTACTGTTGTAACTTTTTTCATATAGTTCTATTAGGCCTTTATGAAACATAGTAAGGTTAATAAATTATTGTTAGATAGGACAACCTCCGCTTCTACTCAAAAAATCACCTAGAGCTGGGGACAGTGGCACATATCTGTAATCTCAGAAACTCGGGAGGCTGAGGCTGAGGCAGGAGGAATGCACGTTTTGAGGCCAGCTTGGTCAACTTCGCAATATCCTCAGTGATGGAGCAAGACCCTGTCTCAAAATAAAAGATAAAAAGGGCTGGGGATGCAGCTCAGTGGTGAAGTGCCCCTGGGTTCAATCTACCAAAAACATCACCTATAATAAAAGTCTGCCTCATCCGAGTTTATCTAGGAGTTAAGCTGTGAGGTGTGAAGCTAGCCAAGCCTATATGCTCTTTACATTTAAAAAAATCCTGCTCCTCCCCATTCTTCCTATAAAACATAGTGTCTCCTCCTTTCTTCCCAGCCTCCTTCCTACTCCTACAGGAATTCCAAACCATTGCTCCCGTGAGGGAAAGAGATGTAGTATTAATTACATGTCACCTGTCCTCAGAGTACAATTTGGAAGTCCAGAAGCTTCCAAGAGGCCACACAGAGGCATTCCAGGGAGAAAACGCTCAGAAGATGATGATAATTAACATTTGCACCAACTTGGAAATTCACATAGCACTTAAACACACAGTCAATGATAAGTCGCATATTTGATGGTGGTCCCTTTGAAATTTCATCGCCTAGGGATGTACCCCAAAGACCATCACAGGACAAGGCATTCATTATGCATGTGTTTGTGGTGACGCTTTTGAAAAAACCCTGCTGTGCCATCAGTCACATAAAAATACAGCACAGACAGTGATGGACAGTGCATAACATTTGATAAGAATAGCAAATGCAGCCGGGCACAGTGGTGCAAGCCTGTAATCCCAGCACTTAGGGAGGCTGAGACAGGAGAATCGCGAGTTCAAAGCCAGCCTCAGCAATGGCGAGGCACTAAGCAACTCAGTGAGACCCTGTCTCTACATAAACACAAAAGAGGGCTGGGGATGTGGCTCAGTGGTCGAGTGCCCCTGAGTTCAATCTCTAGTACCAAAAAAAAAAAAAAAAAAAAAAAAAAAAGAATAGCAAATGCCTGGGCTTCTGGTTTATGTATTTTCTATATTGTGCTTTTTTTGTTGTTGCTGGGGATGGAACCCAGGCCTCACGCATGCCAGGCAAGGGCTCTACCACTGTGCTTTCCAGGGAGAAAACGCTCAGAAGATGATGATAATTAACATTTGCACCAACTTGGAAATTCACATAGCACTTAAACACACAGTCAATGATAAGTCGCAATCCCAGCACCCCCAGCCCTATTTTGTGTTTTATGTAGAGACAGGGTCTCACTGAGTTTCTTAGCACCTCTCTGTTACTGAGGCTGGCTTTGAACTCACGATTCTCCTGTCTCAGCCTCCTGAGCCGCTGGGATTCCAGGTGTGTGCCACCGTGCCAGCTAGTGTACTGTGTTTCACTTAACCAGCTCTCTGAACCTGAGATGGTATTGCCTGCACGAGGCAGGCCTGGTAGGGCTGGGTTTCCTTCCTGGATGTAAGTTTCATCCCAAAGCTTTTCTCAGCGCTTCCAACTCTCCCTGCTGGAGAGGCTGCAGGAAACCAGAATGGGGACAGTTAGTGTCAGGGGTCATCTCTTTCCAATGGGGCAGAGGCAGAGTTTTCTTTGAGTAGAGGGAGGAAATGAAGAGGCAGGAGAGCGCAAACACAGGGTCTTAAGGAAGACCTGAGCTTCCTTATTAGAATAAGGGAGTTCGAAGCCTGTAATCCCAGCAGCAGCAGCATGGGACAGCTCTTTAAGCATCATGCCATTATTTGCATAGCTGTTGCTCGAAGAATTAAGTGACTTGATTTATATGACACATCAACACATAATCATGTCTGTCACACTTAGCTCTTTCTCCAAAAGTGCCCTCAAGGTCACATTTCTTTCTAGTCACTGGCTAAGATACTCCATCTGCTCATTGTAGACGCCTAAGACGTTTCCAGACTGCTTCCCACGGGCCTCTGGATGCCACAGCATTCGTCCTGTCTCAGCCTGGAACACGCTTCGTGTTCTACTTTTCCAAATAGACCTCAGGCTCCTAGGAGGGAGGGACTCAGACAGTCAGCCAGACTCTCCTTTCCTGATGGCACCAGAAGGGACAGGCAAACTGTCCACTCCCACCAAGTCACTGAGGATCCTTTCTAGCTTTAGGTCCATTGGCTTCCTTTCTGGCCTGTCACTGACCTATGAAGTGCTTCCACAAAGAAGGGTCAGGAAGTGCCTGACATTCAAGGTTCAGGAAGCATCATTTAATAGCAGAAGGAACCAGAAAAACCCAGTCCAGGGACATCAAAGACCACAAAGACTAGCCTGGACTGTATTTCCCTGCCTCCCTAAGTCCCAGCCTGCAGGGCATACCCCCAACACTTGTAAGCATCCCTGGAGAGAACTCAGTCCTCCAGCCTGCTCGCCAACCTCCTGTCCTTCACTGGGGTTCCAGCCCCAGCTAATCCCTCTGTGCTCATCAGGAACAGGCACCCATGTTCTGGGCAGGCCATGCCCACACCAGGGCACAGAATACCTAATGGTGCACTGTGGCCTCCCAGGCCCCTGCAGCAATGGCCCTACTGGGCACTGTTGATGGCAATGCCTGCAGGGCTACTTGCTGTCCACGTCCAGCTACTGCAGCTTGATCACGAAGGCCACTCACTAGCTCACCCCCAGTAGAGATGTCACTGAGGCATCTCTTTGTTCCTGTGTTCTCTATGATCCAGTCCCCTTTCTACGGGAGCCAGCCCAGAGGACAGCCTTGGAAACAGGTTCTGTCTGGCCTCAGCACTGAATCTGCTCTGACCTGGGCCTGTTCTAGGACATCAGTGATATGCCTGATTCTTTTGTCCCTGAGGAAGAATCTGCTGCCTGTGCTGCCTGAGCAGGTAAAGGCCTCCCTCCGACAAGCACAGCCTAGTTTGCAGATTGGCAAGGGCCCAGCTATGCACAGAGGCACACTCGGGGTCTCAAGATGTTTTGGTCTAGGCCCTTTCAGGCCTGAAGGTGCATCAGTGGGGCCCCATGAGACCCTTCAGCTGTGAGACCACCTGGGCTATCCTTTTTTTTTATTTTTTTTTTATTTTTATTTTTTTTGGTACTGGGGATTGAACTCAGGGGCACTCGACCACTGAGCCACATCCCCAGCCCTATTTTGTGTTTTATGTAGAGACAGGGTCTCACTGAGTTGCTTAGCACCTCCCCGTTGCTGAGGCTGGCTTTGAACTCGCGATTCTCCTGTCTCAGCCTCCCTAAGTGCTGGGATTACAAGCGTGAGCCACCGTGCCCGGCTTCCTTTTTATTTTCAAAATCACTTTTCCTGGTAGAAAAAAATCATTCAACCAACATTCAACCATTCCTAAGTCCCAAACCCAACCCTACCTTCTGAGGACAAACTAGATCCCATCCCTGGCCACCACAGAGCTCAAGTTTACATGAGAGTGAGAGGGGACAGACAACAAAGAGTGTATAAATTATAACAAGATAATTTCAAGCACTAAAATGCCATGATGAGAACAGAGCCCCATACCAGGTCCAAGGATGCATGTGAGACCTGGCCAAAGTGCCCTGGAGGCCTCTCCAAAGAGGTGACTGTTAGGATGAGACCTGAGGATCTTAGAGGTCAGTCATGGGATGGGGACAACAGGGACCCTAAAGGCAGAAAAGCAGTCAGAGGATACTGGTGGCACTGGAGCAGGCGATCAGGAATGGACCTGCGTCTCTCCTGCCCCTAGGCAGTAGGAAAGGGTGAAAGGAAGTGGAGTCAGTCGCTGCTTTGGAAGGAATTCTTTCTGGGGCCCAAACTGTTTCCACTTCCACCAGCAACACAAACCAGCTGTCATCTCCTTGACTCCCTTTTGCACAACTAACACCGCACACATGCTGATCCTTCTGCCAACATACCCTTCCACCCACCCATCTGCCCCTGGAAAACTCCTACTTAACACTGAGATCCCGCTCAAAATCTCCCTTCTCTGAGAAACCTTCGTTGGCCCATGCCTGTTCTGCCAGGCACTTCTACTCCAGGTGACATTTGAGTGAGCTCTAGAAGCAGACCTGATTCTATCCCAACAGCGGTGTGACTTGGTGTATTAGTCTCCCAGGGCTGCTATAACAAAGTACTACACATTGGGTGGCTTTTTTTTTTTTGGCATTGGGCATTGAACCCAAGGGTGCTTAACCATTGAGCCACATCCCCAGCCCTTTTTATATTTTATTTTGAGAAAAGGTCTCACTAAGTTTCTTAGTGACTTCACTAAATTGCTGATGCTGGCTTTGAGCTCGTGATCCTACTGCCTCGGCTTCCCAAATTGCTGGGATTACAGGTATGTGCCATCACGCTGGGCTCTGGGTCATTTGTGCTTTTTTTTTTTTGGTACTGGGGATTGAACTCAGGGGTACTCGACCACTGAGCCACATCCCCAGCCCTATTTTGTGTTTTATGTAGAGACAGGGTCTCACTGAGTTGCTTAGCGCCTTGCCGTTGCTGAGGCTGGCTTTGAACTCGCAATTCTCCAGTCTCAGCCTCCCAAAGAGCTGGGATTACAGGCCTGCGCCACCGCGCCTGGCTTCATTTGTACTTTTTGAATGATGTGACTATCTATTCCAAAATTTGTTTGAAATTGATCTTCTTGCCCAGTCAACATCTAGATATGCATATTTTTGCTCTTACAATTATGTAGCTTCATAAAGCTTAGGTTTTGTGTTTCAAGTTATACACATGTAATTTCCCAGTTAGATCTTAGACCTCTAAAAAAATATCTGATATTGTGCTTTTCATTCACTCTATCCTCCAGGATCCCAACTACGCATGAAGCTCATCCTGGTCCCCAGAACTGCTTGTGGCCGAATCCAGAGCCTTAGTGTTCACCATGATTTCAATAAGCAAACATTCGTGGAGCTGCTTCTGGGGGCAGGAGAGCCAGCTATGGGCATGAAGCAGCAGCATCCTCTACCTCAGGAGAAAGGGCAGGAGTATGGGTGCCGCCATTTGTCAGGGCTGGGCAAGAACCTGAGGTGATATGAACAGAGTCGCACAGGGCAGGAGAATTCAGACCACTGGCTTCCACTTGAAGGTACAGTTCTTCAAGCAGCTGTGGCAGGATACTTCAGAGTGTGGTGTTGACTGTGTGGCTTTTTTCTTTTTGGTACCAGGGATTGAACTCAGGGGCTCTCAACCACTGAGCCGCATTCCCAGCCCTATTTTGTATTTTATTTAGACAGGGTCTCACCGAGTTGCTTAGTGCCTTGTCGTTGCTGAGGCTGGCTTTGAACTCGTGATCCTCCTGTCTCAGCTTCCTGAGCCACTAAGATTACAGGCATGAGCCACTGTGACCGGCTGACTGTGTAGCTTTTGAAGGCCAGCTCTGCCTCTACCTGTGTGACTTGGGGCACATTATTTAACCCAATAGGATTTGGCTTTCTTATCTGGAAGTCTGGAAGACAATAGCTACTTCCTCATAGATTTGTTGTGAACATTTTAAATAACACTCCCAGCACAATTCAGTGAAGACCCAGCACAAAGTAAGTGTTCAGCAAACAGAAGCCCTGATTACTATATCATAGATTATCACCTGATGCATAGAGGGCAAAAACATCTACAAGGACTGAGTCTAAGGATAGAAATCTCACAGACAATTCCAGGCTGGCTAACTTTCTGTAGTCCTAGCAGTACCTCAAAGGGCTGGGGATATAGCTCAGTGGCAGAGTGCTTGCCTCCCATGATCAAGAACCTAGGTTTAGCTGGGTGCAGTGGTGCACACCTGTAATCCCAGCACTTAGGGAGGCTGAGACAGGAGAATCGTGAGTTCAAAGCCAGCCTCAGCAGCGGCAAGGTGCTAAGCAACTCAGTGAGACCCTGTCTCTACATAAAACACAAAATAGAGCTGGGGATGTGGCTCAGTGGTCAAGTATCCCCAGTACCAAAAAAAAAAAAGAAGAAGAAGAAGAAGAAGAAGAAAGAAAAAGAAACGGGGAATTGTTCTGGCTAGAGCTTGGGTATGCTCTTCTTCCATCACTGCTTAGAAGGCTGACACCTTGACTTAGGTCCATCCCATGCCGTCAGTGTGTTACAGTGTCCAAGTGAAACCTCACTGTCTCAAACTTTTTGGTTTCAAAAGAGAAGAACCAGGTACAGCAGTGGACACCTGCAATCCCAGCTACTGGGGAGGCCAGTGTGGGCAACTCAGGGAGACTCCGCCTTAAAAAGGTGGGGCAGGGCCTGGGGGTGTGGCTCAGTGTGGTTAAGCACTCCTGGGTTCAATTTCCAGTACCAAATAAATAAAAGTAGAAAGAAAAGAAAGAGGAAGCCCATGAGGTAGTGCACACCTGTAGTTCCAGCACTTTGGAGGCTGAGGTGGGAGGAGTCCAGGAATTGAGTGACAGCAAGACCCCATCTAGAAAGAAAGAGGGAGAGAGAATAAAAAAGAAGAAAGGAAAAAGAAAGAAAAAGAGAGAGAGAGAGAGAAAGGAAGGAAGGGAGGGAGGGAGGGAGGGAGGGAGGAAGAAAGGAAGAAAGGAAGAAAGGAAGAAAGGAAGAAAGGAAGAAAGGAAGGAAGGAAGAAAGAAAGAAAGAAAGAAAGAAAGAAAGAAAGAAAGAAAGAAAGAAAGAAAGAAAGAAAGAGAGTTGGGAGGAGGGAGGGAGGGAGAGAAAAATGCTGATGGACCAAGCAAGGAAGCTGAGCTTGGAGGTGGCCCATATTGCAGAGACCTGGGGTTAGGAATGTCCAGGGCGCTGGGCAGAGGGAGGAAGCCTGGAGCCTTGTTTCTGGGCATAAAGCAACAGTCTGGTGCAGCATATTCAACAGTAGCACAGACACAACGGTCTTGATCCTGTAGTATTCGGTCGCTGTTAGGAAAGCCAAGGCCCCTTCTGTCACCAGATGATGAAGGGGAGGTGCAAGGAGATATGTTAACTACATGGGACCCAGGCTTTCTTCTAAAGAGTCTGAACTATTTTACCCAGCAAGTTTGCAGCCTGGACAGAAGAACTTGGGTGTAAGAACTCCTTGGACAGAGCTTAGATCCTTCCCAAGAGGTGACAAAAGCTGTTGCAATTCACCTGCTTCATGCTCACTGGGAAAGGGATGGAGAGCGCCTATACCCATTGCCCTCTCTGTGTCTAGGATGTCGTAGGTACTAGGCTCAGAGCAAAGAACACAGAGGAGGTGCCTATATTCTCCCTCCCCCATGGTTTGAAGGTTGAAACAGCAGCATTCTTGAGGTGCTCTGGGATGCGCGATGCAGTATCCATCCCTGGAGTTGAAATGCTTTGTCCTGGTCCATATTAGAAAGCCATCTGTATCAAGTCCATGAGAGACTGCAATAAAACACTAACAGTAATATGAACAAATCTGATAGCTGCAAAGAGAGTTGGGTTTTTCAAACTCTTCAATAATTTTACCTGCAGAGTTTGGTCTTGTGTTTCAAAAGGAGTTAGGACAGATGTTCTTTCCCCCCTTTCACAGGTAGAGAACTAACACTTAAAGAGTTCCTGCTATCATAAGCAGGTAGATAGATGGTGGAGCACAGTAGAAACACAATGCTTTTTTTTCTTTCCTCCAATGCTTGGGATTGTACCCAGGGCCTTGTACATGCCAGACAAGTGCTTTACCACTGAGCTACACTGCCAGCCCAAAACACAATTGGGAATGGGTACTAGGGATTGAACTCAGGGGCACTAGACCACTGAGCCACATCCCCAGCCACATCCCCAGCCCTATTTTGTTTTACGTAGAGACAGGGTCTCACTGAGTTGCTTAGTGCCTCACTGTTGCTGAGGCTGGCTTTGAACTCACAATTCTCCTGTCTCAGCCTCCCAAAGTGCTGGGATTACAGGCTTGCACCACCGCGCCCAGCTTTGTATTTTATTTAGAGACAGAGTCTCACTGAGTTGCTTAGCACCTCACTGTTGCTAAGGCTGGCTTTGACTCCAGATCCTCCCACCTCAGCCTCCCAAGCTGCTGGGATTACAGGCATGTGCCACCACACTCGGCAAATCAAAACACCATTTTTTTGCTTCTTAAATTATCTCTGGAGATTGTTTCATTTCTCCAGCCAGTATTTCCTGAGCACATACTAAAGCCAGGCACTGTGGTAGGCCCTGGGATGTAGGCATGAACACAGACAAGGCAATGACCTCATGGAGCTTTGAGTGCAGCAGGGGAAGGACAGTACTGCACATGCGCAGAGATGGATCTAGAAATGCATACAGGCTATGAAGGAGGAGAAGCGGCTGTCATGGGACACACTCTTTCAGCTCTAGGATTCTCTAAGTCTGTGATTTTCTTTCTTTCTTTCTTTTTTTTGCATCCAATTCAGAGTCTTGCACATGCTAGGTAAGCACTTTACTACTGAGCTCCAGCCCCAGCCCAATCTGTGATTTTGTTCAAACTCCTGAGCTACTCGATTGTCAGGATTCTTTCCAATTTGAGACTTCTGTAATTCCTATTTGATTTCTGCAAAAATCAGGGAGTTTCCTTTTTTTTTCTTCCTCATCCACCCCACCCCACCCCCACATTGCTAAAGGCTTGCCTCTCCCAACTGTCACTGAGTCTTCCTGGTGAAGAGAGGCAGCTCCTACTACCCCAGCTGTGTGCCTCCAGAGTGCAATTGTTATCAAAATGCCCCTGTGACATGGGAAAGAACAATGCTCCAGAGGTTAATGAAGTCATGGGAACCTCCCCTGCTAAATCCAAGCCTCATCCGTTGCTGTCATTTGTCCATATCTAGCCAGTGTGTTTACCTTTGAGGGTCTGCAGCCCTGTCCCCTGGGGCTCCTGGCAGCAGCTGCTGTGCTGTACCTATCCTGTAGGCAGGCAGAAATCACCTGAGCTTCCAACTTTTCCCATGTACCTAAAGCTCAACCAATGGAAAGTGTACCCCAATACAGAGGTAATAATGGGGCTACATAAACCTGGGTGTTGTGCACAAAACTACCAGGAAGGTGAATAAAAATTCTTAACAAGCCGGGCGCGGTGGTGCATGCCTGTAATCCCAGCATTTAGGGAGGCTGAGATAGGAGAATCCAAGTTCCAAGCCAGCCTCAGCAATGGCGAGGCACCAAGCAACTCAGTGAGACCCTGTCTCTACATAAAACACAAAATAGGGCTGGGGATGTGGCTCACTGGTCTAGTGCCCCTGAGTTCAATCCCTGGTACCAAAAGAAAGGATCCTTAACAATTACCAAGCCAGGCGCGGTGGCACAAGCCTGTAATCCCAGCACTTAGGGAGGCTGAGACAGGAGAATCGCGAGTTCAAAGCCAGCCTCAGCAACGGCGAGGCGCCAAGCAGCTCAGTGAGACCCTGTCTCTACATAAAACACAAAATAGGGCTGGGGATGCAGTTCAGTGTTCGAGTGCCCCTGAGTTCAATCTCCAGCACCAAAAAAAAAAAGTATGTTCCTTAACAATTACCAACCAAGTAAGGCAGTTTGGAAAACCCCTGGAAAGGTGAAAGGGAGAGGTGGGGAACAATAGCATGAAGACACTGGGGTGCTATGGCAATTCTGATTTTTACAGGTGGAGGAAATAGCCTAGATCTGTGAAGCATCCTGTGATTCAAAGTCAAGTTCTTGTGCTTTTTAGCTTAGATGCAGGGCATAGTCTCATGTACATTTTATGAAGAGGTTAAGTAACTGCAAACTGTGAGGCTAAGCCGTGTCCACTTTTCTTACAAGGGACGAGTGTGGGTCAACCAATCGCTTCCTTGCAACGAGGAAGCACTATGGTCGGCTTCATCTGCATCGTATATTGTCTGCTCCTAGGGGCGGACATTTCATCTTTTAACTGTTTATGAGACACAGTAGCCAAATAGTGGTACAATGAACATCAGTTTGCAGTTAGAACACATTCATGCACTCTTTGAATGTGACTGGCTTATTAGTCAGGCTGGAGGGGGTGAATCCTGACCACTGCTGAATAGCTGTGTGATCTTAGGCACTTTCCCACAAGAGTCTCCATACCCTATCAGTAAATCAGGATTAATGATAGCACCTACTTCATGGATCTGTTGTAAAGATTAAACGGGGCTGTGTTTTCATCTGACTTGGTGCTGGGACCCACAGTGAGAATCAATACACTCCAGCTATTATTCACAAGGTGATTAATAAGGAATGAACACTTAAGAGTTTCCCAGTGCCATAAGCAAGTGGATAGCTGAGCAAAGAATAGAAAACAACTATTTATTTCTTTATTTTTGCAGGGCTGGGGACCAAACCCTGGGCCTTGTGCATGCTGTGGTTAAAATGCTTCTTCAAATTTCATGTGCTGGAAACTTAATCCCCAATGCCGTATCTCCCCAGTGTTGAGAGGTGAGAACTCTGGGAGGTGATTACTCAGGAGGGCCCTGCCATCACAAATGGATGAATGGGTTATCTTGGAAGTGGCTTTGTTGGCAAGTTGAGCTCTCTCTAGCATGCTTGCTCTGTGGCCATATGATGTCCTCTGCCATATGATGGTGCAGCAAGAGGGATCTCAACAGAAGCCGGAAGATGCCAGAACCTTTGCTCTTCAACTTTCCAGCCTCCAGAATTGGGAGCTAAATTGTATCCTTTAGGGCTGGGATTGTGGCTCAGTGGTAGAGTGCCTAGCATATGTGAGGCACTGGGTTTGATTCTCAGCACCACACATAAACCAATAAAGTCCACTGACAACTAAAATAATATTCTAAAAAATTGTATCCTTTACAAATTACCCAGTCTCAGGGATTCAGATATAGCAACAGAAAACGGACTAAGTCGTAAATATTTAAATATCGAGAATTTATGTGCCAGATGCTATGCTAAGTATTAAGTGGACATGAAATAAAGTGCACTGGCATACGCCTGTAATCCCAGTGACTTGGGAGGCTGAGGCAGGAGGATCACAAGTTTGAGGTTAGCCTCAGTAACTTAGTGAGGCCTTAAGCAACTTAGTAAACTCTATCTTTATAAAAAGGACTGAGGATGTAACTCAATGATAAAGAGCCTCTGAGTTTTCAATAAATAAACAAAGGTTCTTGCCCTCCAAGGAAGAACTGAAAGTCTATAACAAAAAATCGTGAAGTCAGACAGTGGATTAAGTCACTAATACAAAGCAAGGGTCACCCACGATAGGAAATGATTATTTCTGGCCCGAGCGGCAGATCAGAACCGGCTACACAATTAACTGAGCCTTCAAATGGAATGGCACTGGCAAAAACCTGAGAGTGAATCTCAAAGATCAGAGATGAATCTCAAAGGCCATCTACCAGGCAATGGGAGGAAAGAGGGAAAGGTTAGTTGAGGCTGGAACTTGGAAGGCCTTGAGCACCACATTAGGGACTCTGGGCAACAGGAAAGCGGAGGAGTTTGAGCAGGTAAGGAATATGGTCACTTCTGATTCTGAAGCCAACATTCTGGTGGGTTGGTGGCAGAAGAAGGGAAGGCAGAAGAGGACAGAGGTGCAGGTGCGAGCACCAGGCGCTGCCTAGAATTCAAAGGGCAGCGGGACACAGCTCTGTCCTCAAGGCGCTCAGAGCTTGTTTGGAGATGCAGCATCCCCACATCAACACCCCAGGAGGAAGAAGCCACATGAAAAAGCCACATCCATCTTCAGGTGGATGCCAGGGAAATTGCTTTTCCTTTCTTCTTCTATAAAACCAGATAATGGTAACACATTTCTCTTTCTGGATTTATGAGAATTCCATCATGTAAAGAAAGTGAGGTGTTGCACATCCTGCCCAGCGTACAGGTGAAGAAGCTCCACGTGGCACCACCTGGGTGCAGGTTCTGGCCTGGTCAGCATTGGGGATGAAAGCAGCTAAATGCATGCTGTTTGATTGTTCTGCATGAGCACAGAAATGGGAAGATGGTCCTGGCCTCAGAGAGTCTAGGAAGCAGTTGGAGTGTACCACGAAGGCTGAGCCAGGCTCATTTCAACCCTGCGATTCCATCTCCATGGTACCTCTCTTTTGCTCCTGCTATCCTCTAGGCGCAGCCCCTGCCTGAGTGTGCCGCGGGGCCTCAGTGTCAACACATTTGAAATTGGACCCATTGTTTTCTCCTTCCAAATCTGTTTCTCTTCCTCATCTCCATCTCAGTTAATACCATTCACTCTCCCACCCAACCATGACACTCAGATGGTCCGCCCAGTAGCCCACCCCAGAAGCCTTGACTCTCGCCACGCCTCTACCTCAACACACCACGCACACTGGGCACACCATGGCACATCCCTTCTGCCCTCCAGATACCTCTTGCATCAGCCCCTTCTCTCCTCTCCTGCCACCACTGTCCAAGATCAAGGCCTTCAGAGACAGCTGCCCTTGCTCACCTCCATTCTCATACCTGCCCACTGTCCCGAAGTCCACGGCAACTAGAAGGACCTTGCTCACTTGGAAAGCTGGCTTTACCCTTCCCACTTTACAACCCTTCAGGGATTCTGGTCTTCAAGATCCTGCCTCCATGCACCTCTCCAGGTTCGTTTCCTATTGATCCCACACACCCTGTGCTCTGCTTAGGGAAAAATCCCTGCAGATCTCAGCTCTTTTCTTCACTTTTCCCTGTACGCCTTCCCATTCATTCACTGTTCCCTTGGTGAAGTCCTAATCTAAGACCCATGTCCCTCCTCCAGGAGCCTTTGCTGATCCCCTCAGCAAAGCTGAGTGGTCTTGCTCTCTGCTGCCTGTGTGCCTGCCCGCACCATTAATCACAGCCCCTGCCAAAAGCTAGCCATGTCTGTGTACAGGTGTTGCTTCTCCCTAGAGGTGGAGACTACGCTGCCTGTGTTTGCCTTCTCAGTGTGGTACTCAGACTTGACACACTCTGTGACAGTAGATGTGGCTGAATAATAATGACATAAGGGCATGACTTGGGGCAACGTGCCCAGCTCAAACTCCAGTCAATCTTCATAGAATCACATAACTCAGCAGTCAGATAAAGCCCAATCTTTTTTTTTTTTTTTTGGTACTGGAGATTGAACTCAGGGGCACTCGACCACTGAGCCACATCCCCAGCCTGATTTTATATTTTATTTAGAGACAGAGTCTCACTGAGTTGCTTAGTGCCTCACCATAGCTGAGGCTGGCTTTGAACTCGCGATTCTCCTGTCTCAGCCTCCCAGAGTGCTGAGATTACAGGTGTGTGCCACCATGCCCGGCTCAAGCCCAATCTTGTTGATAAAATCCGAATACTTGCTTCATCTATTCAGTTTGGTGTATGAAGCACCTTCTTGGGGTCAGTGACCATTCTACTCAGCACTAGATTCCAAAATGAACAAAACATTGCTCTAGTCCTATGCCAATGGTTAGAAAGCCCAGGTAAGAGCATCCCTTAGGGCTGGGGATATAGCTCAGTGGTAGTGCACTTGTTTAGTATATATGAGGCCCTGGGTTCAATCCCCACCACAACAAAAACGAAAGTATCCCTGACTTCTTATGAGTTAGGAATTAGTACAGTGTTTTCTGGAAGGCTAAAGATGTGCACTTAACTTTTATTAGGGATGTGGGCATGGGAGGGAGGCTCTGTCTCACCCTAGTTGTTGTGACTGGGCATCAAAGTTATTCAGGATGAGGATCAAGAGGATTTACAGGGCCTGCACTTGGGGATGAGGTCAGCAACATTACCAAATTACACTTGCAACCAAGAGTCATGACCTCTAACATTGCATGCCAGAGATGATGGAAAATTATTTAAAGCCTTGTGCCATAGGTTCCTGTGTAATATCTCCCATTCACGCTTGCATCCGGTATCTGTATCTTATATATGATGTGCTCTTCTGGGAGGTCTGAGGAAGTAAAAGATGACCAGGAAGACCCCATGTAAGAAGTATTAAGTCAAGTCGGGCATGGTGGCACATGCCTGTAATCCCAGCACTTTCGGAGGCCGAGACAGAATCGCGAGTTCCAAGCCAGCCTCAGCAATGGTGAGGCACTAAGCAACTCAGTGAGACCCTGTCTCTACATAAAACACAAAATAGGGCTGTGGCTCAGTGGTCGAGTGCCCCTGAGTTCAATCCCTGATACCAAAAAAAAAAAAAAAAAAAGAAGTGTTAAATCTACTAGGGGAGTTAACACATGTATACAAATAACCAAAATGCAACAAATCCCAGAAGGATTGTGGAATAGCATCTATAAAGGGCTTTGTATTTCAACTACAAATTCATGTTCTAGACCAGCAAACTCATTAGTTGGAGCATGCTGTTAAATGGGGCCATTGGCACAAGCCAGTTACCTGGGGACAACTCTGCTCACTGAGCACAGGTGAATTCTAAAGCCAGACTGCCTTTTTCCCGGAAGCTCTGTTGTACAGAAGGTGGGAGGCCTTTATGGTACCAGGGACTGCCTAGCACGATTCTGACTTCACTGTTTTCAGATAGGGAGGAGAGTAGCTCCTTTACTGAGTCCAAATATCTGCTCATCTGGTATTGAGACCTAAATGGTGTGGATTTTAAATGCCCCAAGTTTTGCAAAGTTAGTGTGATTGTTTCTGAGTTTTGAGAGTTGATTCATCAAGTGAATCTACCAAAACATTCACCCGAACCATTGCTTAAGTCAGAGAATATATGATAAAAGTAAATAAATAAATCTTAGTTTTAAAAAAGTATTGTTTGGTTTCAGATGAGAAGCAAGCCTTTTGTTGGCACGGATGTCAGAGGAACAACACTAAAAAACCATCAGGTAGCCTCTCTCTCTCTCTTTTCTCTCTCTCTCTCTCACACACACACACACCCTAGGGTATTCAGAGGGAACACCCTTTGTCTTTCCCATATTTCCCATATGTGGCGTGGAAAATGGGGCCAGAATGATCCTGCAGAAACTTCCTGATGAAAACAGCCGGTCAGCCCTTTCCAAGCTTGAGGCCGAGTGCCGCGGAACCCCAGCAAGGTCTCCCGCGCTTCCTTCGCCGATCCATTGACTCGGGGCCCTGCGGGTAACGGTTGCGCGCGAACGATTTGAGTAGCTCGCGGAGTCCAGAGTCCTTAGGACGCGGCTGGGTCTGGGGGGGAATGCCCCTACTCAGCACCATCTGGCAGAAAGACTCGGGATTAGCAACCCAGGAGTCACGTGACACAAATTTACGCCTTCTCCTATTCCAGTGTTAATCACTCCTCCCCCTGCAGCTCCCCATCCGGGCGACACTGCAGTGTCTGTTGCAGCGGCTTCAAGGGTCTGCATCCCCCAAAGCAGCATTTTTTCCCCCTAAATGCAGCTGGGTGGGGTGGGGTGGCGGTAGGGAAGCGGATGGCTTCTTTGTTCTTTCACCGGGTGAACTCGCCTTTATAGAATTCTCCAACTCCCACTCCGTACCCCCGAGTTTGCAAATTTCTCTCATCCTTACCTTGGGCACGAGCTGCTTCTCGCATTGAGACTTTCCGGGTTCCTGGCCCTAGGCTAAGTGCTTTTCCTGCATTATCGTCTCTTGGAGGTAGGCGTTATTATCCTTATTTTTCGAATGAAGAGAATAAGTTGGCACACCTAGATTTTGAGCCCAAGTTTGGTTTCACTCCAAAGCCCTAAGTGTCTATTACTGCTTAATACAGCGAGAATACCTTAATTCGTATCGAGCAATTATTACATGACAGGTACCGCACAAAGCATTTCTCCAAACTGCCCTGAGGCAGTCTGCCACTTTATCAGTTATGTGATCCGGAACAAGTTTCTTAGCTTCTTTTTGACTCAATTTCTCTGTCTTCAAATTAAAGCTTAAAATAGGACTCTCGTATAAATATAAGTGAATTAACGAATGTAAAGCACTTAGAACATAGATTGGCACATATGAGTCCCTGAAAATTTTGTCTTTTACAAAAACCATCCTCCATTTCACAGGAAGGAACATATACTTGGAGAGACTGAGCAATAAATTGGTCCAGATTGCCGGGTGCACACCCTGCATCACGTCTGCTCAGAAGTGCGCGGCGTCGGGCCCGCCTGCAGGTGAATTCCACTTGCCTGGTGGGAAAAGCGCTTCTTGGGCGTAGCTGCAGAATGCACTGCAGCACGCGAGGCTTCGAAGGGTCGGTCCCTAGCTAACACTCAGGGCTGGGGGTCTGCCTCGCTCAAGATTTGCTGGGGTCCGGGAGGTGTGGGGGATCCCACCGGATCCCTCCACAAGCTCTGCGTGGGATAGCTGAGCGCTCCGGCAGGCTACGGAACGGGAACTCCCCGCCCGTATCCCCCCGCCCCCCACGCACACACACACGCACACGCACACACACGCACCTTCTGGCCAGGGGCCTCTAGCCCGCGCTCCCCCTCCCGCCGCGCTCCAGGGCGGAGTTTCCTCCACTGCTCATTGTTCGCGGCCCAGCGCCCGCCCAGCCACCGCCCCGCCCGGCCCGGCTGCGGCTTGCAGGCGCGCTCCTGGGGGAGGGGGCAGAGGCCGGCGAGGACGGGACGGGGCTGGAGTCGCCGCAGCCGCCCGTGGGGCAGCAAACGCTCAGACACCGCCTGGACGCAGCGGCCGCCGCTCCTCTACCTCTGGCTCTGCGCCCCAACCCGGCTCTGCGGCAGGGAGGAGGTGCCGCCGGAGCACGACTCCAGAGCCCGGGGCCACCGCCAGGCCTCGGGAACCACCGCCAGGCCTCCCGGAGCGGCGCCCTCGTTCCAGCCGCCCAGACGCACATACCCTGCGCCAACCCCGCAGCCACCTGCTTCGGGCCCAGAGGCGAGGACACGATGCGCTCTGCGCTGGCGTTCTCCGCGCTGCTCCTGCTGCTTCTCCTGCCGCCGCCGTCGCTCTCCGAAGACGATGGTGAGTAGCCAGCCCAGGCTCGACTGAGACCCGTACTGGGCTCCTGCGCCCCCGGCCCGGCAGGGCTGCAGGGAAGCCCGCTGCGCCGCGTGGTCCGACCCCAAGCAGCCACTGTGCGCCCGGGCCACACGCTGAGCCCTGACTTTGCACCATCCACGCCCCCTCCAAACCCAGAACGCCGCAGGTGCCGGGCCGCGAGCGTGGATTAGCTTAGCTCAATCTTTCCTGGAGCGTGCGGTGGCAAAACGGGCGCCCCGGCGCTGAATGGGCTTGCGGGAAAGAGAAGGGAAACTTAGGGCACCGCGAGGCTCCACGCTACCGCGGGACCCGCAGGGTCCGATTACGCTTTTTATTTGTGTTGTAGAAGGTGAGGGACAGAATTGTGCAGTCGTTGATTCTAGACAAAGCGGCATGCTAGGGATTCACGAGGAAGCCCCAAAAGCAGGTGATAAGCTTCCAGTGTGGGCCCACGCGGGCGGTGGCTTACTGGTTCACGGATTTCTTCAGGTGTGCAACACCTGAGCCCATGTTGGAGCTGGTGGAGGGGAGTAAGTGGACCTTCCTCAGTCCCAGAATCACCTTCCTGAGTGGGGACCCTGCCTCCTGTCGCCAAAGGAACAGATTCCCCTCAGTGCATAGCCAGAATGGTGAGGCTCCCTCTACCCCTTTGTGCAAACAGGAACTACTCTTATGGAAGAGGATTGGGCTACATCTCACATACACCTTAGAAACTGTACTGACTCACATGAAAGAGAGAATTGCATCTCATAAATACCCCCACTGTATTACTTCTTAAGGCAAAGTGTTACTTCTTTTGGAGAGACAGGCAATGGCTGCAAACTCAACCATAGCAGGTGTCCCAAAGCCCCTGCAAATGGCCAGAGACTCAGTCCAGAAGAAAGGCACATTTCAGATTATCATTGCCCACCTGAGCATGTGTTTGCAGGTAGAAATAGTGGAAAGCGGGCTTCCACCCTGGGGCCAGGAGGACTTTGGTGACAGTTCATACAGGGAAGGGGCTCTGCTGCTGCAGGTGCTGGCAGTCAGGGACTAGAATCTGTGGAGGGGTGATGAGATGGCAGTACAGTGTCTCAGCATCTCAGCAAACCTTCGTGGTGCGGGAGGGCTGGCCTTCACATCACCCAGGCTTGGGCCGCTGGTGGTTGGGTGGCCTCGCACTCTAGCCTGGCCTGAAATGGAAGGGCATTCCTAATGAGGTAGGGTGTATATCCTTGGGGGGCCACATTGTGAGGAATTGCTGGAACGGTTTTGAGGATGGCTGTCTGCAGATTTGCACAACCCTCAGATTTGAAAAGTTGCTGGAGTGTATTGGTTCCCCTTAGCCCTGTTCTTTTGTTTTTTTATTTTTATTTTTTTTTAAATTAAAAAAAATTTAGTCATAGATGGGCACAATACCTTTATTTTATTTTTTTTATGTGGTGCTGAGGATTGAACCCAGTGCTCCATGCATGCAAGGCAAGCGCTCTACTACTGAGCCACAACCCCAGCCCTCTCAGCCCTGTTCTTGAGGTAGTCCCTTGCAACTCTTTTGGGAGGAGGCAGGCTCTTAGCACCACCTTAAAGCAAGATGGCTTAGTTTGGTGCTTCTGAGCTTAAAGAGGCGGAGCCACCCTTTTGTGAAGAAGAGGGTGGAAGCTGTGGGGAAAGACCCCCACTGCTCGATCTTGGAGGGAGATGCTGGAGCCACCGGTGGGGAAAGCTCCAAGCCCATGTGTTTTTCCTGGCATCGGTACTGCTCAGAACCCATATCTCTGTCACAGAACCATCCCCAGGACAGAGATGGGCCATGGTAGGAGCTTGATATGTACAAACAAAAATGCCATAATCCACTCCCCCTCCTCCCTACTTCAAACAGCACCATGTTTATCTTCAGTGCTCTTGGCTTTTCCCAGCCCTGGGTGCTCAGTCCCCAAAATGCCATTATTACAGTATGAAGTGCTTGAAAAAGTGCACAGTAGCAAGGGGGCTGTTGCTGCTGCTGCTGCTGCTGCTGCTGATATGCACACTAGGGAGATAGGGAGGCCAGCTCCATCGGGTGCTTTCAAATGGACTGGCATAAGCCGCAAACTGCTGGAATTCTGTGGTTTAATGTAAAACAACCCGTGCTAAGTCTCCTAACTAAGGAACTGTACCATCAAGCTTACCTCCTGATATGGGTGGATCATGGGGCCTCCATGGTAAACAACATTAAACCCAGTGCCTTTTGCTTTGATATCCTGTTGACTGACCAAGGGGCAAATCATACCTCCAAACCTCAGTTTTCTTATCTGTGAGATAGAATAAAAACAGAAGGGATTTCACCAGTGTAAGGTTTCTGGGCTTCGGTGTTCCCTGAGCTGCGGAAAGAACAGACTGATTGAACACCATCACTCGGATAGGCATTGGATGGGTAAATTCTGGGCATGAGAAAGGCAGCGTGGTGTGGTAGGGACACTCAGACTCTGGGTCAGATGACCTATGCCGATGTGGATAGCATACCTTCTTTTTTTAATTTTTTTTTAAAGTTGTAGATGGACACAATACTTTTATTTTGTTTATTTACGTGGTGCTGAGGATCGAACCCAGTACCTTACACGTGCTAGGCAAACGCTCCACCACTGAGCTACAGCCCCAGCCCCGATAGCATACCTTCTTGAGCCTCAGTTTCCTCCTATAAAGTGATTGCAGACCTGCCTTGCATTTACCCTGATGGTGACAACGTGGACAGGTTTGGCACTGTGCCTAGCTCATGGGCAGCAAAAGCAGTGATGATTAATGAAGCACGATTATTGAGCACTGATCAGTTTGAGGCACTCCAAGCATCAGGATTCTGTTGATGTGGGTGTCAGTTTGTAGATAGTGATAGAAATAGAAGCCCAGTGGGGGAGAGGGAGGCACCTGGGAAAGAGGATGAGATTTGTTCTGGGGTGTGCTGGGAAAGGAGGGAAGGTTTTCTTTTTCTTTTGTTCTTTTTGTATCCCGGGGTGCTTAACCACTAAGCTACATCCCCAGCTTTTTAAAAATATATTTTATTTAGAGACAGTCTTGTTGAGTTGCTTAGGGCCTTGCTAAGTTGCTGAGGTTGGCTTTGAACTTCTGATCCTCCTGGCTCAGCCTCCCAAGTCACTGGTATTATAGCCGTGTGCCACCATGCCCCCAGTAAGGAGGGAAAGTTTTCATATAGGGATTTTTTTTGGGTGAAGGGGCTACTGGGGATTGAATTCAGGGGCACTCGACCACTGAGCCACATCCCCCACCCAATTTTGTATTTTATTTAGAGATGAGGGCTCACTGAGTTGCTTAGTGCCGTGCCTTTGCTGAGGCTGACTTTGAACTCGTGATCCTCCTGACTCAGCCACCCAAGTCGCTGGTATTTCAGGCCACCGGCTTCATATAGGGATTTTAATATAAACAGGACTAGCCTGAGGTGGGAGACGACTTCCCAGGCTGACTGAGAGGAAATTAATTGTAGATGTGGGGTAGTTGCAGGTTGGCGGGGACCATGATGGGAAACCTTAAGGTGGCTATCAGTGAGCTTCTGATAGCTTTCTGGAGAAGTGAACTCTCAGCTGAAGAGAAGGTTTCATGGGATGAGGTGGGGGGCCGGGTGCACTGAATGGGAGAGGAATCAGAGGCAGGAGCGGGCAAGACCTGGGTCTGAAGTAGACTTTTCTGAGCCAGGCCTGGGGCGGGCGGTGTCAGAAAGACACAGGCACCAGGTGGCAGTGTGACTAGATTTACAGGGTGAGACCAGCAGCTAGGCATCCCAGGAAGAGTCCTCAGGGGTCACTCTGGGCCTAGAGAAGGCAAGCACAGGTGTGGGGAGAACCCTGCTGGCTGTCTTCCCTGCTGGCTGCCCCTCCCTGCCTTCCTCTCAGGAATCCACTTTGAAGCCAGGGAGGGGCTCCCACCACTGAGCCACTGATTTTGGTGCCTCTGCCCTCAGGAAGCTGAGACAGGAAGGAGGAAGGGGCCCTGTGGGGTTAGGGTTTGCCTGGGCTGCCTGGGCGGAAGGGCTGAAGGTGTTCTCTGAGCTTAGAGGCTTTTCTGGTTTCCTAGATGGAACCACATAGAGTTCCATGGTCCTCTGTGTGGTGAGTCTGTCAAAGGTGGGGGCAGTGCCATGTTCATTTCTATTCAGGAGGTTTCAGTGCTGGATTGTTGAACTGAAGGGAGCTGCCCCCAGACCCTGGCTTCAGCTCTTGGAAGGGGGCATCCCAGGCCAGCTTGAGTCCTGGGCAGTGGAACCTGGCTGGTGGGCTCCTTCTGCAGTAGCCAGACTTGGCAGGAGCAGCTGCTGAGCATCAGGGCGTCTGGGCTTAGAATCCAGTCTACTGTGACAGGATGGCTGCTGTAAGGACACTTCAGTGCTTAGCTCAAAACCCCCAACACCAAGAGAATGACATGGCTCTCCCTCACCCAGCAGCCTGAGCCTGAGCCGCCTGGGGACTCTGCAGACCTGGGGCCAGAAGCTCTTTCCTTGGCTCTGGGCTCGTTTCCTATTTGTGCCCACGGGGTATGAGGCAGGGCAGGGAGCTCAGCCAGTGGGGCTTCCTGTCACGTCCTGTTCCTAGGAACACCAAGAATTTGAACGAGTCTCTCTTTATCGAGTGTCTCATCCACTTGTGGGGCTATTAGAAGATCAGAGGAAGTAGCAGATCTGGGATCGTGACTCTGGGGTGGGGGGCAGTGTAGAAGCCAAAGGTACTCTCTTAAGAAAAGCCTTCAAGAAAATCTACATAAAAGATCTATTTCTAGGAGCCTCTTCATATTTGCAATAGGATTTCCCATAGGATTCCTCCCACAGCAGCTTGCTAGCTGTTCAGAATGGAAGCCCGTCGGCAAAGGGTGATTTCCATACCATTTCTAAATAGCCTTGACAGCTTAGGGCACAGAGTTGTAGAGCTGGGGAGCCTTCTGGAGTCATCTGCTATAACCTGCTCGTTTTCCAGGTGAGGCAGAACAGGCCAGAAAGTGGGTCACTTGCCCAAAGTTCCTTGTGGCTCCCAGAAAGCTGTCCGGGAGACGAGTATATACAGATGTGTGCACAGCTGCATAACTAGAAACAGCCCTTCTCAGGGCCAGTTCTCTTCCGGTAGAAACTCAGTAATGGCCAAAATCTAGATTGTTCAAATCTCTCCCCACCCCTCCACCATCAGGGTAAACTGAGGCTTAGGGCCACCAGGTTACTTAAGAGCTAAGCTCCCCGAGAGCTCCTGGCCACCATGCCTTGTGACTGGGTATGTCTGTCTCCCACTGACCTGTGAGCCTGTAGCGTCCGCACTGCCTGCAGTAAGTAGGTGGTCAGGAAATGCTAGAGGATGATCAGCACACAAATATAGAGCCACCTTTAGATTCGGAGCAGCCCTCACCTTGTGTCCCACACCCCAAGCTCTTATGTTGTCACAGCCTTGACCCTACCCTGTACCACCATAGCAGTGGCCAGTGTAGAACCCCCCAGCTTGAGCTGGCCTCTGGGCCACCAGTCCTCTCTCTCCTCCCTCTGTCCCCACCCCTCTCCCTGACACACACTACCACCACCCCCTCTTCCTTTGTAGCCTTATTCCCCTCAGGTCAGCCACCTCACACTTCCCTAGGGCCAGGGCATGGGGTGGCACCCCGTCCGCCAATTGTCATGGCCGGAAGGCTGCGGGCCTCGGCCCAGGGGAGGAGAATTGTGAGGAATGGCTGTGTGCGGCTTGCATTCAGGCCGGGTTGGGGTGCAGGGGGCCCTCCCAGAGCCAGGTCCCTGGAGACCTTGCCAACCCCGTCTGATCTCTAACCTTCCCTAACCTTGACCTTAGTTGGGTTAGATAGGACAGTGGCAAGGGCAGGTCTGAGGAGGGGACACTTTGTGATTCTTTAGCGGATTGGCTCTGCATGAGGTCACAGCCACATGGCCAAAATGCACAGAGCTTGGTCTGAGATACAAGGACCCTCAGTCTTCAACCAGTCTGATTCCCTTGCCAGCCTGCTCAGGCACGATGATGCAGGAGCCCCTGGGCACTATGGCTGGGCTGGCACCAGGTTGCCTTTGGAAATCTGTCTCACCACCCATTCCAGAGAGGGGAGACTGAGGCACAGACCTGGGCTTGCAGTAGACCATACAACCAGCTGTTCTCCCAAGATCTACATGGCTTCATCTCTCTTCTACCTCTACTTGAAGGCCACTTTCTCAGAAAGGCCTTCCAGGGCCACCCTGTCTCCATAGTCTGCTTTGTTTTCTCCATAGCAACTTTCACCTGATGAATATGCATTTCTTTCTATTTCCCCTGCTCCCCTGCCCTCCATTAGACTGTAGGTTCCACGAGGGCAGGGACTTCTTTTCCAGGTGATATAGGTGCAGCGCATAGTAGATATTCAGTAGCTATTTGCTGAGTGAGGAGGTGACAGAGCTGATTAGAAACGCTTAGTCTCTTCTGACAGCTCTGTGCTCTAACTGCACAGCTCTTGACCGGACTATAGATGAAAAAAGGAGGTGGTAGGCGGGTGCTGGCCTTGGTTCTCAAGAGGAGTGGGTAGTGGACATGAGAATATGCAGGAAACTCCTGGCAGAAGGAGGGCTATGGACTGTGCGGCAGCCTCAGGTCTCCTGTGCTGTTCCCACCCTAAGGATCTCTCAGTGGAGCATTAGGGTTTGCTAGAACTTGATTTGGCTGCTTATAGTAATTAAAAAGAAGCAATGGATTAAACAAGACAGAAGTTACATTTCTTATGTAATGAGAGTTTAGAGGGTTGGTGCATCTGCATAGTTAACATAAAACCTCATGGTCCAGAATGGCTGCTGGGGTTCCATCCATCAGGAAAAGAGGAACAAGAGGCTGCATCTCCTTCTTGAAAGGCTCCTCCTAAAAACCACACACAACACTTCAGTCCACATCTAGCTGCAAGAGAAGCAGGAAAGAGTACTTTCCTTAGAGAAGAGTAATTTTTTATTTCAGGTACCCAGATGCCTCACCAAAAATCAATGGTTCAGTAAGGAAGAAACATCAGAGAATGGATATTGGAGTGGATGACTGGCAAATGCTACCACAGAGCTGCTCCTTGAAAACCTTGGGCTTCTATCTGCCCTCGGTCCTTCCCTTGTAGCCAGGTCAACTTCACCTGTGCAGGAGGGTAACTGTGAACAGTGTCCTCCATGGGCTGAGGCTTTGGCCACCTCTGGCTGAGCCCTGCCCAGCTTTGACCTTGGTATTCAAGCCTCTAGCCTAGTGGCACTGAGGGGGCAGTTCCTTTTAATGCATGAGGAACCTGGCTTTTCCCACCTGGGTCCCTCAGCTCTGAGCTCCAGCCAGGGCCCTGGAGACTCCCCATGAACCAGACCTTGCCCAGGGTAGGCACAGGAGAACCTGGGTTTCCCTGTGGGCCTCTGGGTAGGGAAGAAGGATCACTGAATCCCATCCTCTCCTCTTACCCCAACATGGGTGAGATCTGGACCCAGGGGGCACTGTCTTAGGAGTTTGGTCCCTGCACCCTTGGTGAGAGCAGCTGGCTTTACATCCTGGGGAAGGCATACTGTGGAGGTGCCACCAAAAGCATGAGGTGCACCCCCGGGGCCTATTCAGGGGCGGGATTCATATTCACTCGCTGAGCGCAGCCCTGCCCTTCCCTGTTCTGAACTGTGTCTCCATGAAGAATGCCTTTGAGAAAAAAGTTGTACTGTCAAAAAGAAGGGAAGAACATTGGAAATCTCCTGATATGATGTCCCAGACCTTGAAGTTGGAGGCTTGAGTCTTAGTGCCGGCTTGGACAGTTGCTAGCCCTGTGATCTCGGGCTTTTTCCCTTGGCCCATTTGCCCTTCCCAACGGGCAGGCCCGTGGGGGGTGTGCCTGACACATGTAAGCATGAACACATTTGGGTTTGATTTATTTTCTTGATGTCAGCCCTAGCCCAGCGTGAGTTGTGACTAAACAGACCTTGCTCCTGCCACCTTCCCCAGAGGGGAGTACCCACTGTGACCTTGAAAGGTCAAGCTTTCTCCTTCCGGGTCATTACCATTTAGTTACCGCCCCGTGGCCAGGTACTTGGTGGACAGGTAATTGCAGACCACAGTCCCTGATGAGGGCAGCCAGGACGTGCTTAGCTGAGAAGGGACTCAGGTGACCAGCCTCCCACCTCTCCCAGTTCCCACACAGATGCTTCTCACCCAGCTCTAGGGGGTGCTGCTCTCCACTTTGGGCATTGGAGTCAGAGGCTTTCCAAGCCTGTGCACCTGTCCTGCAGCCCCTGAGGTTGTGCCTATCACGTGGTTCACTGTAGTCTCACTTCCCATGGCTCTCCCTGCTGGACAAGTGCTGCCGTGATGGCTCTGCGCTCCTCTGGCCAGGCTTGCTGCACACCTTGACCTACTCACAGGTCCAGGCGTCTCCCTCTCCCTTCTTCTAAGTAGCTTCCTTCCTGGTGTCATCTGACCCTACCTGGACTCTAGCACCAGATTCCCAGTGACACCAGGGAGCCAGGTGGCAGAGCAGTGAAGCGGGATGTTGGTTCTTCTGCAGGCAGCTCCACGTTTTCCTCTTCAGTGAGGGGGCGGCCAGGAAGGAGGCACCTGAAACTGCCATCCAATACCTAATATGAGCCAGGGAAAAGATTATTTACTTACAAATAAGAGATATGGGAGGAAGCTAAGAAGGGAAGGGGCCAGGTAGTCACAGATCTGTGCAAACCCCTCTTTGTGCCCTGGTTATGTGAGGTTTTGGATAGTAGGGATTGAACCCAGGGTCACTTTACATTTGAGCTGCATCCTTGGTCCTTCTTATATTTTATTTTGAGACAAGGTCTTGCAAAGTAGCTGAGACTGGCCCTGAACTTGCTGCCTCCGAGTCACTGGGATTACAGGTGTGCGCTGCTGCGCCTAACCCGTATGGGTTTTTGTTTTTACTTTTATGTTCCATAAATCAAGTTGCATACCCAGCTGTCCAAAAAGAAAACTAGTACTCCTCAAGATTTTAATAGGCTCTCAATGAATGATTGATAAATGAGTAAAAAATTGTTATCTGAATAAAAGGGAACTGTGATCTGAGAGTTTAGAAATGCCCTCTATTCTTGCCCTTCTGGGAAGGTCAGGGTACATTGTGGTCTTCTATGCACTGAGAACTCCCCTGAGTAGGGCTGTAGTTACCTTTTAATCCAGGGCTTGAGACCCCCTCATGGGTGTTAACATTGGTTCTCAGACAGCCAGTATTAAAATGTTCTCCAAATTTACTTTAACCAGGAGGCCACATGTGTTTCTTCAGACAGTAGAGCATGTATTAATGTCCTCTGTGGTTTTTTGTTTGTTTGTTTATTTTTTATTTTATTTTTTTTGTTCTTTTGGTACTAGGGATTAAACCCAGGGCTACTTTACCATTGAACCATATCCCCAGCCCTTTTTATGTTTCATTTTGAGTCAGGCCTTGCTCAATTTCTGAAGCTGGCTTTGAACTTGTGCTCCTTCTGCCTCAGCCTCCTGAGCCTCTGAGATTACAGGTGTGCGCCACCATGCCTGGCTATTATCCTCTGAGCCACCATTGTGAAGCCCTGGTGTCCCCAGGACATTTGAGGGGAAGTGCCCACGTGAAGGTAGAGTGACCATCTCCCCCAGTTTGCCCAGGGCTAGCAGGCTAAAGCACAGACAGCCCTGTGTCAAGGCCTGGACCACACTGCAAAAGCATCAACTGTAAAATCACACCAAGTATGTGTCCGGGTGGGCTGGCTAAGCGAGACCCTGTTGAAATGAAACCTTAGAGGACCCTTCTTTTAGGGATGTGTAGGAAACCCCATGGGAAGTACCAGAGTCCAGTGACATTCAAGGCCTGTGGCCCCCTTATGGGTGTTAACAATAGTGTTGCTTCTCAGACAGAAACTGGAGTCATTATCTAACCCTTGTGGCTGTGAGTGAAGTGTGCTGACGTTTGGTCTCCAGATCTCCACAGTTTGCTGGTTGCTGCTTCCTGTTGGGCTTCTGTTCCTTGCTGCTGTTTTGAGTTCCTGACCCTGACAGCTTCTGTTTTAAATTCAGTCCGAGTCCCACCGTCCTGCCATCTGCCTCCTGCCCCAGGAGCCTGGAGGAGGGAATTGCGGAGGACATACTGTCAGCCTGCACTGGCACTGCCACAGCGGCTGCAGCAGTGCTGGCTAAGCAGGGCTGA
>CM053407.1:20373789-20413246 GCA_028644305.1 Xerus rutilus
CGCCTGGCTAGGGGATGGTTCTTAAGAGTACTTTCTTTTATTCTCAAAAATGTCTGGTTTAAGCTGGGGATGGAGGTGCATTCCTGTAACCCCAGCAACTTGAAGCTGAGGCAGGAGGATCACAAGTTCAAGGCCAGCTTTGGTAACTTAGCGAGGTCCCTTCTCAAAAATTTCGGAGGGGCTGGAGATGTAGCTCAGTGGTGAAGTGCTGCCAAGTTCAGTCGCCCTGCATTTGTGAGGTCCCCTTTCTCTCTCTTCTGAGCTCCACGTGTGCACCCCTCGTCTCCTCTGGGCCCCTTTCCTTACCTTGGTACCTTCGCAGGTTCTGTCCCTTTGTCGTCCCACCTTTCACACCATATTCTCCTTTGATCCTTCAGGCCTTAGCTTAATGGTCACCTTAGGGTCCCCTTTCTTCACCTCTGCACACCCCCTGCCCTTTTCTGTACTGTTCACACCCCTCCTGTAGTTACCAGAATCTGACCTTTTTGTTCTGTCTGCCTGTCACCTCCTTGTGGGTGTGGATTCTGTCTTTCACCAACACGGGACCTGTCAGATCACAGTGCCCTCCATAAATATTTCATGAAATAAACCAATAAAAGGCCTTCCTTCCTGACCCCCTTCCCCTTGAGGCTGAGCCACCATGATGGACACAGCCCAAGACTCTGCACTGTTCTTCCTTAGCGCAGGCCACAGCTGTATTCAGATGATCATTTGTGTAACTCCCGGTCCATCATCTGCTTGTCCCTCTAGGTGAGGACTTCCCTGGGACAGGCTGTGTGGCTCTTGCTTATACTCGCAACAGGGCCAGGGCAGTTCAGGAAGCATTAGTCTGGAATGTTTTGTGGGGCCATGTGCTTGGTGCAGGGGGAGGCGGGGCTGTGCACGGGCCAGGTGGGGAGGGCCGGGGACATGAGCTCAGCGTGTAGCCAGCCTGCTGGCCTTGTTCTCTTCTGTGCAGCTTGCCTTTACTTCCCCTGCTTCACTCTAATGCCCCTGCTAGGAGTTTCTTGAATTCCAGAAACTTCTGGACTCATGACAGACCAGCAAGGGAAATGGCAGGATAGGAGCAAGGCTGCCGAATCCCAGGAAGAGCTGGAGGATTGCAGAGAGAGAAAATCCCTGTCTCGATTCTGTTCTTTGTCACCACAGAGCAGACCAGCCTTCAGTCAACAACAAAAAATAGTATAGTCTCAAGCACGGAGCCCAAAACTTCAGGATCCATTCAGCCATCGTCGACTTCAGTCACAGCAACACACGGAGCTCCAAAACCCACCAGACCAAGCACCACCAACTCTGTGGCATCCGAAGACAACATGGTGACCCCGAGCTCCACTCAATCAAGCGCCTCTGAGGTGGCTTCCGTCTCAAGTGTGAAACAAGACAAGGACAGCCCTGCAGGAACTGTCAGGGGCACACAGGGTGGTAGCGCCAGGCCTCCCTCTCTCACAGCCTCAGCCAACACTGAAAACACAGGCCTCTCGAGTACGGACAAAGGAGCAGCTGTCCCTGGAGGCCACAGTAGCGACCATACTACCACACACGCCATGACCACTCAGAGGACAGGAGTGTTGACCTCTCCAGTTGCCCATAGCACAAAAACTCCTTCTGTGGTTTCATATGGCAGCCCATCCAGCCCGTACCATTCAACCATTGTCACTGTGAAGACCCCAGAGAGCTCTCCCGAGGGACAACAGAACCTTACCATGGTCTCCAGTGGTCCAAGCTCTGCATTTGGCACTGACAGCCCCACAGCCCAGGGGATGTCCACCACACAAAGTAAGTAGGGCCTCGACTTGTTATTGTTTTTCAAGCAAGAAGAAACGTTTCAGTGCTTTTTTTCCTTTTCCCTACACAGGTTCTCAGCCGGGAGGGTTAGAGACCTAAACATCATGAGTACATTCCACCTTCATTCAGAGCTGGTTTCCCATTTCAGTGATGAGCAGAGGCCAACCGTTGAGTGTTTTGGCCTGCCCAGGGTAAACACACCAACAGTCTACACACAGGCAGGACTGTACGGTAGTGGTGGCAGCAGGGTATGAGAAAATTCTAGAATGGTGCTTCTCAGACTTGTTCAATGGCAACCTATCATAAGAAACACACTTTAATATACCATGTTCTAAAAAAACACATACAATACACATGAATGAAACAAGTTTCATTAAATAGGACTTTTTTGTTTTTTGGGTACTGGGGATTGAACTCAGGGCACTCGACCACTGAGCCACATCCCCAGCCCTATCTTGTGTTTTATGTAGAGACAGGGTCTCACTGAGTTGCTTAGCGCCTCGCCATTGCTGAGGCTGGCTTTGAACTCGTGATTCTCCTGTCTCAGCCTCCCTAAGTGCTGGGATTACAGGCTTATGCTATTGCGCCCTGCTAGGACTTTTTATACAAGCTGACATTTTTTATTTTATTCCATTTCCTTTTCCTTTTATTAACTGATTTCTCAAAGTGCTCATCTTAACCTAGTAAAATAATTTCAAAATCTAGTGATGGGGCTGGGCATGGTGTTTCGGGAAACTGAGGCAGGATTGCAAATTTGAAGCCAGCCGTAACAACTTAGTGATACCCCCAACAACTTAGACCCCGTCTCTAAATTAAAAATAAAAAAGGACTGGGGTTGTAGCTCAGTGGGAGTGCCTTTGGGTTCAATTCCCAGTACCATCCAAAAAAAAAAAAAAATCTACTGATGGATCATGAGCCTCAAAATCATGATCCATCTGAGATCTGCTGAATTGGAACTCCCAGGAGTGACTGAAGAATCTGCATTTCCAGGAGCGACCAGGTAATGTAGATGTATCTTGATGCTTACAGTCTACTACACTGTGCCAGGGTGGCCCTCTCCTGTGGCGAGAGGCTCTGAGTTGGATAAAGGCAAATCTCTGCTCTGCCACTTGCTGCCCCATGACCTGGGGCAAATTATTGAACCCGCCTGGGCCTCAGGGGTAATGATGGTGCCTTCTGCAGGAGCACTGAGCATAGTCCCTTGCATGAAGGATGTACTCGGAGAACGTTAGCTGTTGCTGCACCATCGTCAGTGCTGTGACTTCCTTTGGCTTAGCTCTTAACGCTGGCTTGTCCAGTGTGACCATCCTATAAAATGGTATAGGACCCCACTTCGTCCCTCTGCCTCTGCACACTAGAGCCAGAAAAGACCGGACTTTGCTCTTTTATTCTTCTAGCCTCTTCTGTCTCCACCACGGCATCACAAGACACCCCACAAGGAACTCGGCAGACCGCCAGCCAGACACCATTCAGCCCCACAGCATTTTCCTTCACGACACCGCAGCCCGGGGGCTCTTCATCCAGTACTTTGTCAGGAACTGTGGCCACACCTACTGTTGGGGAAGACACCCACTCCAGCACTCATTTGGCTTCAACTGCCCCCCAAGGCCTCAGCACACCCTCTTCCACCTTGGCTCCTGGGAAACCCAAGGTAATTCTAGCAGGGTGGGACAAAAAAAAGAGCCCGTGCTCCAAGAAAAGCTATTTCTATTCTTGGCTGGGGCTCAGAGGAATACTGTCCATTTGCCCTATCTCCCCTGGTTTTCCCCAAGGCTGCCAAGGACATTCCTGGCTTTAAACTGGTCCAGCCTTGCCCCCTGCTTGCCATGAACTGATTACCACCCACTAGGGATGGGGGAGAACGGGATCCTCTGACTTTGGGACTGACCCTTCATCTCATGGCTTCTTCCAGGTAGACTGCATGCCTCCCGAAAAGGTGGATGAGAAGCTGCTCATCCTGAACCTCACGGAAACCAGCCCCTGTGTGAGTGCTGCTCATCAGAGCCCCCGCCACAGCCCTGCAGACTGGCAGGGCAAAGGGAGCAGAGGGGACAAAGTGCTTCTTCTAGAATAGGCTGAGTGGTGTATTCACCTAGGGATCAGCCCTTTGCCACCTCACAGAGCAACAAAATAAGGTTCAGACTTCTGTAAGGTCACACAGATAGGACTGTCATGGGCCAGAACAAGTTCCCAGGTCTTCTCACTTTCACCGTGCATACCTACAGTGTCCTGAGGGGCAGGAGGCCCGATCCTGCTTGCCCTTTGCCTCTAGCTCTGGGCGTGATTTCAGTCAGTTGGTATCTTTGGAAGTGAGAATTTAAGTCTGCCTCACTTCCCCTGTTCTCAGAGTGGCTTCCTATCTCCTGGTCCATGTGTTGTCTGAGAACCTCAGTGGTGGCAAGCAGTTAGGGAGAGTCTCCCTTTTCAAACCTGGGGAGTTGGTGGGGTGGACAGGAGATAACAGAGTCCCGGTACTGAACATAAGGGAGCCCCCTACTCATGGTTGTTCTTCCGCTCTGGGTCATGTATGGATATTTGTATGAGCGCAAGGGTGTAGCAGTATGTGGCTGCCTTCAGACTGTAGTCTCCCTAGGACCAAGGACTTGAGCTGGGGATGTTGGTCGCTTGTTCAGTGAATAGCTATTGAGCCCTGGGAGTGCAGGTGATGGCTGGCTTGCTGCTGCCCTCTCCTGGCCAGTGCCTATTTTTGCACCCACTCCTAGGAACTAGAACAGAACAGAACAGGATTTGGTTTCTACAGGTTGGAGAGCTTTTCTGCCATTGCTTTTTCTTGGGCATCCATTTTGCTGGCATTTTCCAGGTGAACCTTACAGAAGTGTACGTTTGACCATCAGTTTTAAGAAGGAGCAGTGTTCTCCTAGGGTTGAGCTTTTGCAACATGCTAAATGGTAGGCTCTGTATTGCTTCTGATACCCTCTTTGCTGTAAAAGGAAGATGGAAAGCCCTGGATCTCTTCCTGATGCCAGGGAAATTCCAGGTGTAACTTCCAAGGGTGGCTTATGGGAGTCTTGAAGCAGGTCAGAGATACATCAGCTAGGGGAGTCTGATGACCTGCCCACACCGTACTCCTCACCCTGGGCCCTGAAGTCATGTTGCCATGTTCTTTCTGCTTTTGCTCATGTTCAGGATCCGCCCCCATACCACCCTATTCAGTGGCTCCTCACCTTCCCCATCAGCCTGTTCATCACCTCAGTCTTAGCCACATAGGGCCACAGGTGCACCATTCTGGGAATAGACTGCCTGGAGCTGAGAGCTGAGGTCTTCCACTCCTGGGGTCTTCAAACTGGGCATGAGAGGCTGGTAAACGGCAAGTTCAGAGTACTGGAGCCCCTGCTGCCAGTGGTGGGTTGCTGTGCTGTGTCCCCCTGCCCACAGTACAGGCACTGATTCCTGAGTCTCAAAGAACGTGGAGGAAACGAGTACTGGGGGAAGGTCTCATCCACCCATAGTCAAGATAAATAGTCTGAGGAGAGTGGGGCAGAGAAGTCAGGAGCTGGAGAATGCAGAACAACTCCTGGGAGGGCTGGTGGAGTGTGGAGAGGGGCGTGGGTCAAGCAAGGTGGCAGAGGGCGACCCCACAAGCCTAGGCCACTCTCACCCCTCTGCAATGCCTGTGTTCTCCTCACAACAGGCGAAGAGCCCTCCAGCGGATGACAGACTGGTCACACAGCTGTGCCGAGCCGTCAAGGCCACCTTCAACCCGGCTCAGGATTCATGTACAGTACAGCTGGCCTCTATTCAAGAAAGCCAGGCGGTAGCAATAAAAAAAATCACTATTCAAAGTGAGTTCAGGGCAAGAGGGCCTAGGCCTGTGTGGGTGGGAACAGTGGGAGGTGGTGGTCCAGAAGCCACTTGGAGTGGGGGTCGGGGTGGTGCCCCTAGGAACTGTCAAGCCACGCGTCCTCTCAGGGCCACCCAGCAGACTGGGCTGCATACAGAATACCCTCATCTTGGGGTCCATCTCCCTTGCCACCACGACAGTCTGAGCTAGACCCTGGAGGCAGCAGCTCTTCTCTCTCCAACAGCAAATCTCCTTCCTGAGAGTGTATACGAACTGCTGAAGGCCAAGTGGGATGACCTGACAGAGGTAGGTGGGCTGCCTGTGCGCTGGGCAGGGCTGGATCAGGAGCCTCTCTTGCAAGTCCAGTGTCTGCTCAGGGTGGCAGAGCCATCGCCCGTGCAAGGATCTGCAGCAGATAGCAGAGCTCACAAACGAGTGGGGGTTCGAGGAGGGGAGAGCGCAGACTCTGTTCTCTGCCACATGATGTCTCCTACCTGGCCAGGTGGGAGTCATCCACATGCAGCTGGGGAATAAAGGACCACCGGAGGAGGCTGAGGACCGTTTCAGTATGCCGCTCATCATCACCATCGTCTGCATGGCGTCCTTCCTGCTGCTGGTTGCGGCCCTCTATGGCTGCTGCCACCAGCGACTCTCCCAGCGGAAGGATCAGGTGAGCACGTCCCTCCTCTAACCAGGGAATCAGTCCAGTCACCCGATGAGCTCTCAGTTCATCATTCCTGTCGTCCAGTGGCCTTAGACACTTCCGGCAGGCAGAGCCTTGCTTAGGCAGCCACCAGCTGCTGAAAAGGCACCATGGCCAGAGGCAAGAGCAGGACAAAAAAGATGGAAGACAAAGATGAGGTCGAAGCCCTGTTCACTGTGTGACCTCAAGTCCACTATATAATCTCTTGGAACTTCGGCTGCTCCCACACAGTGGAGACAGTATCCATGTTGCGAGCTGTTCTGGGGATGGATTGATATAAATGGCCCCATGTGCACCTATCTCACCAAACTTCTCTCTTACCTGCTGAACTCCTATCTTTCAGTTCCACCCAGATCTGTGGTTTTCACTTGAGTGCACACTAAAGGAAGGACCTTTGGGAAAATTTTCATGCCTAGCTTCCTCACACTCCACCTGAAACCCGATCTCTGGGTCAGTGTGTGTTCAGAGCTCCCCAGGTGATTCTAACATGCAGTCAAAGCCAAGTCTTAGAGAAACTGTATCATTGCTAGATGTGCTGTCTGCAGCAGGGATGCCCACAGTGACTGCCCAACCCATCTTGTCCAGGCTTGGAGAGAGGTCCTTGGTCACCTGGCCTGAAGAGAGGTCATTTTTCTCATAGTACTGCTTAATCCACCACTATGGGGTGATATAGGTGCTTGGAGAGGTCTCAGGGGAAAGGAATGGAGGAGAGAGGAAAATGCTTAGAGGGTTCTGGAGCACAAAGTCCATGTCCACTGACATCACAGATTAAAATCTGCCCACAGGGTGAAGGTGAAAGCAGTTGGGAATTTTAGGGTGTGAGGCAAATGTGAGGCGGGCCTGTAGCCAGGGTGGCCTCTTGGGCAGCCAGCATCTACATGTGAGTAATGAGTGCTTGCTTTAGCCAAATTAGGTTCCCTGAGTTGAAGGGGGTGGTACATGTTAAGACTATATTAAGCCAGGCACAGTGTGTCACTTGTAATCCCATTTATAGAGGAGGCTGAGGCAGGAGGATTCCAAGTTTGAGCCTAGTCTTGGCATCTGAGACCTTGTCTCAAAATAAAATAAAAAGAAATGGTGATGTAGCTCAGTGGTGGAGCATTTGCTTAGCATGCTTGAAGCCTTGGGTTTGATCCTCAGTGTTGCACAGGGGGAAAAAAAAGACCATTAAGATTCATAACCTGGGCTGGGGTTATGGCGCAGTGGTAGCGTGCTTGCCTAGCACGCGGGAGGCACTGGGTTCGATCCTCAGCACCACATAAAAATAAAATAAAGCTATTGTGTCCACCTACAACTAAAAAATAAATATTAAAAAAAAAAAGATTCATAACCCTCTGAAATTACTCTTTCTCCCTGGGTCACCTTCCCCATCCTAGCAACGACTCACAGAGGAGCTACAGACAGTGGAGAATGGTTACCATGACAACCCAACCCTGGAAGTGATGGAGACCTCCTCCGAGATGCAGGAGAAGAAGATGGTTAACCTCAATGGGGAGCTGGGAGACAGCTGGATCGTCCCTCTGGACAACCTGACCAAGGATGACCTAGATGAGGAAGACACACATCTCTAATTGGGTCTGCTGGCTGCCTCGACAGTGCCACAGGCTCCAGACTGACCACCTGAAGTGCCATTTGGACAGAGGAGGAAAATTTCTCCCTGTTCGAGGAGGGAAAGACTGGGGGAGGAAGAGTGGACTTCAAGGGTTGCTACCTCCCAATTCCCACAGGGCCTTAATTTTTCCCTTTTCAAGCCGATCATATCATATTCTGTCTGGATCCCTCTTATAAAATAATCCACTAGTGCCTGAGCTCAGCGCTGCTGGAGGACGAGAAGGGAGATGGAGGAAGAGCCATGGAAGGGACCTCAGAGACTCTGTAGTAGAATCCCCTCATTTCCCAAGTGAGATAACTAAGCAGGACTGAAGAGGGCAGGTGACTTGCACAAGGTCACAGTTATTTGGTGACAGATTCTTCCCTCACTCCAGGGCTCATCTGCACCAAGCACACTGCTTGTGCCCTCTCTCCGGAGCTGCCCTGGGCAGGGGTGACACTCCAGTGGTAGGTGGGCTGGGAAGGAGAGCCGGCCTTGAACCCTTCTTAGTGAAATCTGATTATAAGAACAGGTTTCCATCTCCTATTCCAGCTTCGTCTGTCAGTACTCCCTCCCCTCCCTTCTTCTTTTACCCCCTTTCACTCAATTTTTAGTCCCTCTCTGCCTCAGGGCGCCAGGGATCAGCACAGGTCATTCGTCACCTTGAACCCATTTTTTCTGGATTCTGATTCCTTTGCATCCATTTAATGATGCAGAGGCCTCCCAGTGTGCACAAGGCCTGCTTGAGGGAGCAGTGGGCAGGAGAAGAGAGGAGCCCTTTGTCTTGGGATGGCTTCCTTATGGCAGCTGATACAGGGCTCAGCAATGACACTGGCCCATTACCCAAGCACCCCTTGAAGACAGACACTCTCCAAGATCTCCTTTGGCCTTCTGCTCCTACCAGGGATTAAAATAGGCAGTAGCCACAGAAAGCAAGATGCTTCTTTTTGGTTACTGCTCAGCCAATGGGACGAATCCCCCCAAGGCCCAGCGAGAAAGAGCAACGGTGGTAAGACAGACATGTCCCAGGTCCCCGCCCCCACCCCTAATCAGCAGAGGTGTGCCTGAACAGACAATCGACTGAAACTGCTGGCAGACAGGTGTTATTCTGTTTCATAGGAAACTCAGGGACTTTTCAAGTTGCTGAGAGTTTTGTTGTATTTGTTTTTTAATCCAGCACTCCACCGTCAAAGGCCAAAGCTCCTAGTTAGCTCACCTCATGGATTCCGATTCTCCTGTGCCAGAGTGAGAGAGGCCCAGGACAGGACATGAGTGCACTCTAAGGTGCCTGACTTCCCACTCTCTTGGCCTGGAGCTAGGCCATGCCATTTCCTCTCCCCTGTGTTGCTGGTGGGGCTACTTACTGCAGTTCTGTTTCTGGTGGCATCTCAGGGAAACACAAAGCCATGTCTGTTCCCCAGCATGGGGTTTTCTAGGCTCAGCAGTTAGCTGTCTTGTAGAAGGCACCTGAAGATGGGGCATCGTGAGGCTTCATCTGGTTTTCTGAGGAGGGGAAATCTTACATGAATTTTGAACTCTGGCGATGGTCTGTATGTTCCTGAGTATAAATTCCCTGAATCAACTATCTGCATTGGAACAATTTATTTTAAAACAGAATAGGTGGGGGACATAGGGTGAAAGTCTGTCCTTTCCTGGCTCCCTACATCCTCTGAGGCCTGTAGCCATTAAATATCCTAGGGAACAGGGAAGTCCAGATGATCATGGAGGGCACCCAGGAAATTTTCCAAGAGCTAGAGAGATGCTAGGTTAGCAAGATCCAAACGCATTTGCCCTGCTCTTCTGTCACTAGTATTTGGAGGTGGGGCAGGATGGGGAATGGTGCCAGTTTGAGGAGAAATAGAGGAAATGTTGGGACTCTGGAGAGGTCTGTTTGCTTCCTTTCTGCCCAGTGGGTTTCTGTTATGGCCTCTGTGAGAGGCCAGACTGGATTATTGCTCTTTTGCTGATTCTGAGTCACATTCACCAGCAAAGGCATTTGACAGCAAATATTGCTTCTGCAAACTGATAAAGGATGTAGCCACAAGGCCTCTCAGAGACAATGACTGAAGACTAGAGAGCAGAAGCCATGCCTTGTCAGGGGCAGTGTCCACAGCCCTGTCTAGGGAGAACCTGGGGAAGCATCAGGCTGACTGAGAGCTTCCTTCTTTTTGTGCATCCAAATTGTGCTTTTAGTGGAACATTGGGATCTGACACCTGGCCTTGGCTTGCTCTTGCTGCTAGGACATCTGTGTCAACAGGCCATGCCACCAGCATGTGTAAAAGTCATCTTCCCACATCTTTATTGAGTGCTGTCTGATAATTCAGATTCTGGGGCCAAGAAGAGATAACAGCAACACCAGGGGCTCAGCAAGACTCTGAAGTTGTACCAAAGAGAATTGAGAAATTCCATTTCAGTGGCAAATCACTATTTCCCCATGCTGCAAAAACCATAGGTCTGATGATTTTCACTGGACGAAACCCAGTGGGCAGCATGCTGCCCTGTGAGTGGGAGAGAAGCAGGCACAGAAGAATCTGCACTGGAAGGCAGAGTACACGTTTAATCTAGTAGACACCGGGTATCCCCGTTTCTTGATAAGAAAAACTAGTGAAGATTTATTTAAACCATTTCTTATGCTTTCTCTCTCTCTTTTTGATAATGTATTGGAGAAACTTTGAAGAACAAGTTCAAACTGATATATAGACATACATATTTTTGACTGTAAATACAACAGCCACATTAATCTACCCTGTACTGCTTTTAAGTAAATACACTTTGAAAAAAATTCCATTAGCTAAGGGAGATGGCTAGGCATTTTTTCTCTGAACACGAATGTAAATGTCTATCTTACTAGAAATGACAAGTTTTTGTATGATTTTTTTTTTTTAAACCACAACAAAAAAGATTCAATAAGACAGGCTAGGGACAAAGTATTTGTCTTGCAAAGTGGGCATTTTCATTTTAAAATGTAATCCCCCCTCCCACCAAGTGCCAGTCCCATTCCAGTAAGGACTGGGGTCAGGTGCACTAGTTGGAGTGTGACCCTCTGGTCACAGGGACAGAGATGTAAGGCTTTAGTCCAGTCTTTTTCCACAGACAGATCTGAAGCCCACACAGGTAAAGCGACAGAAACAGGATTAAAACCTGGATCCACAGATCATCCTATGCTGTGTGCCTCCAAAGAAATCGGGGAACTAAGGACTGCCACTTGCAGGCAGGTTGACACAGGATACCATTCCTTCCCCAGACTACCCTAACAAGGCCAGGGACGCAGAGTGACAGGAGTGTTAACAGTCTAGTGGGGTCCCTATTTATGTCACTGCATCATACAAGTCTAAGTCATCGAAGTCTAAGATGTAAGTGAGCAATTCTTTCTGCCAAGAAACTGTTTAGTGAGCTCTCACTTAGGAAAACCACTAGTAGATGAGGAACAAAGGGAACAAGTCAGGGAAGGCAGCGCAAGAGAAAACCAGAGCCTCGCTTTTGTCAATGTTGCGCTGATTCCCAACACCCAGGGAAAGCAGGGGATAACTATTTCATGGGTTTTTGTTTTTATTAGTGAATGTTAAAAGTTTGCCCAGGAGACTGGGGGAGCATGTATCTTTGTGGACAGGGGTCTGAAGTACACTGGATTTATTCGGAAATTTGTTTGTAAAGACTACAGTTAATTATTGCATTTTCTTACAAAAATATATTTTGAAAAATTGTACACTGTCAATTAAAATGCTTTTCTGTAAGTTGGTCCAAGCCCTGGTGTTTTGCTTGACTTTAATTCTTTACCTGTGCTGGTCTCATCATGAAGGAAACTCCCCCCTATTTTTTTTTTGTTTTTGGTACTAGAGATTGAACTCAGGGACACTCGACCACTGAGCCACATCCCAAGCCCTATTTTGTGTTTTATGTAGAGACAGGGTCTCACTGAGTTGCTTAGTGCCTCACCATTGCTGAGGCTGGCTTGGAACTCGCGATTCTCCTGTCTCAGCCTCCCAAAGTGCTGGGATTACAGGCTTGCGCCACCACGCCTGGCTTCCTCTTCTCTTAGTGACACTGACCTATGTGGTGCAGGAGGGAGTGGGGCAAAGTAGGAAGGAAGGAGGGCATCTAGAGGTGGTGAGTTCACCACTCCACCTCAGGCCCCCCTACGGATCCTAAGAGTATGTCATTTTCTCCTAGGCACTGTTCTCTCCCTCTCTCTCACACTTACGATTTGGGTACAGCTCTGAGTCACCACCAAGTAAGATCCCATGCGGGCTGCTGAGCCCTGATCAGGTATGAAAACTGAAAAAGAACAAATACAACATTGGCCAAAAGAACAAATACAAGCATAAAGAACAGCCAGCTCTGTTCTGGCCCTATTTCTGCCCATAAGAGGATCTGCTTACTTGTCAGAAGAGACTTCTGCCTGGCTCTTGTCCAGGTACAACAGTGAGGGAGGAGGCTCAGGGAAGGCCTCAGATGACTCCAATTTGTTTCATCTCCAAGGGTGGTGGTGCTACAGCTGCATGTTAGCTCAGGGCTTCATCACTCCCAGCTTACAAAACATGGCAGATAGATTTGGTCCATACTTTCAGTTGCTAGATAAAAATGCCTTCCATTTGCCTCCATCATTCAGTTTACAGAACATTTTAACAGTGTCTAGGGAGCTCACACCATCTTAAGGAAATGAGGTGCAGTGATGAAGCATTCTCTTACACAGCCATTTAAATGGTAATCTTAGGCTTAGACTACATCTTTTCTCACTTCAGGCCTACATTCTTAACACCGTATTCACACTTGAGTTCTGACAGTTTACTTCTAGAATGCAGTATCTGTTGACATGATTTTCCTTGCATTTGGTAATTCTGAAAGGCCATTCTACCCTGAGGGGGTGAGTCAGAGTTGGGCCTGGGAATTATGAGGTTAATTTCACAAATGTGCCAAGGATACTGGAAGGAGTCCAAATGCCAGGCAGGACTTCCTGCAGGTCCCTGGACCTGCTGAAGCACACTGTTCTGACTGACTCACTGTTTATCAAAGGCTACAAATTCTAAGACTTCACTCTTCCTGCACAGGGCACTGACCCTGCTCCATGCCTACCGAGAAGTGCTCTCAGTTGGCACTTTAAATGGTATGCCTCTTGTCATTTACAACCTCCTTATCCTGTAAGCTCCCTCCCAAACCACTCACTTCTGTCTGTACCACCAAGTCGACAAAGAATAGGTCTGGCTACTCTAAATGAATACTAGTGATACGCACTGAGCAATTTTCAAAGACCTTAGCAATTTATGGATAAGCAAAATCAATGGGACCCTAGCAAAGACCATCTGCTGCTAATATTTACTTACAAAGTTGGGACTGCTCACGGCAACCTGGAAGTCAGTGATGGATGTGGAGGTAGTCTGGCCTCTGGACTGCCCACCCTATTGGCCACATCCAGAGGGCAGTTGTATGATGAGTGCTATGTATACTGCCAAGTGTCCTCAGCTCCCCTTTTGAGTTTTTCCAGCCATTGAAACTTCCTAGCAGTGCTAGCAAAGCCACTTTTACCTAGTTCTCTCCTCCATATAAGGAAAATGTCTCTGGCAAGGCCATTTACCTGATTACCCTTGCTTTTCCTGGGTGAGGAACCTAGCAGGAAGGTCCCCTGCAGACACCAGAGAAGCTACAGAACAGCTTAACTCTAAGCACCCTGCTCTGCTGCCTTCTTCCTTGTGACACAAAAAAGCTTCACTCTTCCTTTTCTGCCTCAGACACGCAACAGGCAAAGGAAGACGGAAGTTAAATATAGGCACATGTGGCCAAAAATAGCAGCCTTTGCATGCTCACTGGACTGGTGCAGCTCACTGCTCTCTTCCACTAGAAGACAGTGACGGATATATCAAGGGTGGTATCCTACATTTCGACCCCTTTGTGTTAATTCTTCGGATAATTAAGCAAGGAAAGGTAAATTCCTTACCTTATCTTAGCACCTCATGTTTCCCTATTTTTGAGCCACATTTAAAGGGCACCCTAGAAATGAAAGCTATGCTGTAAGAGATGGCTTGATTTGTAAATTGAGAAAACAGAATCCCCACATTGAATAAACAGCCAGCAACTCCAGAAGGTAGGACCACAGAGCCAGACCAGGAGATGACAAGGGCCGTGCGAACCCTCCGTGTTACTCTGAGGCCATACAGAGCATACACAACTCCACCCTGGCAACCCAGGGCCTTTATTTGGCATATTTCTGAGTTAATTTTTCCAAACTTGGCAACACCTGCAGGTTCTCTCCCTTTACTATCTTTTCTACAATTTTCTATTTCAGTCCAGTTTTTTCTTCTAGTTCCTAATTGGTATAAGCATGACCCCTTAAGACTTGGGAAACAAGTCCAAATTCACAAAACACACACACACACACGCACACACACAAAATGTTTGTGGTTAAAAGAAGATTGAAAAAAATATGAAATAATTTGCCAGAGCTTTTTTTTTTGGTACTGGATTGAACCCTGGTGTGCTTTACCATGAACTACACTCCCAGCTCTTTAATAAAGTTTTAAATCTCAAGACATGGTCTCACAAAGTTGCCAAGGCTTGCCTCGAACTTGGGATCCTCTTGCTCAGCATCCTGAGTGGCTGAAATCGGGGGTGTGTACCATACTTTGCTCCACCAGTTTTTTTGGTGCCAGTGTCAGGGATTGAACCCAGAGGTGCTTAATTACTGAGGCACATCCTCAGCCCTTTTTATTTTATTTTTTATTTTGAGATAAAATAAGATGGAGTCTAAGTTGCTCAGAGCCTTGCTAAGTTGCTGAGCCTGGCTTTGGGCTTGCCTGGCTTTGAGCTTGCCATCCTTCTATCTCAGTCTCCCAAGTCACTGAGAATACAGGTGTGCATTATGTCCGGCTCCAACAGTTTTGTTTTTTTTTTTGTATTTTTGTTTTTTTAAATGGGAAACGTCTCCCAGAAACTCTGTGAGTTCAGCTGATACTTCTTTGTTTGAGCAGTCTCTAAGGAAAACACCCAAAGGCCCTTCTATACTGTATCATTTTCCATCTCTGGAAGATTGAATAAAACACATTTTAAAAGTTTACTGCAAAGTAGTTTTGGCACAAGATATCTTGTAGTGTCCATATATAACTTTTTATTAAGAAAATGAACAAAATACATTCTTTCTCCATATGTACATTACATACAACATAATTCTACAATTGCAATTGTTCAGCAGATCACTCATACTTACTCACAAAGTAGTGATAACATATGTACCAAACCCGGGATCAGAAAATTACCTGTACTTAAAAAAAAAAATCCCAAAATGTCCACATGGATTGGACAAAAGGTAAAACAGAGAAGATCACAAAGGAGATGGGGAAGACCGCAGAACATAACATAGCCTAACAATAAAACAATTGATGTTATTAGATCTGAGATCTGACACCCAAAAAAAGGACTCTTTAAATTCTCCAAAACGCTTCTGCCAGGCTTCCAGGGTGCCTCGTGAATTCTTTTTCTGATCTAGGTACTTGAGGGTACAGTCTAACCCCATACTGCCACAAGAGAGGGTTAAAGGAAAGAGGAGAACCCAACAAGGTGGTTTTCTCCTACAATCTCATCTGAAATGTTATGGAGGTGCAAAACTTGTAAATCTTTGCTGGTATTTAGAGAAATATAAGTTGTTTAAGAGACTTATGGATTCCTTTCAGTTGTGTTGATTCTGCCTGTATTTTGTTTTGCTCTGCAAAAAAGTAACTCTATCTTTTTGAGTATGGGTTTAATTTTGGCCATATAATGAAGTGCATCACAGACAGAAGGCTCCTCATAGTCTGAACAGATTCCATATACCTAAAGGGCTTAAAAATTCAAATGAATCTTAGGGATGAAATTTCCAATGACCTGAACAAGGCATCTCTCCATAGCTACTTTTTAGGCTTAAAGATACTTATCAACATCATTATTTCCAGACTGTCCAGAAGATATGCTTAAGGAACATAACCAAGGGTGGGATATATACTTGCTGCCTGAGCCTTCCTACAAGCGGGTAGTAGAAAACAACGAGAATGGCTCTGTTAACATTTTGTTTAAAAAAACCTTTCTGGACTTTGCCATCTTTCATAATGGAAAGAAGTTGGAGAGGCCTCATCAATTAACAAGGGCTTTCCTTCTTTACACTTAGCAACTTCCTAATTTTCTATGATAAGCATATTTTTATAATCACAAAATCAATACATGTTATTAAAATCACATAAACGGTATTTAACACGATCCAGCTGTCAAATGAGCTGCTTGCTATCATTACATGTTTCCCAGAAAGATAAGGTTCCCCTGGTGATGGTGGGGCTTCATCTTCTCCATCTCATTTCCAGTCCAACTTTGGGTTTTGAAGATCTTTTTCTGTTTGAAGGGATCTTAGTTTCTGGACACTAAGTACTTATAGTTCATAAATGAGCTGACTTTAAAAAAAATTCTAACATCTTTCCTGAGCCGCTTGTAAATATGTCATTTTGGAAAGATGGAGTACTATATGTTCCCAAGTCTAACACAAAGAGGTTCTCTGCTTAGTTTTCCTGTATTATTCTGAGGTTGAAGACCACTGTACATAGATTTTGGAGTGATGGTAAGGGAAGGAATCTTTTTAAAAAGACACACACACACACACACACACAGAAACCTGCTCACAGAAACTGAGCTGAAAACTATACATAAAAGGTAATTCAGGGCTGGGGGCTGTAGCTCAGCAGTAGAACACCTGCCTTGTATGTGTGAGGCACTGGGTTTGATCCTCAGCACCACATAAAAATAAATAAATAAAATAACGGTATTGTGTTCATCTACAACTTAAAAAATATAATTCATACTTTCTAATCTAATTTAAAAAAATATTTTACATAAGTCAAAAAAGTAGGCTGGTTTAAAGAATAGTACAACTAACAGCATCTCTTGCTCAGGCTAAATGTAATGGTTAGGAGAGGTAATCTACTTTTATTTTTCTAAACAGATGCCTTACAATTGAGGAAGGAAATCACAATTGCTTAGTCACTAAAATCATTTTTTCTGGGAAAGAGAAAAATCTCAAGACTAGGTACATGACTTGAAAAAAATGTCTTCCCCTATAGAGGACTTCTCATATTTAATCTCATATGTTGGACTCTGATATCTTATCAAATTTGGGGTTGGGCTGACAATTACTTTCCTATGCCTTACAACTTTGTAGTTAATGCTTTTATGAGTATAGCTAATGTGTATGTAAAACATAGTAAGGACTTTACAAAGGTAAAAGTACCCTGGGACCTCTAAAGAATGCAATTAAAAAATATAAAGCCACACATCTCTGCCCTCAGTGGTCAGAAGGTAAACCAGGCTGGGGATGTAGAGGCTTGTCTAGCATGTGGGAGGCCCTGGGTTGATCCTCAGCACCACAAACAAATAATCAAAAAAGAAGGTAAATGAGGCAATTACAGTGCAACATGCTAAAGAGTCATTTGCAAATATATGCAGAGTATACCCCTTATGGTTTAAGATTCTCTCTTTTGTTTCAACTGAATTTGTAAAGTTATGCCAGTTGCAAGGGAGTTGGGGCTTATTCTAGATACCTTCTCTAATCAATCACTTTACAGATGTGGAGAAGACCTAAAGAATAAACCAAAATGATCAAATACTTCTAATATCTAGGATTCATGTATTTTTTTGGCAAAGCAGTATAGACAGAGACCCCTGGGATTATATATGATTAATTCATTTTAAAGCATGAAACTAATGTCAGGTCAATTCTGTATGAGTTCTAAGTTATACATGAGATGACAATTGTTCTTCCTATCCTAATGACAATAGCTAACTGTAAGAAAGATTTTCTTGAGTTGTGCTAATCGAGAAAGAAATAAAAGTTCAAAACTGGCCACTTGAGCAATTCCTTAATCACACACACAGGCCTGCTCCATATATCAGTGTGTTTCTCCTTCTGCCAACTAATCTGGCATTCATGACTGAAAGTGAAGAAGGGTATCTCCTCAAACTGGTATTTGTGTGGCAGACAGCTCAGAATTCTCAATTCACTGCTGGGAATGCCAGCATCCCAGATGGTCCAGAGCCATATTCCAGCAAGTGCTTAAACTGAATGAATAAGCAAGTCCTTTGGGAGCTCAACAACTGCATATTAAAATGTTTTACTGCTAGCTTTTCCTCTGGATCCTTATCAAGGAACTGCCTATACATAAGAAACTGCTCACCTACTCTAAGATCTACAGCTCATTACACTGAGGTTTCTGTTTTGTTTTAAGATCTCCAACAACTATTTGAGAGAAGAGGTAAAAGGTAACTAACATGTTATTTTCCAAACACACTAGTCACAAAATTACTGAATAATTCTAGACCACATGAGCTTTGATTCCTTTTGAGCCTTTTCCCTAATACTGCATTATGGAAATTATTCAGGGTTAAAAATGAAGAGCTTTCTGCTTCATTTATATTTCAAAACTTCAAACTCAAGAAGTTACTACCATTTTCTCTTTTCCAAAATATCCTCATTTTCCTCTTCAGCTCTGTTTCTGAGGTTCAATACTTCAAAGTCAAAATGTCTTAGTCAAAATAGGGCATCATACACACTCATGCTGCTTCAAAAAGGAGGCAAAAAGGAAGACACATGATTTCATGATTGTAAGTGATTTCTTACATCTGGTTTCCTTCTCTACCAAACACTCTCGTCTTCTACCACCTTTTCTTGTTGACACACTAGTTCTCAGACGACATCCACATAAAATTCTGGTTTTAAGCAAGCCTGACAGTGTGTGGGGTACATGATTGCATAAATGTAATTTCTAAATGATGACTCTAATGTAGATCAACCAGAACCACCCTGTTTTTTGTGTTAAGTAGTGACCTGGGATCCAGTTCAAGATGCTACTTGACAAAAAAAGACAGTTTCCCCTAAGGGTTTTTCCTCTCATTTACTCTAACCTCTTATGACTCCTTAGGTTAAGGTCTATAGAAGGTCCTGTCAGATGATTTCATCACTGGCTGTATGACTGAGAATGAAATTTGTCATTTAGAATTGGATCTAAATTCACATTCTTGAGGGGAAGAAACATTTATATAGCCATGTTATTTTTATCTGGGAAAAAAGTGAATATCCATCATTTTCATGGCAGTTAAAGCTATTTCTAATATTCAACTATATCAGAAATCAAATGTCAATTCTTAACATAAATTCCAACTTCAACAGAAAATCAATACTACTTATGGGAAATGGGAACAGGGGGATAAAAAGGATAGAAATAAAATAAAAACAAAATAGGCAAATGGAAATTCTGATAGTATGCCAAATTCCATGAGTTCTCATAAAATTTATACTCTACCAACAGTTCTTTGACAATAACCCTTAGTGCCAGGAAAAGAAGCCACCACAAGCTCCTCCATAAGAGCTGCTCTGCAAAGCCACCATTACTATTCCCCAATGAAAATGACATGTACATTTTTATAGCAATATCAAAATGTTACTTCTTTAATAATATACATTTTAAAATTTCACTATTCTCTTATCATAAACAAAGATAACAGAGCAAATCTGCCTCAAAATGATGTTGACCTGTTATTTCCAAGCATTACAATTGTCCTAAGCAACGCCACGGAAACCTAGGAAGTCCAGGGCTAAAAAAGTCAAGAATAAAGTTAAATTAGCTTAGAAAAATAAATGGAAACACAATTCACAGTATTTGGTGAGTAGAAAGAATTGAAGGTTAAAAAAATGAAGAATAAATAAAAACTCTGAAATAGGATTGAGGAAAAGAAAAAGAGCATTTGGTGAACAATCAACAGACTACAATAAGTCCCCCACCCAAACTTTGGCAATGTCATTCAGCTGAGCTAGATGGCTCCACGTTACTTCAACCAACTTGGAAACTATGACCCTCAAATGACATACCTTTAGACCACAAGGTTTGGATAGCCAATCACCATTAAGACAAATCATATGGAGATATAAGCCACAGTCAAACCCACAAAAGAATAATGTTATTTGTCTAATATGAAAAATGAAAATATTTGTATTATTAAAAGATAATCTAACAGTATTGTCATATGCCGACCTCCATGATACTCCTCCATGTACAGACTTTTTGGGACAGCCTGGACATCCTAGACCACAGCCTAATTTCAACTTGGTGGAAATATAGCCAGAAATTTTGGCAAAGGGGATGAGACTGTGGATCAACAAGGATTATTAAGAAGTGTCAGAGAGTACATATTTTTATAGCTGTTATGACTTTGTTTAGAGTACACATTGTAATGATCTCCTCCCATAGAAATCACTTCAAACCACAATCCTCAACTGTTGTGCAACATTCAGCCAAGGATTTCACACAACTTTCACTCAGGAAGTAATCAAATGACTCACCATTACCAATCAATTCCATGTAGTGTTAAGAATAATTACAGGGTAACATCTTTGTATAATTACCACAAAATCAAAACTCAGGGAGTAAAATTAGAAAAAACTTGTGCTTTTGGACCCATTAAGCATCATTCTTAATCTCTCACAAAATGATTAAGTTAGATTGTAAAATCCTGTTTTATTACACAAAATTCTGTTAATGTATATCTCTACATAGCACTTTCTTTTTTTGTGGGGCGTTACTGGGGACTGAACCCAGGAAGCTTTCTATTACTAAGCTACATCCCCAATGCTGTTGTTTTGTTTTTGTTTTTGTGTTTTGGAGACAGGGTCTCCCTAAGTTGCCAACACTGGCTTCCTCCAAGTAACTGGGACTGCAGGTATGACAACACTTTTAAGGCAGATGTGAAGAGATCCGCTGGAATGACAAACTGCCAACCACTTACAAACAATATATATATTTCACTCACAAATGCAGCTTTCCAAGCTTACAGAATCACTGAGCCCTAAATCTGACAAGATTTTCTATGACAAACCAGTGACTTAACTTCTAATGTTTTCTCTTAGATCTTACTTATTTAGACACGGACTGGTCAGTTTTTCTATAAATGAAAATCACAACTAAAAAGATACCCTTGATAAAGGTTAACATTGTCAGCTGTAGCAAAGAGGTAGGCATCCAATTCTGAATTCCTTTGCTTGAGAGAGAGTAATATACTCTGAATTAATCAAGCTGTCCATGTGAGGTCTCTGTCATTTCACAAAATAAAAAACGCATTTGAGAAGTGACTTGCAAATCAAATCATTTCTCACAAAATACAAGCACTGAAAATGATATTAGATATTTAGTTTATTTTTGGTTGAAAATAATATATTCCACTGGGGAAAAAGAGAAATGGGAACGAGGTTGAAGCCAGGGATAAAATTGAGCAAATTGTACCCTACCAATTAACGTGTCTAAAGCATCAGCCAGGTGTTTAAATTTGGTACCAAGCTAGAATGAAAGAATTTTAAAGTAGTAGAGCATACATATTTGGGCAGCTAAATACCAAATTTGATTATTTAAATTATAATACACCATTGGAATTCTTAGAAATGTATGTAGGTCCTCACTGAACATGTTCCAAACCGGGGTTCTGATATGAAATGATGTGAACAATGTGTCAATCTTGAACGTGGGTATTTGAAGCCCTATATTCTCTGCAGTCACTCCTGACAGTGTTCCATTAAATACCCAAGTTACAGATGCTAACTTTTCTAGTCAGTTTTCTCCTCAGTAAGTCTAACTTAGGCAACACTAAGGATTTCACTATGATTCAACAGTATTTAAACATGATGATAAAAAAATTCCAGAAGCAAATGCAGTTAGGGAAAAGCAAAGACAAAAATCACTGCAATTAAGAAGTGAATTTTAGCTGGGCAGGGTGGCGCACACCTGTAATCCCAGCACTTTGGGAGGCTGAGACGGGAGAATCACGAGTTCAAAGCCAGCCTCAACAACAGCGAGGCACTAAGCAACCCTGTCTCTACATAAAATACAAAATAGGGTTGGGAATGTGGCTCAGTGGTCGAGTGCCCCTGAGTTCAATCCCTGGTACCAAAAAAAAAAAAAACCCCAAAAAACCAAAATTGAATTTTCTCCAAATAGTATGGAGACTGAGGAATTGATGGGGGGAAAAAAAAACATTAAAAAGGCACTGTAAAAATAAATGGTGGAGGGCAGCAAAATTTCATTTGGTAAATGTTTTTAAAGTGCCAGAATTCACGGTAACCAAACCAGAGCTTTTAAATTTTGGCAGTCTTATCAAGTTCAAGTTCTTTCCTGTCAACTTTCTGATTTGCATCTATTTCCACAAAATGAGATTCAATGTGCTATAATATTAGTGATATTCATATTTTTAATGTTCAGACTGTCACTCTGAGGAATTATTTTATAAAACTGTACAAGTCTAAATAGAATAAATTTACTCAATTGTACAGTCAATGAATTATTGTGTATCTACACAATTTGGCATTTGCTGAATTACACAGTATACTTTTCACAAGATAAGGTACAGACCTAAATGTTTAATAAATCACTATTATTGTTTGGGACACACGAAAGTCAAAAAGTCCATGATTCAAGCCCAGAACTAGCAAAAATATATTTCTGTTCATCTCCAAAATAAGGAAAACCAAGTAATAAAGAGAGTGAAAAGATATCTCAAAATCTCATTGCTATACATGATACTTTTTGAAAGTGCAGGTCAATTTCTTCCCTCTCTAGTGAGACCTCATCTTGCTACTCAGGGACATAACTCTACAAAGTCATCTACTCTTAACAGCTGAGACAGACATTATATTGAGTCTGCTTTCAGCACAGTGGTATCAGCTGCATGAAGCATACTTTCTGAGAAAATGTGAGCCCTAGTTAGATGTAGGTTTCTCACATTACATTCCACAACATCTCATGGGAAGATATATTCCCCATTCCTACACAAAAGTAGAACGATAGAAAATCCCACCTGTTATAATTTTGTTTCTGTTTAATTTGCACCATTATTTTCCTTTTCTCTACTTAAAAAAGCCTGATCCATGTGCTTAATGAAATGCTTATCAGCTGTATGTTAATGAATAAGCAAAAACTATTACTCTTCAAAATACCAATATTTAGAAGTAGATGCAGGGAGATGCATGGAAAAATATGGAAGTGCCTGCCCTCCCAATGGAAACTACTACATACAGACAGCACAAAGGAGAAATGAGAGCCCTGGCTCTGCATAGGTCTCCCAGAGGAAAGAGTCATTTTCTTTTAAAATTGCTAAGAAGATATCAACGAACATATTAATCACTACTGGATCTTTCTTGCTGGTCATTTTTAGAATGGCTCTTAAAGTTTTTCAATTATAATCTTCTGTTTCAGGTTTCTGTGATTTAAAGCCAAATGCTACAATAATATCTACTATAAAATATATCATTATAGAAACATTATATACCAATCTCTCATAGGATATCTGGGTCAATCTTGGGTTTAGGTTTTTAATTCTATGGCAAGAAGTGCAAATTGGAGCGCTCTATCCTGTCTACTGTTTAATGTAATACAAGACAAATCAACATAGACACACATATCACCTTAACGTACATCAACTGTTCTATAGAACTATATATACCTGTTACGAATGAAGAGGTCAACTAGTAACACCACTTACAAGCAGTTGTACTATGTGAGGTAAAGTGAAAGAGAAAGAGGAGAAAGAGGAAATAAAGACCAAACAATCCGACAACAAAACCCAAAATTCTTGTAGCACTGAATGTGTTAATAATGCTGTTCTCCCAATTAAAAAAAAAAAATCTGAAAAGGGTCAACTGCCTAATTTTTAAAATATTCATTAATTCTTAAAAGTTAAAGAAAAATATGTATATTTAAATGGAAAGTATACCAATTTCACTTTATTAGCCTAATTTGGGAAAAAGATGAGGAGAATGGGGTTGAGGTCAAGTATGAAGGAAGAGGGTTAAAACTTGTGATGGTAAAGATCCCTTTAAAACTCCGGCACAGTCCTTAGTCACTGCAGCTTCACCTCAGTCCAATGAGTTGCAATCCAAAACACTGAAAGCAGACTCTCATTTTCTGTTTCTGTGCTCGGCGACTCTTCAGTTACAGTGTGATGAGGTCTACCAGGTTGCCTTTAGGAGGAGTCATGCTGTCAGGAAAGAAATTTACTAAGGTGTCAAAGAGCTGAGTTCTCTGAGCATAGGTGTGATCCACATCCGAAAAGCCTGGTGAAGAAGAGAGAACAAAGAAATTCATCCACTGTGTTTAAAACTCTACACTTAACAGAAAAGTTAGGTGAGGCCAGCAGCAACATATACTGAAAAAAGCAAAATCAAATCAGGCTTCAAAACTACATAGACACTACTAATGTGATCTCAGTTCTACTACCTGGCAGTGGTATGGCGGTATCAGCCTCTCTCTGGCTTTTAGCACTTCCGTTTCCTCAGGTGTAAATCTGTGATAATCCTGTTCACTTCATAAGATTATTAGACAGATTAAATGCAATTCCATGAAAAGCACCTAGCATAAAGACTGGCACTCTGTTAAGTAATATTGATTTCTCCTCTTTATAAGATTTTTCCTCTGCTAATCCATTGAGGAAATTCTACTTTTTCTGACTTTTTAATGCTGCTGACACACTAAATTTTTTATGATAAAATCACAATGAAAGGGATCTTCAGAAAGTGGTCTGAAATCAGTAAGACTTCGAGAGCTGGAAGAACTATCAGAGAACTGAGTAAAAATGTAGACAACTGAGGTAAAGTAATACGTGTATAACAGGCAGAATGGTACCTAGCACATAGCAAATACCATACATCGTGGTACCGCGTACCAGGCTCTACACTAAGCACACATTACACAAGAATGATGCTTTTATCCACATAAATATTAGGAAGTGAACGATATTCTTAAAAGGTGGAAATGGTTAATCTGAAGGATCTCTCCCCTCTTAACCTCCAGTAGACATTTAATTTTCAAATTCACATCAACCAATGCAATATTTAGTTAGATGCCTCCTTCTTTTAGTCAGTATACTTATCTCAGCTGCTTCAGATTTCTTACAAACCAATGAGGTATTTAAATAATAAAATAAATGATCTTTGATTCCTAAAATGGCTGAGACATTTGAGCCCTGCTGAGTGCCATCAGAAACAGAACTAGAGCCATACAGAGTTATATATGCTATAATGGTTCCATGGAGATTGTTTCAAATCAGAGTGATTTCCATTCAATTTAGAATAGAGTTTTAGGTCTCATCTGATTTAGTCTTGTCAAAAACAGGAATAGAACATAACATTGTCAAGGATACCCAGTTTCCTGGAAGGAAATAAACAATGCCTCAAGAATGGTACATTCCTTTTTATTTAAAAAAAAATAAGAATTATTACTTTTTAAGTTTGAGGAGGAAATGTTTCCTTTTCTGAGCTGAACTTAAGCTATAACAATGCCTATTCTCATATCATGGGAATGAATAGAAGGAAATACTCCAAAATATTAACAAAGCTTATGCCTGGTCAGATTATCACCTTTTTTCCCTATGTTATACTCTTCTGAATTTTCCAAATTGCTTTATTTTCAATTTTTTATTTGAAAAATTTAAAACAGGAAAGTTTCAAGAAGAGTACAGTGAACATTCACATATGTCCTTCACTTAAATCACAGTTGTTAACATTTTGCCAAATATGTTCTTTATGTATGTATATGTCCCACTCAATCTTTTTGTGAAACTACTCGGTAATAAATTTTATACATCTTTACTTGTTTGAGCTCATTTCATCCAGAGACAAGAATGCCTATTTCATAACTATTATACATTAAATTCAGGAAATTTAACATTGATATCCAAATAATTTTTATAGTCATTTTTTCCCCACTAATCTGAAATCTAAACCAAGACTAACACACTGCAGTTAGTTTTCAAGTCTCTTTAATCCAAAATAGTTCCTCAGTGCTTTGTTTTTTATAACAGATCTTTCTGAAGAGAACTTGAGTAGAATGTGTTAAACCTGGGTTGTTTGATATGATCAGACACAGTTTGTGCAGTTTGGCCAGAATATTATAGAAGTGAGACTGTATGTCCTCAGTGTGTCAGCTCAGAGGGCATGAGGTTTGTCCCAACTATCCATAATGTTAACTTTTTTTGACAGTACTGAGCATTGAATCCATTCCTATACCACTGAGCTACATCCAGCCCCACCATCCACACTGCTTTTTTTTGGTACTGGGGACCTTTTTTATATTTTATTTACAGACAGGGTCTCACTGAGTTGTTTAGAGCCTTGCTAAGTTGCTACGGCTGACCTGGAATTTGCAATCCTCCTTCCTCAGCCTCTTGAGCCACTGGAATTACTGCTAAGCTCTTTTTATTTTGAAACAGAGTCTTACTAAACTGCCCAGATTGGACTCGAATTTTCAATCTCTTGCCTCAGCCTCCTGAGTCATTGGGATTATAGGCATGCCCCACTATACCTGGCTCAATGATATTAACTTTGTTCATGTGGTTGAACCAAACTTCTCCAGTGTAAAGTTGTTCTTTTTTACTTTAAATTAATAAACTCTTGATGGGGAGATAGCCTAATACTGTATAAAATATCTTGTTCCCTTCAATGATTTAGTAATCACTGATGATCTCCCCCACCCCCATGGAGATGGTGGGAACTGAACCCAGGGCCTCACACATGCTAAACAAGTACTCTGAGACACATCCATAGCCCTCAATGATGATTCTTGCTGGTAATTTTTGAACTCTACAATTCAATTCCTTTTACAATTGTTAGCTGATATTCTGTTATAAAGTATTTTTCTTCCATTCCTTCCATTTTATTTATTTGTTTAGATTAGTAAAATGTACTCCTGGATTCTTTTCTTTTTCACTGTTATTATAGTCATCAATCATTTTGATACTCATGTTGTCTCAGATTTGGCAAATGACAGTTCTCAAAGGCAAGCTTCTGTGCCTTATTGAAATATACCCATTAATTTGAGGCACTTCCTTCACTTTCTGAATCATCAAGACACCAGAGCTCACCTGTGCACAACTCTGGAGTCAGGTTTTCTCTTTCAGTGGCAAATGATATTTAGAAACCCAAGATCAAACTAGTTATGCTAGTCGCCAAGGTATTGTCATTTCTGGGTCTATGCATTTATACACTTATTTTTAAACAAAATCAAGAATTCATGCTTTTATTGCTAATTTAATTTTTTAAAAACTCCATCAGAATTCTTCCTCTTTTTATCCCATTCCATCTCTCCTCTCTTTGACCAGGAAAAGTCTGACTCCCAGCAATATTATAGTATTTACTCACTTGCTTAACTCAAGGAAAAAAAAAAAAAAGAGTTCTAGAATTACTATACTTATACCACTACCAACAGAATGTATAGCCTAAATAGCACACTAAAACAGTTTTTGCCCTTACTGTGAGATTATGTTACTAATTTCATACAGGGGTTTGTTTTTGTATGTATTCAACTTTAGGGTTTTTTCTCTTTATTTTGTTTTGAATTTGTAAACATACACGGTATGTTACATTTTTAATAGAAGATATTAATTCTGTAACAAACTCTAGTAAAGTTAATACTATTTTCATGAGATTAAATGATCGGAGAGGGAAACATTAAGTTACCACTGTGTTAGATACTTCATGTGTGACCATATTATACTATCACAAAAATAATATAGCACCTAAACTCCACTTTCAGGAGAGACAAAGAGATTTAATAATTTAAAAAGGTCTCACAGGTGGTAAAGGAAGAGACAGAATGTGAATCCCTGTCTACCTGACTCCAAATATCCTCTATTTATTTTTATTAACTCATATTTATTGAGTGCTTCAACTGCAGGGCAATGTGCTATATGCATCCTCATTTAACTCTAAAAAGTATCCTTTTATTTTTATATAGTCAATCTTGATGATTTAGATTCCATATTTGCAAATTCACCTAATCACTAACATCTACATGTAACCCTCAAATCAAGACTTGTTGCACAATTTTGTGGACATTCATAGACATGTATAGAGCAACAAAATATCTGAGTCCCTATATGCATATCCTCAACTAAGGTGAATTATGTGATGTTCCACCTTCAGGTTTCAAGTCTCATACTAAACACAAAGGTCCTTTCACACTACTTGGTGCCACATTTTTTGAATCTATATGATTTTGTTGGTGACTTTGCTGTTTAAAAATGACCCCCAATAACAGGGCTGAAGTGCTGACTACTGTTTCTAGACCTGATGGAGAAAAATACATGTTAGATAAGCTTCACTCAGGTACAAATTATAGTGCTGCTGACCATGAGTCATTATTGTTAATGAATCAACAATATATATTAAACATGAAAACTTTAAACAAAAGCATATATAAGTCAAAGTTATGTACTGACCAGTTGAAAGAATATTTTGACCAGCGGCTCACAGAATCCTAACTCTGAATTTCCTATAGGAGCAATGGTCCACATTCACTAAGTCAATGTACCCTGTGACTTCATAAAACATAATTATTTTGAATAATGAGAATCAGCTGCATCTATAATAGTCTCTTTATAAAGATATGTGTATGGAAAGGTCTACCAGACATGGCAGGAGATATAGTGATTACACCTGAAGGTAGGGGACAGAGCCTGAGGGAAGTTCTTAAACTTTACCTGCAGTCAGTGTTCATTTTTTAAAAAACACATTGTAAAGGTAGTAACAGCATTTTCATAATGTCACTCTTGATCCTAATCACTATTTTTCTCTCGCTTTATTTTCACCATAAAATGGAAAGAGGAACACTGGGAACTGCTAAATCTCTAAGACACAGTAATAGTCTATGATTCAGAGAATGTGCTCTGAAGGACTAATCCTGGCTTTGCTGCTTACTAGCACTATTCCTGAGCAAGTAACTTTAGCTTGTGTTCAAGATTTCGTACACACAAGGGAATAAACACACTTACTTTACAAAGTTACTGTGGAGACTAAATGAATATGACATGCTAAGTGGCTAGAATAACACCTGGTCCTATAGTAAATGCTCAATAAATATTAAGTAGTTATTACTCTATCTATGATTGAAGACAATGACTGCTCTAAAAGGAAGGTGATCGATTAGGAATATACATTTTTAAAAAATTTTTTTTTTTAGTACTGGGGATTGAACTCAGGGGCACTCGACCACTGAGCCACATCTGCAGCCCTGTTTTTGTGTTTTATGTAGAGACAGGGTCTCACTGAGTTGCTTAGTGCCTCACCATTGGTGAGGCTGGCTTTGAACTTGCAATTCTCCTGTCTCAGCCTCCCTAAGTGCTGGGATGACAGGCTTGCGCCACCGCGCCCGGCTGGAATATACATTTAACGCCCCACACAGACTGGCTGGCCTTTCCTGTTTATGGTGAAGAAGAAATTGTGAGAATTTTAATTATTCCACTGGCATATGAGTTTGTTTTTTAATCCATACTTTCTGCTTCTAATAGTAAACTTATATAAAAGCTCCAGCTAACATGTAGGCTACAGATAGAAGGCTAAAGAAAGTATCTGCTGAAATATAAGTTTCATAGACATAGCAAAAATATAAAGGTTAAATGTGAAATTCTTAAGGCTTCTAATTCATAAATATTAACAGAGTGCCCCAAAGCAGTATATGTGAGGCACAAAATGTTTTAAGCATTTGTCTGGATTCATATTTGTATATCATATTTGGACTATAAACTTCTAGAGAGGTATGAAGAATGAAAATGGCAACATGTGCTATACACCAGATTTTTCCCACTTGTCAGATACCTTGCTGAAAAGCAGCTTAATTGCTCCAATACTTTCTAGAAGACACAGCTCTTAAAGTTAGCACAATGATTCTCTGTTCAATCTCAAAAGGTGCTTACAGTCACCAAAAGCTTTAAAATAAAGATCCCTGGAGGTTATCTGTTTTCAAAATCAGTCATTTTTCTAAAATTAAGATAACATCAGTCATTTATAAATCACTTTCCATTTGATTCTTTCAAATATTATGAATACCATTAATATGTACTTTAATTTGTACTGAGAAGTTAACATAAACAATGTGGAACAGTTTTGAAGGGAGTCAAAAAGTATAGTTGAGATCAACTTTTTTTTTTTTTCCAAGTTTAGAAAATGAAATATTCATCTATACAATGAAAGGTCTGATAAATAACTTATTTTATATAAATTCTAATTATTGTAAAAAGTAAAATAGTCTGACAGAAAATGAATGAGAGCAAAAACTAGAACTAAATAGGCATGAAACCTTATAAAAAGTACCTATTTATAACTAACATATCAAATTTATCATTATTAAAATTAGCACACAACCTGAATTTGGTATTTTACTATGCTGATTTCCATAATTACTTCATTTAATTCTCTCAACAAATTAGGTAAGACTTCTCATTACCTCTGTCTTACAGATAAAGTAACTGATGATTAGAAAGATCAAGGTTGCTGGTGTGTGGTGGCACACACCTATAATCCCAGCACTTTGGGAGGCTGAGACAGTAGAATGGGGAGTTCAAAGCTAGCCTCAGCAACTCAGTGAGACTCTGTCTCTATATAAAACACAAAATAGGGCTAGGGATGTGACTCAGTGGTCAAGTGCATCTGAGTTCAATTCCCAGTACCAAAAAAAAAAAATCAAAGTCACTTTTGTGTGTGCGTGCGTGTGTGTGTGGTGGGGGGTGGGGAGTGGGAGGGATTGGGGGTTGGGAAGTGGTCTGGGGATGGAACCTAAGACCTCACAGTCCAGCTAAGTATTCTACCAGTGAGCTACAGCTCCAGCCCTAAAGTCACTTGTAAAATTAGCTAGAGGCAGAGCTCATATTTAAACTTTAATTCTGACCGGTAACCACTGTGCTATAATTCAAGTTCTTAACCACTAAACTACTGCCACCCTTCAGACAAGGAAGGAAACAAAGTCTCACAGGAATTTTCCCTTTTCGTATTTTTCTCTGTTGTGTTTGTATTGTTCTCTGTGTATCTGACATTTGTTGAGCATCCAAGTAAAACAAACTGTTCCTGATAAAATATGTTAGCTGGCAGGGAATGAGGCAGAGACAGCAGAAAGGAGTAGAGCTGAAGGTAGAATATTTGCTGACGCCACCAAACATAATTCAAATTACTGTCAAGAAATTCTTGTTCCAAAGGCTAAAAATTAGCCAGAGACAATTTAGTACTGCTCAACAATAAAAATAAATAATGGTCCTGGGCCGTGGTATTCATACATAATAAGGCACACATTCATTCAAATTGGGTATCTATGTGCCAAGTTTCCAATTCAAGTATCGCTAGGTTTTTCTTTCAAATAATGAAATTCAGAAAGGTATGAATTTCCTGATAATGCTTATACCTAGATTTTCCATCCTCACAGGGTTGTTATTTCTAGTAGTCTGAAGACCTTTTCAAAAAGCTCTTGAATGTATGAAATAGTGCTAAACCATTATCTAAATTATAGGAGATCCTACTGAAGTCACATTTCACAGCAATCTGCTACTTTAGTCCTGTGGGATCCTACATATTCTAGAGTTAGAATTTAGGATTAGAGTTGTTTTGATCAGTAGAGAAGCCCCAATTACTTGCTATGGAAAAGGGAAGGCAAGACCCCAAGGAACATTCTTTCCATTCCAGTGAAAAGCACCAGAATTACCTACATATAGAAAACTGTGAGGAATAGTTAACCTTTAAGAGAGAAAAGGCAAACAATGAAGAAATCAAAAACTGACATCCTCAATGTTATTTTATTCCACATATAAAAAGTAGTATGTACGTTATATGCATTGGAAAATTCCAACACTACTGCTGAAGTCTAAGGCAAGTAACAACATTAGTATCAATAGAATTAATATATTAATATAATGCAATAGAGATAATATATTAATGAATTAATATAATTCATGGTATAACTGCTTTTTATAATGACAAGTAGAGAGTTGGAAATTCTTATATTTCAAACAACTACTATGGTTATGGTAAAAAATTGAAGCTACCAACAATGAGTTATCCTAACAAAAATATCCTTAAAAATTTACCAGACTAAAGCTCTTGGTTCTGGAACTTCTACAAACTCCTCAATTTACTACAATCTAATTTAATTACTTTAATAATTCATTAACGCTAAATGAAAGGGTGCCTTACTGCAGACCCTATCAGAGATGTTTGAGAAAACTTAAGTTTCAACTGGAACTTATCTTGAACAATTAAGATACCAACAAACAAAAATCCTCCTTTTAAAGAAAGAGGTAATTCATTTTCTTTGCTCTCAAAACATTTACTTCATTGCCTTATCCAATTACCATTCTTTTGACACCATACAATTCCACAAACAACAAATTAAAAGGAAAAACCATTCAAGCAACAAGCACTACTTCATAGTAAGTACATCACAGAGTGGACATTCCAAAGCAGTATTAAACTAATTTATTTTGACCATGCTTCTACTGCCATCTGTTTGTATCACAACACAGTAGTTGCATAACAGGAATTGCAGACTGATCTATGAACTGGTGAAGGGTACTTGGAAAGGAACCTTTTAGCAGGTTTCAAGGGTATCAAGAAATTTTACACGCTTTTGTTTTTCTTGGTTTTGGTACTGGGGATTGAACTCAGGGAGGGGCACTCGGCCACTGAGCCACATCCCCAGCCCTATTTTGTATTTTATTTAGAGACAGGGTCTTACTGCTTGGCTTAGTGCCCTGCTTCTGCTGAGGCTGGCTTTTAACTCATGATCCTCTTGTCTCAGCTTCCCGAGCTGCTGGGATTATAGGTGTGCACCACTGTGCCTGGCGCTATCTTAAAACTTGTCCTACTTGTTTGGATGAACATCTCTACTACTGTTTCATTTTAAAAAAGCCAAAATCCAACCTTAAATGCTAGGGTGCCTGACTCGATTAAACTATACTGCTGTACTTACCTAGAGCTGTAAAATCAGAACCAGATTTGAACAGAGCTGAAGCTAGGAGCTGAAACTGCAAAGTAAAACAGAAGCAAATTAGATGGCTAGCACATTTAAGAAAAATAATTTCTACAACTCTGACCATTTATTAGTACCTGTATATTTTTGCACATGTGTTGCACAGGTCTGTTCATCAAATCGTGGCAAGAACATCACAGTTAAACAATATGCTGGCTTTTCTATTGGACTGCTATTACTGTTTTCCAAAATACTGAACCAAGTCCTAAAATTATTTTATTTAAAAAGTTTATTAAAGTATATATTTATTAAGGAACAGCAAGTTCACGGCCATAAAATAAAATAACTCATTTAGGACTTTGTCACAGATGAATAGACTAATACCCTGGACATAATGACTGAATTTTTAGTATAGTGCACTCTTATCTCAAAATAAAACAAAACAACACAACAATAAAACCATATCCCTATAAAACACCTGGTATCTCTGCTGTGTAAATCAAACTGTGAGAAATGCACAGGTTCCCAAAATACAAAGTAGACTGGAATACCACAATCATGTATAATTAGATTGTTAAAACTCGAAGGCCTTTTTAAATGGAGATAACATTGTAAACATTGATTAGATCCTCAGGCTAGCCACCTAAAGTTAGTTTAAAATAGAAAATGCAACCAAAAAATGACAAAATAGCGTAAGACAAACCATTGCCACATTGACAATTTAATGAATTAATAATAAAAATTTTCAGAAAACTATATTAACCTGAAGGAGGATGCTGAAAAAAAGGAAAGTTTAAGGAAAGGATAAGAGTAGACAAATGGGTAAAGTATCAGTGGAATTATTTGGCATTTCCTAAGACTTGAGCAGTTGATAGCACCAATTCCTCAGGATCTATATTTGTAGCCTTTAAAATTTCAGTTATTAATTGCATTAATATTTATAAGTCCTGATTAACAGTTTTTGGAAGGTCATAAATGGTGCAAATATTCCAGAGAGATCTACTCAAGTAAAAATTTGGAAAAGGGATAAAAGGAAGACTTAAAAATATATGGAAGTTTTGTATATATTCTATATTTCAGTCGGATATGTCTACTGCAAAAATACTATTTAGTTTGTGGTTTGGCTATTTTATTTTCTTAATGTCTTTTAATGAGTAAGAATCTAAATTTTGTTGAAGTCCAACACATCAAGTTTTTTTCTTTTATAATTAGTGACTTTTGTGTTGTGTCCATAAAAATCTTGCCTATTTTAAAGTTGTAAAGATAATCTATGTTTTCTTCTTGAGACTTATTGTTATTTTATATTTAGATCTGTAATCCACCTTAATTTTTGTGTAAGGAGTAAGACGGGTTAAGATTACCCATTAATCAAATCATTTGTCCAAAAACTAAATAAATAAACAAACTTTCCTTGAACTTGGCACCCTGGTCAAAAAACAGTGGACTGTATATATATAGGTCTATTTCTGGACTATATTCTGTTCTATTGATCCATTTGTCTGTCCTTAAACCAATACTGTGCTGCCCTGATTACTGTGGCTTTATACAAAGACCTGAAATCAGATAGTATAGTCCACATCCTTTACATGTCTACATAAATTTTAGAATCAGCTGTCTTATGTCCTCAACAACAACAAAAACCAAACTTTGCAGATTATCAGTAGGGATAACATTAAACTAAAGATCAGTTTTGGTAGAATATGCAGCTTTTAAAATATTTTTAGTCTTTCAATCCATAAATAGATCTCTCTATTTAGGTTTTCTTTAAATTCTTATAAACAGACTTAGGACTATATATTTGACTTTTTTATGCTAATATAACCAGTATGACTTAAGTTTCCATTTTCTAATTGTTTATTGCTATTATAAAAATATGGTTGGTTTTTTCTATTGACTTTGTATTATGTAACCTTCCTAAATTCATTTATATTGCTTTGTAGACTACATGGGGTCTTCTTTTCTTTTTTTCTTTAGTATCAGGGATTGAACTCAGGGATACTTGACCACTGAATCACATCCCTAGCCCTGCTTTGTGTTTTATGTAGAGACAGGGTCTCACTGAGTTGCTTAGTGCCTCGCCGTTGCTGAGGCTAGCTTGAACTCGTGATTCTCCTGTCTCAGCCTCCCCAAGTGCTGGGATTACAGGTATGTGCCACCTCGCCTGGCTTATATGGAGTTTTCTATGTACACAATCAAGTTATCTACAAATGCAAAAAAAAAGAAATAGTTTTTCTTTTCCAATCTACATGTTATTTCTATATTTTTCTTACACCTTATTGCACTAGCTAGGACTACTGGTACATGTTGAACAGAGATATTGACAGCATATATCTTTTCCTTGTCATAATCTCAGGGGAAAGAGGTTAATATTCTACAATTAAGTATAGTCCTATTACATGTTTTTCATAGATGTCCTTTATGAAATTTAGGAAATTTTTTTATTCCTAGTTTGCTAAAGACCTGAAATAAGATAGTATAGTCCACATCCTTTGCAAGTCTGCTAAGAATTTTTATCATAATGAGTTTGAATTTTGTTAAGATGCTTTTCTCAGAGTTCCTGCAGAGCGGCAGAGGGCCCAAAACGGCCCTCATGAAACTCCACGGGTGTCCAGCCAGGGGGAGACCAGAGACTGCTAGCTGCTAGCCACAAGGGAGCTCACACCCACGGTAAGAGTCGCCGCAGAGACCCCTGTGTGAGGAGACCCCACCCAAGTAAGGCCGCCCCAGTTCCGCTCCAGGGTTCCTGTGGAGCAGCAGGAGGGGCAGAGGGCCCCAAACCACCTTCAACAACACCAGGGGTGCCCAGCCACAGGCAGACCACAGCCTGCTAGTCTCCAGCCCCAGGGGAGCCCAAACCCACGGTAAGGGTCCACACAGACTCTCCTACTTGTTACCCTGCCTAAGTAAGTTCTTGGCCTGCCCCCAGGTCCACTCCAGAGTTCCTGCTCACCAGCAGAAGTGCAATAAAAGGTCCAAAACAACCCTCAAGGACCGCCACAGGAGCCCAGCCAAGGCCACTCCCATTGCCCTCCTGAGGTTTGTATACTACCTCCACCACCAACTTTAGTGTCAGTAGTGTCCATCTAGGGACTCTGGGGGACCAGAAGTAGCTTCAAGGTGAGATACAGATAATCTGGAATGTCATTACAAGATTATAGGATAGAAGCCACAATACCTCAGATCTGCACTGCAAGAAAGGAAAATACACAATCAACATGAAAAAACAAGAGAAGTGCCCCAAATAAACCTCCATACCACAGTAACAGAATCCACTGGCAACACAGTTGATGAAATGTCAGAGAAAGAATTCAGAATGTACATAATTAAAATGAACTGTGAATTAAAGAATGACACCAGCGAGCAAATACATGCAAAAATTGATCAATCCAACAAAGAAATAGGAGAGCAAATAAAGGCAACCATTGATCATTTTAACAAAGAGATACAAGTAGCAATTACAGTAGCAAAAGATTACTTTAAGAAAGAGCTAGAGATTGTGAAAAAAAAATCAGAAATTCTTAAAATGAAAGAAACAATAAACCAAACAAAAAACTCAATAGAAAGCATCACCAGCAGACTAGATCACCTGGAAGACAGAACCTCGGATAATGAAGACAAAATATACAATCTTGAAAATAAACTTGACCATACAGTGAAGATGGAAAAAATCATGAACCAAACATACAAGAAATATGGGACAGCATCAAAAGACCAAATCTAAGATTTATTGGGATAGAAGAAGGCGCAGAATTTCAAACCAAAGGAATGCACAATCTCTTCAATGAAATAATATCAGAAAATTCCCCAAATATGAAAAATGAAATGGAAAATCAAATACAAGAGGCTTACAGGACACCAAACGTACAAAATTTCACCAGATCTACACCAAGGCACATTACAATGAAAATGCCCAACATACAAAATAAGGATAGAATTTGAAAGGCCACAAGAGAGAGGAACCAGATTACGTATAAGGGAAGACCAATTCAGATCTCAGCAGATTTTTCAACCCAGACCCTAAAAGCCAGGAGATCATAGAATAACATATTCCAAGCCCTGAAAGACAATGGATGCCAACCAAGAATCCTATATCCAGCAAAACAGAGCTTCAGATTTGATGGCAAAATAAAAACTTTCCATGATAAACAAAAGTTAAAAGAATTTACAGCAAGAAAGCCTGCACTACACAGAATTCTTGGCAAAATATTCCATGAGGAGAAAATGATATCCAACAATGAAAATATACAAAGAGAGAAACTACATTAAAGAAAAGACCATTCAAAAGAGAAAACAAGGTAAAAACCAAAAGTAAACCAAAATGACCAGGATTAAAAATCGTATTTCAATAATAACCCTGAATGTGAATGGCCTAAATGCACCAATTAAAAGACACAGACTGACAGACTGGATTTTAAAAAAAGACCCAACAATATGCTGTCTTCAAGAGTCTCATCTTGCAGGAAAAGACATCCACAGACTGAAAGTGAAAGGGTGGTAAAAAACACATCACTCACATGGACCCTGCAAACAAGGGGTCCATGTTTGGAATCATATCAAATAAAGTGGACTTCAAACCAAAGATGGTGAAAAGAGAAAAAGAAGGTCATTTCATACTTCTTAAGGGAATCATACATCAACAAGACATAACAATCATAAATATCTATGCCCCAAATAATGGGGCTTATACATATATAAAACAAATACTTCTCAAATATAAGAATCAAACAGACCAAAACACAATAATACTTGGAGACTTTAACACAGCTCTCTCACCACTGGATAGATCTTCCAAACAAAAACTTAAGAAACCATAGATCTCAATGAAACTATCAATAATTTAGACTTAACAGACATATATAGAGTGTTCCATCCATCAACAAGCGAATACACTTTTTTCTCAGCAGCACACGGATCCTTTTCCAAAACAGATCATATGTTATGTCACAAAGCCAGTCTTAGCAAATACAAAAAAATAGAGATAATACCCTGCATCCTAACTGACCACAATGGAATAAAATTAGAAATCAATGACACATTAAAAAACAGAAATGACTCCAACACCTGGAAACTAAATAATATGCTATTGAATGATGCATGGATAAGAGAAGACATCAGGGAAGAGATAAAAAAAATTCTTAGAGGCAAATGAAAACTGTGATACAACATATCAAAATCTCTGGGATACTATGAAGGCAGTGCTAAGAGGAAAGTTCATTGCATTAAGCTCATTTATTAGAAGAAGTAAAAGTCAACAAATAAATGAATTGACTCTTCGTCTCAAAGCCTTAGAAAAGGAAGAACAAATCAACACCAAAAGAAGTAGAAGACAGGAAATAATCAAAATCAGGACTGAAATCAATGAAATTGAAACAAAAGAAACAATTCAAAAAATTGACAGAACAAAAAACTGGTTCTTAAAAAAAAAAACAAAATTGACAAACCTTTAGCCACCCTAATGAAAAGAAGGAAAGAGAAAACCCAAATTACTAAAATTCGTGATGAAAAACAAAATATCATGACAGACACTACTGAAATACAGAGGATAATTAGAAACTATTTTGAAAATTTATACTCCAGGAAAATAGAAAACCCTGAAGACACTGACAAATTTCTAGAGGCATATGACCTACCGAAAATGAACCAAGAGGACATACACAACTTAAACAGATCAATTTCAAGCAAGGAAATAGAAGATCCTATCAAGAGCCTGCCAACCAAGAAAAGTCCAGGTCCAGGCGGATTCTCAGCTGAGTTCTACAAGACATTCAAAGAAGAATTAATACCACTACTCCTAAAACTATTTCAGGAAATAGAAAAAGAGGGAAGGGTTCCAAATTCATTCTATGAGGCAAGTATCACTCTGATTCCAAAACCAGACAGAGACACATCAAAGTAAGAAAATTTCAGACCAATATCCCTGATGAACACAGATGCAAAAATTCTCAACAAAATACTGGCAAATAGCACACATATCAAAAAAATAGTGCACCATGATCAAGTGGGGTTCATTCCAGAGATGCAAGGCTGGTTCAACATACGGAAATCAATTAACGTAATCCATCACATCAATAGACTTAAAGATAATAGTCATATGATTTTATCAATCGATGCAGAGAAAGCATTTGACAAAATACAGCATCCTTTTATGTTTAAAACACTAGAAAAACTTGGGATAGTAGGAACATACCTCAACTTTGTAAAAGCCATCTTATGCTAAACCCAAGGCCAATATCATCCTAAATGGACAAAACTTGGAAGCATTCCCTCTAAAAAACGGGAATAAGACAGGGATGCCCTCTTTCACCACTTCTATTCAACATCATCCTTGAAACATCAGGCACAGCAATTAGACAGACAAAAAAATTAAAGGGATACAAATAGGAAAAGAACTGCAAACCATTATTTGCAGATGACATGATTCTATACTTAAAAGATCCAAAAAATTCTACCAGAAAACTTCTAGAATTAATAAATCATTTCAGCAAAGTAGCAGGATATAAAATCAACACCCACAAATCAATTGCATTTCTATACATCAGTGATAAACCCTCTGAAAGAGAAATTAGGAAAACTATCCCATTCACAATAGCCCCCCCAAAAATAAAATACTTGGGAATCAATTTAACGAAAGATGTGAAAGACCTCTGCGATGCAATTCACAAGACACTGAAGAAAGAAATTGAAGAAGACCTTAGAAGATGAAACAATCTCCCATGCTCCTGGATAGGCAGAATCAATATTGTCAAAATGGCTATACTACCCAAAGCGCTATATAGATTCAATGCAATTCCAATTAAAATCCTAA
>CM053407.1:20413346-20482432 GCA_028644305.1 Xerus rutilus
CAATGGTATAGAATAGAAGACACAGAGATGAACCCACTTACATACAGTTACCTTATACTACACAAAGGAGCCAAACAAGTACACTGGAGAAAAGATAGCCTGTTCAACAAATGGTACTGGGAAAACTGGAAATCCATATGCAGCAAAATGAAACTAAATTTCCCCTATCTCTCACCATGCAGAAAATTCAACTCAAAGCGGATCAAGGACCTGGGAATCAGACCACAGACCCAATGCCTAATAGAAGAAAAAATAGGCCCAAATCTTCATCATGTCGGATTAGGACCTTACTTCCTTAACAAGACTCCTATAGCACCGGAAGTAAAATCAAGAATCAATAAATGGGATGGATTCAAAAGCTTCTTCTCAGCAAAAGAAATAATCAATGAAGTGAACAGAGAGCCGACACTCTGGGAACAAATCTTTGCCACATGCACATCGGACAGAGCACTAATCTCCAGGATATATAAAGAACTCAAAAAACTTAACACCAAAAAAACTAACAACCCAATCAATAAATGCTCCAAGGAGCTGAACAGAAACTTCATAGAAGAAGATATACAATCCATCAACAGACACATGAAAAAATGTTCAACATCTATAGCAATCAGAGAAATGAAAATTAAAACTACCCTAAGATTTCATCCCAATCAGAATGGCAATTATCAAGAATACAAACAACAATAAGTGTTGGCGAGGTTGTGGGGAAAAAAGCACGCTTCATACATTGCTGGTGGAACTGCAAATTGGTACAACCAATCTGGAAAGCAGTATGGAGATTCCTTAGAAAACTTGGAATGGAACCAACCACCTTTTGACCCAGCTATCCCACTCCTTGGTCTATACCCAGAAGACTTAATAACAGCCTACTACAGTGACACAGCCACTTCAATGTTTATAGCAGCTCAATTCACATTAGCTAAATTGTGGAACCAACCTAGATGTCCTTCGACAGATGAATAGATAAAGAAACTGTGGTATATATATACACAATGGAATATTACTCAGCAATAAGAGAGAATAAGATTATGGCATTTGCAGGTAAATGGATGGAGTTGGAGAATATCATGCTAAGTGAAGTAAGCCAATCTCAGAAAACCAAATGCTGAATGTACTCATTGATATGTGGATGCTGATCCATAATGGGGGGGAGGACACGGGAACAATGGAGGAACTCTGTTCACAGGGGTGGAAGGGGGGAGGGGACAGTAAAGGTGGTGGAATATGATGGACATCATAGCCCTAGCTTTATGTATGACTGCATGTATGTTGTGATTCTACATCACACACAACCAGAGAAATGAAATGTTATCCTCCATCTGTGTACAATGAATCAAATTGCACTCTGCTATCATGTAAACCTAAATAGAATAAATAAATAAGTGCTTTTTTCCATTTATGGAGATGATCTATGGTTCTTCTCCTTCATTGTGTTAATGTGGTAAATGACACTGATTTTCTTTTCTTGTTGTGTGTATGTGTGGTATGGGGACTGAACCCAGGGTCTTGTGCATGCAAGGCAAGCACTCTACCAACTGAGCTCTATCTCAACCCTACTAATTGATTTTCAAATGTTAAACCAGTCATGTATTTCTGGGATAAAACTACCTTTTCTTTTTGTACTGGGGATTGAACCTAGGAGTGCTTTACCAGTTACACATCCCTGGCTCTTTGGATTTTTTAGTTTAAGAAAGAGTCTCACCAAGTTGTTTAAGGCCTCACTAAGTTGCTGAGGCTAGCCTTGAACATATATGCCACAGATCTGGATCCTCTGATAAACTTCAGATAAATTTTTCTTAAGAATTTTGCATCTATGTTCATGAAGGATATTGGGTTATTTTGCTTGTAATGTCTTTACTAGCATTTTATATCATTTTAAACTACCTTCATAAAAGGATTTAAGAATCATCTTGTCCTTCAGACTTCTGAGACTGCATGTAGAACTAGTATTTTTCTTTCTTCCTTAAATGGTTTGATAGAATTTACAAATACAGCCATCTGGGCCTGGAGTTTTCTTTCTTGGAACATTTTTAATTACAAAGTCAATCTCTGTGATGGATATGGGGTTCCTTAAGATTTTATTTCTTCTAATGTCAGTTTTGGTAAATTATATCATTAAATTGTCCATTTCATCAAGATCTTGAATTTGTTGAGAAGACCATTCACAATATCTCTTTATTACTCTTCAATGTAACATAGTGATTTCTGCCTTTTATGTGTAATATTGATAGTTTTGTTTTCACTTTTTTCTTCATGAGTCTTGCTTCATGAGTTTATCAATTTCATTTACCTTTTCAAAGAACTTTTCACTTGTGAATTTTTCTCTATTGCTTGTTTCTTATTTCACTAACTTTCCTGTTTTCTTATTTGGGGTTTAACTTGCTCATCTTTCTAATTCCTAAGACAAAAGATAAACTTAACTGGTTCTACATAGAGGAGGAGGAACCAACTTATTTTTTAACAATCTGATTAAATAAGTGAAACTGATATATATTGACCTATGATTTTAACAGATACCAAGTGATATTATAGACCTCTTTCTCAACATCTAAACTCAAATATGCAACTATCATCTCAACATCTCAGCTGGTTGTCTCACAGGCATCTCACACTGAACATATCCAAAATCAAATTTCTGATTTCCAGTTGGGAGCCCCCACCTACCACCACAAACAACTCCACCCAAAGCCTTCTCATTTCAACTGAAAGTTAACTTCATCCTGTAGTTTTTTAGGTAAGAAATTTTAGAGTTATTTATTTAAAATGCTACATTCAATTCACCATAAAAATTTGTTTGTTCCACATTTAAATACACTGAATATTTGATCAATTTTGCTTCTCTCTCTATTGCTACTATTTTGATCTGAACTTGAACAATTTCTTGCTTAGATTTCTAAAATCTTCCTTGTGGGTCTCTCTGCCTCCATACTTTTATTCTTTAGTCTGTTCGCAATATAGTAGTCAGAGTGATCTAATTCAACAGTGTAGATCACATCATTTTTCTGCACAATACCCTGAACTAACTTTTTATTCAACCACGCTAAAAGCCAAAGTCCTAAAAATGGCTTATGAAGGCATTCCCTACCTATTTTCCCAATCCTTGGTCTTACCTCTACGACCTCATCTCTGCCTGTTCTCACTCTTCTTCTCTACTCCAGTCACCATGGTTTTCTTGCCACTTTCCTAAATCATGTCAGAATGTTTTACCCTAGGATCTTTGTTCTAATCCTCCCTTTGCCAGAAATTATCTTTACCAAATTATCTGTCTAGCTCATTCCCTCACATCCTTCAACTCTTTGTGCAAGTCTCATTTCTAATTGAAGTCTATTATAACTATCTTATTTAAACTGCCCAATTCTCACCTCTTATACTTCTGATCTCCTTTATTCTTCTGTACCTTTTTTATTTTCCTGTAATACTTATCAAATTCTATCGTGCTATATAACTTGCTAATTTAATGTGCTTACTGTTTATTGTTTCTCTAAAACGAATATAAGTGCCTTCTGGGCAGGGATCTTGTTTTGTTTGCTGATGTATCTTCTAAGCCTAGAATGCCTGGTATATTGTAGGAAATCAATACACAACCATTAAATGAATGACACCAGTATTGTAGAAATAGTACAAGTACTGTATAAGTAATTCAAAATGCTATACTGGTTGAAAAGTAGTTTTTTTCATTCCTTCTCTATTATATAAGTCCCCTCTGAAAATGGTAGACTTGAATTTGGTATGCATTTTTCAAGCCTTTTCTAGAAAAACAATCTTTTTTATCAGATTATAAAATTGGTACATTTTGTCACCAATTCTGAAACCATGTCGTGGAGACTAGAGGAAGCAAAGAACCACATTCTAGTGTACAGCTGGTGGTCTACTGTCATTGTCCTAATAATTGGCACAGTGATGATGATCATATTGACAACTATGTGCACAAAATCCAAAAAACCTTTTGGTTACTGAAAGTCATTTAAATAATGAAAAATTTGTAAATCATACAAACAGGCCAATAACAAGCTACTATAGAAAATGAAAAATAGGCCTTTCTCAATGAGGGGAATGACCTCCTACAATGAAAGTGAAAGTTTAGATGCCTTACTGACAAGCACTACAAGTACAATACTCTGTCACTGGGGATTTCTTTCCCCAAAATCAATTTTTGGAATATAAAAGGTTTTGAAAGGTTTATCTGTTAACACATTTTTAAACAAAATAATCATCTTTCAGGCCAATAATCCCCAACATCAAGAGTATTTTACATTTTTTGTTATATATGCAGTCAGAGGAGAATCTCTGGGTAGGAGTACAGTTCTATAACATTTTCTGAGGTGACTGATGCTAACACACAGAATGCCATTTTATTAACTTGTAACAGGACTAAACAACTCTGGCTTTCATTCAGGAAATGAAACGGAAATATATAGCATACGAAAGAAAAGTAGTTACTATTTGAAAAAGAAGAAAAATAGAAATTAGCTACCAAAATTTAAAAAATGGGTCTGAGTGAACTTGAAATTCTTCCCTGTCCTGATTTTTACCCATTAGCTTAGCTAAGAACAAACTGTCTGTTTTCTTTGGCCTACTTACAGCTCACACAGCTGAAATTATTTACTTTGAAATATTTTGTTTTGGTTTTAAAAATAAGGGGAAAATGACTGTGCCTAGTTATAGCCATTTTATATAGAATATGGACAAATCACAAGGATATCTATTTACAACTCTTAAATGCATGGTCCAACAAAATTAACATTAATATTCTCTCTGCAACTATGTAGAGTTTTAAGTCAAAATGGATTAAACCAAACATATTCTACTTCTGAGCAAAACTACAATAATTTCCTCTCTTTGAAACAGAATCGTGAATTGACTAAGTCTCAAGAAAAGACAATTAACTGTCCCCATGCAAGGATCTAAAGTGTGTTCTGCTGATTCTGTACCTAGTGAAGGGTAGTAACCAATACTGAGTGACAGCAGCAAGACTTATTTTCACAGGAAGATACTAGGAAAGAAATCTCTCTTTGTTTTGGTGCTGAGGACACAGCAGGCTCTACTGATTTAAAAGTACAATGAACCTATACTGATGCTGAGGAGAGAAAAACACTGCTTGATATTGCTATTACAAAGCCAAAGCAAAGCAACAGCTAAAAGGGAAATGGATGTAAGGAAGAGAACTACATATCATCAGCACCAATTCTATGAGTAGAAAGGCAAAATGGATTGTAGTTCAGATGCTGCTAGATGAATAAGGGTGGCTGGCAGAGGAAAAAAAAATGACAAAAGGAATCTCAGAAGTTAGTGGGAAGAAAGGCTGTAAAACCATTGCAGGTACATTCACACAGTAGATGGACAAATATGTCCTTAGGAATATGAAATCTTCTGAAATGGTTGCTTTATCCCATGCAACAAAAACCTCAATAATCAAGGTCAGCTATTGTTTCTCAGGCTTAGAAACTACTGATGAATGTAGTAACCTACAGTCAAGCTATACTGCTACAACATTCATATAATAAACATTAAGACAGAAAGGATGCTACTCCCACCAACCTGAGTTTTCTTCACTCTTGAGCGATCCTGAGTATCAATATAAAATTCTGTATTGAACTATTACATAATCTTAAGCAAAAGAAACATGGAACTATGGAAAAAGTAAAGCTTTGTTTTCTTCCTGAAAAACAAAACTAATGTCTAAGTTAAAACTTTATATGCAGAATTCTTTTCTGAATGAATTAAGGGTTTCCTCTGTAACTTAGATTTTATCAAATGAAATATGGCTGTTCAATTTTTATTGTACCTGCTCCGTATCATTTTTAAGCTTAGTGTCATATTTTAATCTTCAATACTCAAGTTAGAAAGACATTTTAAAACGTACTCAATTCTTGAAGGTCATTACCAACTTTCCTTACCTCTTTCGTCTCTTCTGGATCTGAATGATCCACAGTTATATAAAGATCATTTTGTAAATATTTCAGAGCACTAAGGGGATCCATTTGGGCCTTTTCTTCAAATCTAGAAAATATAAATAAGAATAATAATTATCTTGAGTTATAAGAAAACATGAGAAATGTCTTTTTAAGACCCAGAATGAAATACATTGTGTACAAGATGAGTTATTCTTTTTTTTTTTTTAAATATTTTTTTAGTTATAGATGGGCACAATGTCTTTATTTTATTGCTTTGTATGTGGTGCTGAGGATCGAACCCAGGGCCTCACGCATGCGAGGCAAGCGCTCTACCACTGAGCCACAATCCCAGCCCCAAGATGAGTTATTCTTAATATCTAAAAAACTTTGAGTCTGGGATTCCTGGGTAAGAATACTACCAGGCAGATAGTGCAGATGTAGAATCCTTGGAGATGCAATGGCAATGCCAGGTAGCCACAAGCAGTTGTGGTGCTAGAGAACATATAAGAGTACTTCCTACCCTTGCCTTAAAACTACAACTGAGAATTAAGTCCACTACAAAACAGTGTCTATGTCAAATATTTTGCATAAGAAAACTCCAAAAAAACAATGCATTTCATCAAAAACAAGTACATAAAAATCTACTTGCTTAGAGTTGTAGAATATATTTTCCCATGGAGGTGCTTAATAAATATATAGGAAACTGAAATGAGTATAGTCTCTTTTAAAATATCATTAACAACTGATATTTTTAATGAGAACGTTTCCATGTTTCAGTCACTGATGGTAAGAGTAACAGAACAACTGCACCAACCACTTACCAAGCATTTGGAATGTGTTAGACACTATATCAGGTATTTTACACATATCACTTCATTTATCCTCAAAATAGCTCTATGATGGCGAAACATTTTTCAACAGTTTTAAAAAATAAGTAAGAAATTGAGGCCTCCAAAATGAATCTGGCAAAGATAAGAGCTAGTAAGTAGCAGAAACAGAATAACACACAGAAGTATCTGATTCCAAAACCGAAAAGAAAAAGAGTTCTCCTGCTCTGTTTTTTTTTTTTTTTTGGTGTGTGTGTGTGTGTGAGAGAGAGAGAGAGAGAGAGAGAGAGAGAGAGAGAGAGAGAAACAGAGACACACACACTGAGGATTAAACCCAGGGCTTTGGGCATGCCAGGCAACAGAAATATTCTCTTAAAAAAAGAAAAGAAAAAATGTAGCTGGGCGCAATAGCACATACCTGCAATCCCAGTAACTTGAGAGGCTGAGGCAGGTAGATTGCAAGTTTGAGAGTAGCCTGGACAATTTAAGGAAATCCTGTCTCAAAATAAAAAAATAAAAGGGCTGGGGATGTAGCTCAGTTGTAGAGCATCCTTGGGTTTAATCTTGTGTACCATGAAGGGTGGGGAGAATACAACGATTGGGGGTCTATTTAAATAAGATAATGTCCTTTTATTAAAGCATAATTACAATGTTTTAATTATGTATTTTATTTCTAATAAACTGTCATGCGTTCAAAATATTATAGATGAAGAAAATTCATACAATTTGCTTTGGGTAAAGAAAATGATGAACAGCCTTTCCCAAAGGTGTTCAGGCTGATGGCAATTTCAATAACAGGCTATCTGTATGTTATGTAGGGGGCAAAGACTGGCAAAATATTACAACTCTCATGTACCAGGTAATACCCTGACAGTGACAGCCAGGCTGCTGGTCCTCAGATGAGAGTCCCTTAGGCAGAGATTGTATTACATTTTATTTACAACAGATTAAACCAGAGCTTTGGCACCTGAGCCTGTCAATCATCTCAAGCTTGATCAACAGTTTATAAAGCAGTGCAGCAGAAGTCTTCCCAACAAGGCCACTCTCTCCAAGGAATCCTTTCCAAGAATCAAAAGGTGTGATATATATAAGGACATGTAAAAGGCAAATAGGGCAGTAAACAGAAGTCATAGAATGACTGTCTGTCTGTCTGTCTGTCTCTCTCTTCAGGTCCTGAAGCTGAGGGAAAGCAAAGTCAGGAGCAGTCAAGTAAACAGCAGAAATAGACAAAGCAGCAGAAAAAAGTACAAAAAGTTACTACTACTGCAGCTCCTGGTAGTTAGAACTATTCTAGTCTCCTAAACAACTCTCCTTGGGCCTCGCTGTTCAAATGCTGAGAAGGTGCCAAAAGTCCTTCACAGGATGTCCCTTTTTGTATCCCTCTGACCTCATCTGCTATAATCAACTCACTCATTTCATTTCTACCACACTATCCTTCTCATACTCCTCAAATGATCCAGGCATACTTTTAACCTCAGAGACTTGCCTTTCTGGAACATCTCCCCCTAAACATCTACACAATACATTGCCCTATATCCATCAGGTCTCTGAGTAGAAGCAAACAAATATAAAGTCATTTTTGCTGTGAAATCTACTCTAATAATCTTATTTAAAATTGCATCTCCAAGCCAGGTACAGTAGCACATGTATGTAATCCCAGTGACTTGGGTGGCTGAAGGAGATGGCTTACAAGTTTGAGGCCAGCCTCAGTAACTTAGCAAGACCCTGTCTCAAAATAAAACATAAAATGGGGGTGTAGCTTAGTGCATAAAGCACCTCTGGGTTCAATCCCTAGTACAAAAACAAAACAAACAAAAGAAACACCAACTCCAGCTCTCTCACCTGTATGAACAATAGCTCTTAACCTGTTGTTTTTCATAGTAATTATTATATAATTACTATTAACCTCCTTTTGTAAGAATGAACATTTAAAGACAGGAACTGTTCTTTGTTTTCTTCACTGATAAATCCACAGAGCCTAGGACAAAGTCTAGTACACACAGTTGTTAGATAAATATTTTTAAATAAACAAATAGTTTTATTGATACTTTTTATAAAGACGCTCATGTGTTTGCTTTTGCCACTCTATGAATGAGCAAAGTGATCTCCGAGAAGTTAAGATGGAAGACTTAAAATGAATACAAGGTCTATCCATCAAGATCTAATCCTTTTTCCATTTAGTCACTAGCTATCAGAATAAAGGCAAAAAGCAATCATAAACAGAAAAGAGTACTATGCTTCATATTTTTTTATGCTACTGTTATTATTACTTTAGTTGAAAACAGTTTATATGGATAAGGTCTTTATACATTCTTAAATTCTCCTTTAAGGGTTTTTCTGGCTTAAGTTCTGAGATAAGGTAACACATTTTTTTTCCTTCAGGGGGACATACCGGGGATTGAACTCAGGGGCACTCAACCTCTGAGCCATATCCCAGCTCTGTTTTATATTTTATTTAGAGACAGGGTCTCACTGAGTGCCTCGCTTTTACTGAGGCTGGCTTTGAACTCGTGATCCTCTTGTCTCAGCCTCCCAAGCCACTAGTATTACAGGTGTGCACAGTGGAGTGACACATTTCTTTTCCTATAGTAGCAAATTTCCAAGGCTGATATTTCCAGTCATAAACTTCCTACCTTTCGATTTCAATTACTTTATTTCATGAATTATTTTCATCATATATTTAAATATTTAAATGATTCATTTTTTAAAATTCTTTATCCACTTTCACTCCTCACTTTGTCTTTTTTTTTTCCCCAGAGAGAAGGTACTGGTGATTAAACTCAGGGGTGCTTAATACCTGAGCCACATTCCCAGCCCTTTTTATTTTTTAAATTTTAAGACAGGGTCTCACTAAGTTGCTTAGGGTTTCATCAAGTTGATGAGGCTAGTCTTGAACTTGTAATCCTCCTGCTTCAGCTGCCCAAGTCACTGGAATTACAGGCATGAATCTCTGCATCTGGTACTTTATGTCATAACTAGGAAAAGTCACTAACAATGCTTGCACCATAAATTGTCATTTTATCTACCCAATGAAAGCATTATTATGAATACCATTATTATTTTATGGTACTGGCAATCAAACCCAGGGCTTCATGCAATCTTGGCAAATAATCTTCCACTGAGCCACATCACCAGCCCTTTTTATTATTTATTTTGAGATAAGGTCTTGCTAAGTCACTTAGGGCCTCAATAAGTTGCTGAGGCTGGCTCTGAACTTGCAGTCATCTTGCCTCAGCCTCCTGAGTAACTGGGATTACAGGCATATGCCACAGTACTCAGCCCCCAAAACATTGTTTTTGATACTGAAGATTGAACTCAGGGGTACTCGACCACTTAGCCACATGCCCAGCCCTATTTTGGGTATTATGTAGAGACAGGGTCTCACTGAGTTGCTTAGCGCCTCACCACTGCTGAGGCTGGCTTTGAACTCGCGATTCTACTGTCTCAGCCTCCCAAAGTGCTGGGATTACAGGCATGCACCACCACGCTCGGCTTACACTCTATTCTTGTTAGAGTTGCAAAGACAAAATCTTATCTCCAAAGCTAGCTACCAACAATAGCCAATAATGTTAAAGTTTTCAGTGAATTATTTTCATACCTGTGTTTTCTTATGAGATACTTGCAATGCCTCAATAAGTAATCTTTTGAAGGTCTACACAACTTCAGTGACCAGAAGTCATCAAGTCTCATCTTTGGAGAGCAAGATTTTCCTGGATTTCCACCAAATAAATAATGAACCTATGGTAAATACAACAAACCAGATTTTTAAAAATTCATATATTTCAAGAAACTATAGAAGCCCTAGTAAAATATATTCATTTGGTAGTAGTGTGTAATACTACAAATTTAAAAAATTAAAAATTACTATATTATTAACCAAAGACTCTTCTGCTGATTTTTCTTTCTTTCTTTTGTTTTTGGAAGAACTAGGGATTCTAGTTCTACCACTGAGCTATATCCTCAGTCCTTCCATTTAGTTAAAGCACTATGGCTACTTTCCTAAACTACACTTCATACTGAAATAAGTTGTACTACCACAATCACAATGATAGCAGAAGACATGAAACAAAAACAACAATAGGGGAAAAAAAGAAAGAAAAGAAAGAAAGAAACATGTGGTAGAAGAATTAAATCCAAGATAAATTTATGGAAAATAACCAATAATAGGCATTATCAAGTTACTTAAGTATTGGTCAAAATAGCAAATAATATTTGTTTTAAAAACTGACATACATGTTGAATTGAATCACTGAAACTAAAAACCTTATAAAAATTTTACCTTATTTTGCTTTAACCTAAATACCAAATATTAAATGGCACATATAATTTGTAAAATAATTTTAAAAACACTATCCCATTATTTAATTAATAGCAAAAAAGAAATGTAAAAGGAAAGCAATAATGATTTCACCATTATTCTAGAGTTTTAATGTTATTCTGTCAAAACTTTTAAAGCATTTCCTGAAATTCTGAAACACTTTAGTCAACGGTATTATACTATAGATATTATTTCTGTTTTACATATGAAATTCGTTTAACCCCTTAAATTGGAAGACTCTAAGAGGGTTTTATTCATTCTCATGGATCTTTCACCTATAGGTCTCAAACTATATAGCCCAGACTTTTAATCACCTGCAGCTTTAATAGAAAGAGTAGGGCTCTGTCAGTAAATTTCCATATAATCTGTGTCTAATCACTAAACTACATGCTCAATTAAAGGCAGAAAGTTTTTTAAAAAAACACTCTAAATACTTAGTTACATTCAAACTTCAGAATGCAAGATGATTTTCAAAAAGAGGATGAAAGAGAGGTCATTCATATAGGAAAAATATAGATAAAATGGCTTCTTATGCAATAGCAAGTCTATCAAACCAAGAAGTTACATATCTGCTCCTTTTCATATCATTGGTAAAGCATAGAACTAAGGATCAGACCCAGGATTTCATATACGCTATGCAAGTGCACAAGCAGCCATAACTGTTTTCAAAAGAATAGAAGTGCCAAGAATTATAGCCTATGCAAAAATAATTGTTCTCTTAAAGAATTTTAGGGAGAAGTGATACTGAATACCTAATACACATGCTACTATTTGCTGTGAATCATAACTCTTTGTTCAATTCCACTTAAAAAAATCAGAGAGAGATATATTTGGGGATTTTTTTCAAATTAGGCCACAAAATGTTTACAGGTCAAAGTAGTGATCATACCTTGTGTAACTCATCATAAACAAGCTGGTGGGCGAATCTTGGACATGGTTCTTCTTCCTGCAGACTTTTACTTGGATTGTCCTTTGCAGCTTGATCATTCTTATAGACACAAGACCTGCAAGACATTGCTTTTAAGGCATTCTATTCTAGAAAATAAGCAGCAAACAATGTTAATACAAATATAGCAAGCAAATGAATTACCATGTCCAATTACCAACAAAAATCAAATTATACATTTATTCACATCAAAGCTCAAAGTTCTGGTAACTCTTATAAAATACTATGCATTTGTTAGAACTGAGTTCTGAAGTTCTTTTAATAGCCATAAAATAGTTCACTTTAAAACAACCTATCTCATGCTGTAAAACACAAACAGGACATATAAAGGCTTAAATTGAAGGTTGAAAGGGATGCAATCTTGTTTATTATTCACAATAAAAAGATTCACAGTGCTTTTATTTTGATTATAAATAAACATCTTATTTAGAAAATAATAAATTCCTTAGTTTCTGAGTACTACTATGCATTACTGGATGGAAGAAGTTCTTTTAAGTGTTTCTGTTCTGTAGAATATTCACTTCTGGTGCCACCACAGAATGTGACAGCTGGATCCTCTGGGTCAATATTTCCCAAAACAAATTGTGCAAAACCAGTTCTATGAGATGCTCTATGACAAAGGGTCCTATCTATAAATGCTAAGTAATAATGTCCCCAGTCTATTCTACTCAAACTTTTACATTTTATAAAAACTAAGACCTGGGGACATTTAAAAAAGCATTGTTCTCTGAGTGATGAATTTACTGAAAGAGAAATTAGGAAAACTACCCCATTCACAATAGCCTCAAAAAAACAAAACTTGGGAATCAATCTAATAAAAAAGACCTCTACAATAAAAATTTATAGATCACTAAAGAAAGAAATTGAAGAAAACTTAGAAGATGGAAAGACCTCCCATGCTCCTGAATAGGCAGAATTAATATTGTCAAAATGGTCATAATACCAAAAATGTTATATAGATTTAATGTAATTCCTATTAAAATCCCAATGACATTCTTCATAGAACTAGAAAAAGCAATCATGAAATTCATTTGGAAAAATATGAGACTCAGAATAGCCAAAGCAATCCTTAGCAAGAAGAGTGAAGCAGGAGGCATCACAATACCAGACCTTAAACTATACTACAGAGCCATATAACAAAAACGGCATGGTATTGGCACCAAAACAGACATGTAGACCAATGGTACAGAATAGAGGACACAAAGACAAACCCACGTAAATACAGTTATCTAATACTAGACAAAGGTGCCAAAAACATTCACCAGAGAAAAGATAGCCTCTTCAACAAATGGTGCTGGGAAAACTGGAAATCCACATGTAACAAAATGAAATTAAACCTCTACTGCTCAACCTGCATGAAACTCAACTCAAAGTGGATCAAAGACTTAGGCACTAAAACAGAGACCATAAGCCTCATAGAAGAAAAAGTAGGCCCAAATCTTTACCATGTCAGCCTAGGATCTGACTTCCTTAACAAGACTCCTGAAGCACAAGAAGTAAAATTAAGAATCAATAAATGAGATGAGGGGCTAGGGTGTGGTTCAGTGGTAGAGCACTTGCCTCACACATTTCAGGCACTGGGTTCAATCCTCAGTACCACATGAAAATAAATAAATAAAATAAAGGTATTGTGTCCATCTATAACTAAAAATAATTTTAAAAAAAGAATACAAGCAACAATAAATTTTGGCGAGGATGTGGGGAAAAAGGTACACTCATACATTGCTGGTGGGACTGCAAACTGGTGCAACCATTAAGGAAAGTGGTAAGGAGATTGCTCAGACCCCTCTTATCTCACTTCTCAGTTTATACCCAAAGGACTTAAAGTCACCATACTACAGTGATGCAGCCATATCAAAGTTTCTAGCAGCTCAATTCACAATAGCTAAACTATGGAACCAACCTAGGTGTCCTTCAACAGATGAATGAATAAAGAAAATGTGGTATATATACACAATGGGATATTACTCAGCCTCAAAGAAGAATGAAATTATGGCATTTGCCAGTAAATGGATAGAGCTGAAGAATATCATGTTAAGCAAAATAAGCCAATCTCAAAAAGCCAAAGGCCAAATGTTTTCTCTGATATGCATATGCTAATTCACAACAAGGTGGGGGGTGAGCAAGGGAAGAATAGAGTTACTATGGATTAAGTAGAGGGGAATGAAGGGAGGGTAGGGGAACTGGGGGTAGAAAGTATAGTATAATCAATGAGACATTATTACCCTATGTACATAGATGACTACATGACCAGTGTGATTCTACATCATGTACAACCAGAAAAATGAAAAATTATACATCATTTATGTATGATGTGTTAATGTGCATTCTACTGACATGTATAACTAAAAAAAAAGCATTGTTCTCAAATTCACATATCTATTTTGTAGCAGACTAAAATATCATTCTCCTGACTCCCTGACCAGGAACTATCTACTGACTGAACAACACAGAATTCCATTCATCCAACACCACTGTACACACAGATTTTATCTGATACTTACATTACAAAAATACTGATTTTTTAAAAAATATGGAGCTTTAAATGAACAATGTCACATATTAACATAAACCTCCCATTTCTCTCATCTTTTGAATAAACCAACAACCTCACATAAATATAATACTGGGATTGCAGCACAGTTAAGAGTTGCTTACCAACTATTCCTCACAATGTCATAAATCCAGAACGAATTTCTGACATTCTCTTCTCTTTTTTCCTTGTCTTTGCTGAGTCCAGATAAGACATGTATTTCATTTAGTTCTGGATCAATAGTTGCTCTTTGTGTGAATCCTGTCATTGGAACTATAAATTGAAAAGAAAAAAAAAAGATGACAATATCCATGTTACACAGACTAGTAATAACTCTTTAAAATATTATACATCTTTATCCTGGTCTATGTATCTATAGTACTTATCTTCTAACAAAGGACATAATCTGTTTTATTAAACAGTAGAAGATGGCTTATTGCCTTTTTCCTGCTCTTGTAACCTCCACAAGGGCAGAGGCTGTTTTGTTCACTATTTTGTTCCCAGTGCCTAGAATAGTGCCTGACATATAATAATTACTCAACTATTTCTTGAAAGAATAAATGAATGTCAGCTATCAGAATGGAGCTAGAGGGAGGGGAGAGGTATACAATATAATCTTTTTAATCTGAGGTAGAAAAGATAATGCTTTAACTTATTATCTGGGTCAGTTCTAATTTAAAAGTAGAGACAAAACATTCAAATTTTGACCTGGAAAAAAACCTTAAGGGCTGGGATTGTAGCTTAGTGGTAGAGTGCTTGCCTTGCATGCGGGAGGCACTGGGTTTCATCCTCAGCACCACATAAAAATAAAATAAGTAAAATAAAGATATTTGTGTCCATCTACAATGAAAAAATATTTAAAAACAAACACAAAAAACTTAGACCAAAAATGAGATGTAGGTTTGTTTAATAAAGTTGGGATCATTCAAAGTATCTGTTCACAACATATAATAATTTCTAACAAAAAATTAAAAAATTCTGAGGTATGTCATTTTGTTTTCCTGAGTAGCTTTGAACTCCCCAGTTAAAATCATTTTATTTTTCTAAGAAATACATTAAATAAGTTATAATCATTCTGCATTATAAAGTAATTTATAAAACACTAATGTGGCAAATGCAAATTTTTCGTATATTTAACCATGAACAATTATCAAATGCTCAAAAAGCTAAACAAACATCAGATTGAAGAAAAATACTTAAATCAATCTAGAATATGATGGGAGGAGATGCTAGCTATATTGATCTTGATTTTTTTTTCCCCCTGGTACGGAGGATTGAATCCAGGTGTACTTTATCATTGAGCTATATCCCCAGTGCTTTTTTATTTTGAGACAGGGTTGGCTAAGTTGCTGAGGCTGGCGTCAAAGCTTGTAATCTTCCTGCTTCTGCCTCCCAAACTGCTGGGATTATAGGTGTTTGCTACCATTCCTGGACTGATTCTTATTCTTATTTTGTACAGCCAAATACTGATTTCTTCCTAGTTTATCTTAAACTCATGTGTCCTTTTACATTCCTATTCAATAAGTTTGGGACATTTCAAAGACTATCCAAACATAATCCACAGTATACATATTATAAAATTATAGATACATATAAAATATACTGCATAATTTGTATGCACCAATGCACAATATTTGTATTTATTTTTATATACACTGATCTAATCTTAATAACAACCTCAACTCTCATACCATAGTTTTAGTGGTTAAGTAAAGTCTGGTATTCTGTTAATAAAGCTTGGTAAATTTTCAAGCGATGTGCTGAGGTTCTGACCACTGTTCCTCAGATAACCTTGAAGAAAGATAAAACAGTGAAGAAATGGGATCACTTTCCTAAGTGGTGGAAGTAGAGGATATAAATACCTAAATGTATTTCACTTAAATTTATTTATCTTATTTTGTCTTTATTATGAGTATATAAATTCTCAAACATAGCTTGGCACACTATGGCTTGATATGGCCAGCTCAGGGTCAAATCAGGCCATGTCCATTCACCTGCTGTAAATGGCTGTTCTCACCCCAAAATAGAAAGGTTACTGCAAAGTATGGCAGGCAAAAGTAAAAATAATTACATCTAGTTCTTTATACAAAAAGTCTGTTGACCTCTGTTCCACAATTGTTTAAAATAGAATTATTAAGGAAATATGTGTTAAATGAACCATGCAACAAACTATTTACCTCAGAACCCCTACATAAGGACCCACTAAAGGAACAGAAATTTGGGAGAGGAATGGTAACTAATGGAGAAAGAAAGAAAATCTAAATTCTATAAAATGGTACTGGGGAGAAGGCCACCAAAGAGAACAGATTAAAGAAACACTGGGCTGAAAGGGGCATGTAAGAGCATGGAAAAGTACAAAATCAAATTTTACCCACTTCATTTGATATAATATCAAATTCTGCTTAGAACAAACTTAGTGGCAGAAGAGAGAATGACAAGGATTGCCTTGCAAAACAGAAGCAGTGGATAGGTTTATAATACCCAGAGAGGTAAAACTACCATGTTTATAAAGCTGTACTATTAGGTATTATTAAAAATTGTTTTTACCCCAAAGTATTCTACAAACTACATACATCCCATTTCTTTCCTCTTTGATATCCAATATGACTCTCAATGCTGCATATTGTTGATTTTGCCTACAAGTTACATATTCAAAGCTATTATCTACTGAAGCTTTTTAATGGCTTAAAAAAACATAATTCACATACCATACAATTTACTTATTTATATGGACACTGGTTTTTTTTTTTTGTATAATCACATCATTGTGAAATGATGTGAAATCATTTCTCATTTTAGAACATTTTCATGACTTCAAAAAGAAACCCTGTAATCTAATTAATAGTCACCTCCCATCTCCCCATGCCTACACCATTTTACGTACCTACCACTAATTTATGAAGGTTTAAATTTTTCCACATCCTTATCAACATTTTTTATTTTTATTTTTTGATACCAGGAATTAAACTCAGGGGTGCTTAACCACTGAGACACATCTCCAGCCCTTTTTAAAATTTATATTTTATTTTTTGGGTTTTTTTTTATTAAGAGGTAAGGCCTCGCCTGGTTGCTGAGACTGACTTTAAACTTGGGACCCTCCTGCCTGGCTTAGCCTTCTGAGCCACTGTATTACAGGTGTGTGCAACCATGACTGGCTGTTGTCTTTCATAATATAATTATTTTAGTGTGTATGAAGTTGCATTTTATCATGGTTTTGATCTGTATTTCCTAATGATTAAGCATGCTAAACACGTCTTCCTATGTCTATTTGTCATACTGAGTTATAAGTTCTCAGTTTAATACTGAGTTTAATACTTTATCACTCAGTTTAATACTGAGTTATAAGTTCTTTACATACACTGGATATAAGTCCCTTATATGATTTGCGAAATTTTTCCCCCATTCCTTGGGTTGTATTTGCATTTTCTTGTTTGTTTGTCTGTCTCTGCCTCTCTTTCTTTCTTTTATGGCACTAGGGATTAAACCTAGTGACACTTTGACACTGAGCCACATCCCCAGCTCTTTTTACTTTTTATTTTCAGACAGGCTCTCAATAAGTTGCTTACAGCCTCACTAAACTGCTGAGGCTGGTCTCAAACTTGGGATTCTCCTGCCTTAGCCTCCCTAGTCACTGGGATGACAGGTATGCACTACTGTGCCTGGCTATCTTGATGGTATTCTCTGAAGCACAAAGATTTTAAATATTGATGAAGTCCAGTTTATCCATTTTTTTGTTCTTTGTGTTCTATTACCGATTTTGTGCTAGCTAGAGTTACAGTGACATAGCAACTTATTAGACATAGCTAATTAATACACTAAGTACTAAAACAAAGACATTGTACTTCAAAGTTAATAATGTCAAATTATAGTCAGATGATATCTATGACAAACCACTGCATTCATATTGGCTTCACTGCCTCAGTAAATCTTTAATCTTTCCAAATGCTAATACAATTCTTTAGGATGTGGAAGAAATGGTTAATTTTTTTGAAAATGTTAGTTTTGACAGTACAACATCAAAGTTCTTAAAATATGTTTGCAACATTATCCCTATTTATAAGTCATTTCCAAGTTACAAACATTGGTTTGGAGTTACCTTTGCTTATAACACAAAAAACAGATCTGTGTGCTCAACAGGTTTTTAAAGGCCAACCTAAGAACTTATATACCACTTAGTATGAGAAGCAAAAGGGAAAGAAAGCAGGAAATCTTGTTTTAGTCTACACTTCTCAATTAACTATGCAATTTCATGCTAGAAAATTTTGGTGTGTATTTTCTCATCTAAAATTCAAAGTTAATCTAGATAGTTTATTGGGACTTTTGAAGGTGGCAATTTCTGTTGTTGTGATAAGATCCAGAATATCAGGATAAAAGCTCCTAGCCGAGGATAGGTAAGGTCAGAGAATTTAGGAGGCTGTTGGAATTACAATGGAGTAGACTCAAAGCAGGTAGTAAAGAAGTATCAGTAAACAAACAAGTCCCACCAAATGAATATCACTCGGTATAACAAGAGCAGATGTTATATCTAAGTACAAAAAGTCTCTTTCCTGGGATTAAGAGACCAAGATTGGAGCAGAAATTTGTGAAAAACAAGACTAAACATTTTTCATCAATTTTTTTTCTTTTTTTTTTTTTTGGTACCAGGGAAGGGGCACTCGACCACTGAGCCACATCCTCAGCCCTATTTTGTGTTTTACATAGAGACAGGGTCTCACTGAGTTGTTTAGCACCTCGCCATTGCTGAGGCTGGCTTTGAACTCACGATTCTCCTGTCTCAGCTTCCCAATGTGCTGGGATTATAGGCATGCGCCATAGCGCCCGGCCACCAAATATTTTAAGGTATCAAAACATGTTTCTTGGGCAAGAGAAATGGCTCAGTGGTAGAGTGTTTGCCTAGCATGCAGAAGGCCCTGGGTTCAATCCTCAACACGGCAATAAACAAATGAACAAACAAACAAAATGTCTCCAAGAATATTCAAAGGCAAAATCACTTTAAGGTACAAAATTTCTATTAATCCTTGAATTCACAATCCCTTTCAAATATAAAAAAATGTTTATATATAAAATGTTTCCATGTGAATTGAACAAAAATTAAAAACATACAACAAACTATAAATAATTGTTACGTGGGAGGGAGTGGTCTTAGGGTAATTTTAGTTTCTATAAGTACTAATTTTTCCAATATATAATGCTTTTATAACTGTAAGGAAAAAAAAAAGTCCAAACCAAAACACAGATAAAAAAAATCTATCTGGGTAGTAAGTACTGAGGACTTTTTGTAGTAAGTGAAAAATTCTCACACATCCTCCCAAATTTTTCATAAAGAATATTTTACATTAATATCTGAAATGTTGCTATTTAGATGGGTTTAAGACAGTTCTACTGGCACTAAAAAAAATAAGTTTCAAAGTAATTTCGCTGGCATTAGAGTTAATAAAACTCAAACTAGGCAATATGTTTTAAAGATAAAAGAATTTTAATTTTTTTCTTTAAAAAATGAAAATTTATACCTAAGAAGTTCCTAAAAATGGGGAGGAGAGTAGTTCAAATTAATTACTGAATATAACTATGTTCATGGCTTTTTGCCTAAATTACAAACTGTATTTAACTTTAATTCCTACTTCTATCCATTTTGTAGTAATGATTCAAAAGATATTTCAATGAAAACAAACTAAAGTTTCCATATTTATTTTCAAAAGCAATCTAGGTTTCTCTTAGAAACTATTTAAGGCCCATTTCTATTTTACAATAAATTTAAATTGTTACCTTCCTTTTGTAAACAGAAGAAAAAATTCCATTTTTCACTTTTAAATGAAGATTTTATGAATTCTTGTTAAAGAAAATAGAAATGTAAAAAAAATCACATATAAAACTGTATTTATAAAACATTTCATACATATATAAAAATTATGTCTAGTACTAGCAAGGCAAGCACTCTACCAACTGAGCTATATTCCCAGCCCCATTTTAGACTCTTGCATTTTCACTAACAGAAGCTGTTTATAAAATCTAAAGATTAGACCTTCTGGTTTCAGATAACAAACTAAACACGAACCATATTACCCCTCTTTCCTGTACCTCACTGAACAAGCAGAGGACATGCCCAAAAGGAAAAAACAGCACCAGAAAAGAAGACAGAATATCATCAGGAGGTAAGAAATTTTCAATAATTAAAATATAGCAGTTTAGGGCTGGGGTTGTGTGGCACAGTGGGCACGGTAGAGCACTTGCCTAGCACGGGTGAGGCCCTGGGCTTGATTCTCAGCACCACATAATAAACAAACAAACAAAAATAAAGATTAAATTAAAAATATATATGTAGCAGTTAAATTGCTTAAAATATAGCAGTTGAACTCATACCGACAACAGAAACTTGTAAGAAAAGGGCCAATGCACCAGAGATAAAACATGGAAAATTTTCATCAAATACAAAAAGATGTAGAATGTGAGGCCACTCCTTTGGAGAGTTTCTAATATATCACATCCCACTCCCTTTGCCATGATGGTTTCATTATTTTGAATTTTGGTCCTAGTGTTTTTCTTCAGACAATAATAAATTTTGATCAGCATTTATCACAGACTTCTAACATTCCTATTTATTTTTCATGGAGTCCTGTTTCCAATGAGTTTCCACCATGAGTCATTTATATAGCATACTTTCTAAGGTAAATATACCTGAGAATATTTTAATTCACTCTCACATATGAAAGTTAGGAGGATTTAAATTTCTTGGTTTGAAGTTGCTTTCCTTGGGTAGTTTTTAACTTTACTGTTTTCTTCCATTTAGTATTGCCATTAAACTATCTGATATATCTCTATCTTCTTTTTCCAATATACATTATCTGTTCTTTCTCTCATAATCTTTCAGAGTTTTCTCTTTGATATTCTTAATTTTACCTTAATATGTGTAAGTATCCATTTTTCCTTAACTGTCTAGTCTGGTATTGGTGAAAGAACTCTTTCATCAATATGAAGCCTTTCATCTTTTTTGAAATCTGAAAAATTTACCTCCTATTTATTTTTTGTTTGTTTTTCATTTCCTTTATCTTCTTACAATTTTTATTTTTATCTCCAATTTTAAGATGTTGGCATGTGTACAACTATTTTCCATATCTCTTAGTTTCTTTCTGGTGGCAGTGCTGGGGATCAAACCAAAGGCCTCCAACAAGTGTTCTACCACAGAGCTATATCCCAGCCCTTATCTTGAGACAGTCTCAGTGAGTTGCCCAGGCTGGCCTCAAACTTGCGATCCTCCTGACTCAGCCTCCTGAGTAGCTAGGATTATAGATGTGCACCACCACACCTGGCTTTTCCTTCATATTTTCTCTTTATTTTTTCCCTACTTCTTTTTGGAAGAGTGTTCACTCTAATTTTTCAAATGATTAATTCACTCACCCTGCTTATATGTATTGTATTCTTTATTCTAATTATTTTCATTTCTACATTGATTTGGCTCTGTCTTAAGGATTTTCCCTTATAGCTGTAAGTATACTGAACATGTTTTGTTTTGTTTTTTACAGTTCAGAGTTTTTTTGTTTTAATTATGCTTATGAATTCATAGGGAATTGGTAATAGCAGCTCAGGCTGTGGTCCTCACAAAGTCCACTTCTCTGGGAAAGCAGACTGGTACTTCTGATCATTTCCTTCATGTATTTCAGGAAGATGTCCTGAGTCTTAAGAGTATTTGATATGCTTACTACAAAAATTAATTATCTTGTCCCTATTTGCTGACAACAATGTGAAAAAAATGTTTTTGTTTGTTTTTGGTACTGGGGGCTGAACCCAGGGGCACTTTACTCTTGAGCTACACCCCCAGTCCTTTTTATTTTTGAGACAAGTTCTCCCTAAGTTACCCAGGCTGGCCTCAAATTTGTGATCCTTCTGTCTCAGTCTCCAGAGTCACTGGGATCACAGGTGTGGGCCACAGCACCCAGTGCTGCAACAGAATGTACATTCAGTTTTGCCATGATAACATTTGTTACCATATACCTATTCCTTTTTCAACAGTACCCATTCCCTTGAGGTCTACAGTATCAGTGATCATACAGATTCACATGTATGTGACCAAAGGAACAACTCCATGTTTTCTATAATGCCTAGAGAACCTTTGTCAGGAACTTACCCTTTTTCCCTTTGTGTTCCTCCCTTTAGCAAACTACTGGAAGATGGAGGTTCTGGTTAAAAGGCAATTATGTTTATTTTAAATTCTTTATTCATCTACTCTAATAACTCTGCTTTAGATCACATATATTGTAAATTCATGAATTTCTTTTGAGATAATTGTCTAGTTATGTTGGTCTGTGTGGTAATATTTTTTAGGACATCAGCTCTTCCTTCTGATAAGATACACCTGGGAGGACTCAGAAGCTAGGTTTGAACTGGCATCAGTACCAGTGAGTTTAAGGGAAATGGAAGAGAAAAGCCATAGAGTAGTGAAGCCCAGGCACAAAGAACCAGCTAATCACTTCTGTATACTATCATGCCCCTACGTGAGGATCTTATACTTTTGAAATCTTTGGGGGAAAGCAGAAGGAAGAAAGAGGAAGAGAGGAAAAAATAAACTATTAAGAGCAAATGCACATCTGTATCACTTCTGAACTCCAATAAGAGTTTCTGTGAGGCCATAATGTTGCTCTTTGTATTTTGACACTACCGGCCAGGCTACTGCTACTTGTTTCTACAGTGAAGAGACAAGAATCAACTCAACATAAGTTGGGGAAGAGACAGCCTTCAGATTACTTTAAAATAAGTTTCTGAAACCTAGTTGTCTTTCATTTTTATTTCTGCAGTTTTGATTTTGGGTAATGGGATTAATAGTCTGTGTTAGTTTACTACTTTGACCGAAGTGTTTTGTAGCATTCCACATTGTTTGAATTTTGCTTCACTAATCATGTGCATTGATACATTTATAATTACAATAACTGGTTCAATAAAAATGGCATTATCAACAACAAAAAAGAACTAAAGGCCAAAACCAAGAAAGAAGTTGTCATTTTAACATGTCACAACTACTATTACAACCTTCAATTTAATAGTTTATGATGGGTGGGGGAGAAGGAGAGAAAAAGACAAATTTACAACATATATGACTTTAAAGGCTTCTGAACTCAACTGCCAAAATGCTTGACTCAATGCCAGGACTCTTAAAAGTTTTTATAAGCTGTGGTAGAGTGCTTGCCTAGCATGTGTGAGGCCCTGGGTTTGATTCTCAGCACCACATATAAATAAATAAATAAACAAATAAACGAATAAGTAAATAAACGAATAAATAAATAAACGAATAAATAAATACAAATAAGGATCCACTGACAACTAAAAATTTTTTTAAAGTTTTTATAAACTGACGCAAAGAAAAATTAATCAAGTCGATGAGTAAATAAGATCATATGTTAATCATGAACACATTTTGAAAGGACACTTGTCTGAAAAAACAAGAGGATGAGAATTATACAACAACTATCACTGCCAATCTGTTATTTTTAGAAATTTTCTAAGAAATTACAATGATAATCCTCCAATTTTCCTATTTCTTCTTCAATACCTTAAAAACTTAATATAGGACAAATAAAAGGGGAAGTCAAAAAATATTTTATTGGACAGTCTGAATCAAATTTTTTATTTTCTCATTCCTTGGTTTGCCTAATAAGCAAATGAGGGTGGTTGCCAGAATTTTTAACTTATAAGGAAATCTCAGAAGAGGGATAAAAATAGCAATATTTTTGAAGTCTTTTCAATTCCAGAGGAAGACATATTATTGCATTAATTCATGCATTACTCACCCCTACTTTTGCTTCATTGTCAAAAGCCCATATTTATTATTAATTACTTTAGCTAAGACACAGGAAAAGAACAAGCTTTGGAACTATCACAGAAAAAATAAAATAAACAAGAACAATAAAACATAAACAGCTCTCCATGTATTCTCTATTTGTCAGGTTATCTTCACATATAAGTCACAGAAACCTCACAGTAGATTAATTAGCTCATGTAACAAAAGATTTTTTAAATATATATTTTAGTTGTAGATGGGCATAATACCTTTATTTTATTTACTTCTATGTGGTGCTGAGAATGGAATCTAGTGCCTCACACATGATAGGCAAGCGCTCTACCACTGAGCTACAACCCCAGCCCCATCATGTAACAAAATTTTGCAAATATACTTTTAGGACTGTCTCAGCAGTTCAGTCAAATCATGGTGCTAGCTTAACATCTCTGCAGTTATCTTGGATTTCTCCTCCCCTTATTTGTGAAAGTTGCCAGCATCAGCTCTAAACATCATATCCTTGTATAGAATACCTAATACAGGATGGAAAGGACTCTTCTAGGTTCATTTTCATTAGAAAAGACTTTTTTTCTCCAAAGTCCTCCAGCTAAGTTTTCTATGTCTCACTGGCCAGAACTAGGTCACATGGAAAAGATGTAAAGAAATCATCTGCAAAAGGGTAATAATGACTGGTTTAAACTAATCATGATTCATCCTTTGGGACTGAGCAACTTGCCATTAAACAAAATTATGGTTTGTTTAATAATAAAGGACCAATGACTAATTGGGTAGGCAAGTAACAATATTGCCACATTCTTATCTTCTAAATCTGGGATATTTTAAATGTTGGCTAGGACCTTAGTGAGCTCTTATTAAGCAACAACTCTAGTTTAAAACCTTTATTATATTACTTAAATCTGGGTTTAAGTAATCATCATTTTTTTTAAACTATAACTAGTTTTTGACATTCAATAATACTATATTAACTGATCTACCTCATTTGTATTAAGCTACAAAAAATTAATCTCATTGAATGGATCAACCACAATTTATCTAACTGATGGTCAACCACATACACTGGTGGACAATTAAAAGGTGTTTCCAGACTTCTTCCTCTTGCAAAGAGAACTGCAATAAATATCTCTGTACATCTTTATTTATTCATTCATTCATTAGTTAAATGTAGCTATGAAGTGTGTGAGTAGGATGAATTCCTGAGGAGAAGGTGCTTATTTAAAGAGCGTATATCTTTTATATTTTGATAAAAATTATTTTCAAAAAAAGACTGCACTAATTTACATTTCATCCAGAGTGTAAGAGAATGTCTGCTTTTTCATGACCATACCAACATTCATGAGTGATCTTTTAATTTTTATTTTAAAAATTATGAATGAAGCTGAGCATCTTTGCAGAAGTAAATTTCTTCATTATTGGAACTTTTTTTTTCTTATTCAAGCCATGTGCCACTGTCCTACTAGAGGATTATCCCTTTTTGACTGATTTCTAAGTTTTTGTTTACAGTAAGATATTAAGTTTTATCTTGGTTGCTAGTTGGTCATTTACTATTCGATATTTAAGTATTCACATGTAATTGTATTGATTTGCAAAGTATCAAACAATCTCTTTATGATTTCTGGGTTTTATGGCATGTTTGAAAATATTTACTCTGAATCCTAGATTATTTTAAAAATCTGTATTATAGTTTTGACCTCCTAACTGGTCTTGCAGCTTTATGTCATTAGGCAGGTGAGTCAGCACAGTGGTGGTATGAGCATTTCTTAAAACCATTCTAATCCCTAGCTATTAACAGAGTAACTAATACACAGAAGTGATCTTAGACCCTATAAATATTCCCCAAATGCCAAATTAAATTTGTTTTAAACTAAATATTGTCTTGGTCTAATTCTTAGAACTGTCTTCATGCCACTAGAAAGCATTCTTAAAGGAAGGAAAGACAAAAGTGGAAGAAACGATGCTCATAATAGTTTACAATTAAGATATCTTACTTTTGAAAAAGGGTGATGACTGACACATAGTCCTATATGTTTGGGAATATATATATATTATTTGGCTACACATACAACTTACACACATAAATTTATACATACAAATTTGTTTTTATAAAACCATAGTTATCATACAATATGAGGAATGAAAAGCCCACTATCTCCATTTTCATTAACTGGGCTGTTATAGTGGTATTAATGGAATTAGAAAAAAGAAAGTTATGAAAAATATATGTGCTTGTCTCTATAAATCCTCCTTCCTTCCCCCCTTCCCTCTCTCCTCTTTCTCCTTTTTGTTTTCTGTGCTTCTGGAGTCCAACAGGGATCCAAATCTTCTTTCTTTCATTTTAAAATGCCAACTCTTAAGGTTTGTATCATTTATTGTATAATCTACTTTCCCTCTCTGATTGGAAATGCCAACTTTACCATACAAATATACTAAATTCTCATACATATTTGGGGATATTTTTATGCTATCCTATTCTGTTCCGTTAATCTGTAACAAAAAGTAGCTTTATAAATATCTGGTAATGCTAGTACTACTTCGTTATCTTTCGTTTTCAAAGTGTTCTTGAATATTTTTAGAGATGAACTAATTCATTCACATTTACTATCAAATAATTTAAAATAATATATTAGCAATATGAAATACTTTCTTAAGCTTGCAACCAGTAAAGCTTCTACATTAAAAGGGTAGAAGAGAAAAATTAGAGAAAATTACTAATAAATTTGAGAGAATCTGTTTTTATGAGAGGTAATAACATACCAAATATGAAAGATACTAAAGACAGCAAAGAAACAAGGTTACAATGAAAATATTTGGTATGTTATTACCTCTAATAAAAACAGATTCATAGCTCAGCAATATATTAATTATAGCAAATTATTAGCTTTAAAGTCTTCTCTATATTGTTAGCTTGGTCTTAGTTAATTGCTGAAAGTCTAAAAGGGTCAAAAAACATAAAGACCTATTATGTTTTTAAAAAGTATCAATAAGTACATTCCCAGGGCCAAAATTAAAATAAGATTTTTGCCTTTAAGATTTTCATGAAAATATATTTATAGATATATCAGATCTTACAGATGTAACTCACATAGCCCTGACAACAGCAGATGGGAATGAAATTTAATTCTCAAGGTTCTGGAGCTGGATAAAGCCTTAAGATCAACTGGTCCAGTCCTCTCATTTTCAGATGAATAATCAGGTTCAGAGAAATTGGATAAATTTGCCAAAGTTGCAAAGGGATGACAGGCAGACCCAGATGAATAGAGGCCAAATCTTTTGATTCTCAATTCTCGCTTCTTCCAATACACCAATCTGCTACAATGGTTAGAATAAAATGGAATAAACAATGGCAACTACAGAAAAAGACTTAATAGATTTTAAGAAATTTAAAGAGTATGTAAATATGTTAACTATTATAGAATAAGGATCAGGTTGTAAGAGTGCTATATTACCAATGCTTGACTTAGTGAAACAGGATCCCTTTGATTTATGAACAACTTCCTGATAACTAATATTCTTATTCCCAACTTCCTGATAACTGCTCTTATTTCCTCATGCTGAGAACAGATGTCAAGGAATTTAAGTTTGACATGCTCCTAGACTAACACAGCCCAGCTAAATCTACATATATCTAGTTTCTGCCCTTTTGTTCCACTGTCTCTCCCTCCTCCATTCGGGACTGCATCTAAGGGCACTGTACCACTAAACTGAAACCTCACCCCTTTTTATTTTTTACTTCAACACAGGGTCTCACTAAATTGCAGACACTGACCTCAAATTTGCAATCCTCCTGCCTCAACCTCCCAAGTAGCTGGGATTACAGGCAGGCATAACCAAGCCTGATTTCTCTTCTCTTAAAAAGGCTTTCTGTATCCCTGAGTCCCCAGAAAAGGCAATTTGAGAAAGAAAAAGATCTTTTGTATTTTCCTCAAAGCTGGCTTTGAATAAATTTATTTTTCTCACCAACCTGTCTCCTGAGAGTTTCAGTGGAGTGAGAAGCTGTAAAGCTTTCCCTCCCCATTACATTAGCATCTGGCAAATGGTGAAAATTCCATATATGTTTACCTTGAATGAATACAGATACAAAAAGTACTTCTACTATAAAATAGTTTCTATAGCAAATCATAAAACTCTGGTGTTGTGACAGATCATCTTCTAAACATAATTACTGTTAAACTCACAGCTTACATACAGGGAATCTGCTAAACCCTTTGTGTTCACGTCATATTGACAAAACTTAGAGATAAACCCAAATTAGATATGCTAAATTTTGATGTAATTATGTATGTGTCAGACGCAATGCTAATAAATCTCTTATTTCTAAGTAGCTGCCAAGTCCACTCATTTAAATTATAATTTCCTTTTGAGGGAAGCAGAAAATTGTTCTACTCTTCAAAAATTGGAGTTGATGTTTTTTCATATGGGAGGATGTTAAATCTAAGATAATACATTTAAATCATTATAAAGAGCAAGGATTTGCGGTTTTATAGTATTTGACTATACAAAATCATTAAAAGCAGCAATTAGGGATATCTCTAATTACTCATCTCAATAGTTCAAAGAAATTTCTTCTGTGATATCCAACAATACAATTTGTAACACACATTGTAAATGTAGTTTTAATCAAATAATCCACATTAGTGAATCATAAGCATAGTAATTATATGCTGTCCATCTCAAATTACAGTAATTAACTATAGTAAACAAGATTTAGAAGAACAGTTAATAAACAATAGACTAGTTAAATAAGCTACAGAGCATCTACATAATGGGTAAAATTGGTATTTTCTAAGAATATTTAATAATGTAGGAATTTAAATAGTATACTGCTTCATTTTGGGGGAGGTATTAGGGATTGAATGCAGGGGTGCTCAGCCACTGAGCCACATCCCCAGCCCTATTTTGTATTTTATTTAGAGACAGGGTCTCACTGAGTTGCTTAGCACCTTGCTTTTGCTGAGGCTGGCTTTAAACTTGAGATCCTTCTGTTTCAGCCTCCTAAGCTGCTAGGATTACAGGTGTGCACCACTGTGCCCGGATAATACACTGCTTTATTCTTAAAAGAAGTTTTTATGCCTTACAAAGTAAGTATTAATCTAGTAGGATCAAATAAAATGTAAATGTACTTTTCAAAGTGAAGTAATTCTATGGAAGAACAATACATCATAGTTTTTATGTGAGGTTTTCTGAGTAGTCTAACTGAATCCAGTATGCTTTTTGGGAGAACCTAGTGCACTGAAAAGAATGAATCCTCTTTAGGGAATACTGAATAAAGTATGCATATTTGCCCAGAGTTTTTCACAGGTTTTAAAAACAGGGATTATATTGCCAGACAATACCAACGATTGTGTTAACAATTATGGCCAGAGCCATATACTTCAATTTCTAACCTGGGCTTGAGGAATTATAGAAGAATTTAAGAAGACAGCTATCTATAAGCTAAAAGAGAGCATGAGGTGGAGGAAACTGAATGGAGAAAAGTCCAAAAGCAAGAAAAAGTATACTATCTGTAAAGACTTAATATTCAGTGATCATGAAGAAAAGAGTCAGTAAAAGAGAGGATGGAGAAACCAAGAATAAGACTGGAGAACTAAGCTGGGGCCTATCATGATTGAGTCAGGCTGAGTTTAGACTTAATCCTAAAGGCTAGCACAAATGATTAAACAATTTGACGCAAGAAAGAAAAACCACTAGGTGTGTATTTTTTTAAAGGTATTTTCTTACCACTCATCAAAAGATAAGGTCAATTTACTTTCTTTTTCTCTCCATATATAACCACAAACTCCTTGAAAATAAAGCCCTTGTTCCAAGCTGCTTTCTTAGTGCTTATTAGCTTATTGTCTGGCATCTAGCAGTTAGCCAAAAAATATCTGTTGAATAAATGTGAAGGCATACAGTTCTGTTCTTAATGGGTAATACAGAACAGCTGTATTCTGCTTGCAGTATGTGGAATGCGTCGGGGAAGATATGGAGCACACAACAAGAGAATGAGTAGAGTCAGACCAAATAGGCGATGATGTCCAAACTAGTACAGAGTGAAGCAGTAATGCTTGATAGATTTGATGGAGCAAAACTGACGTGACTTGATAGTTACTGAATAGATCACTGGTATCTGAGGGTAGTGTTGATATCCTCTTGAGAAAACTGAGGCATGCAAAAATTCGAGGGTTAATCTATCTCCGCTCATAGACAAGCCATGAACAGGTAAATCATTTTCCTTAAAATATAATTCTGGTAATTTACAAATACAGAAACAAAGGCTGAGACCTTAGATAATTTGCCTAAAGTGACTTGACTAACAGGCCTTGGAACAATACAATACAATACATCATAGTTCTGATAACTGAAATAGGCCCTGTAAAGCTAGAACAGTGGTTCTCCTAGAATCTTCTAGGAGAGAGAAGGGGAAGGGGAAGGAGGAAGAGGGTAAAAGGAAAGGGAGCAGAAAAGAAGGGAAGGAAAACAGAAAGGGGAGAGAGAATAGAAAGAAAAAAGAAAGTAATTTCAGTCTCACTCTAATGTATCAACAGAGCCACTGAAGTTCCTCAATTCCAAGTATAACTGTAACAGTTTTAGGGGGATCTAAATTTTCCAGGGGGGTCTCACTGAGTTAGTTTCTTAAGCCTTGCCATTGCTGAGGCTGGCTTTGAACTCACAATTCTCCTGTCTCAGCCTCCCAAAGTGCTGGGATTACAGGCTTGCGCCACCACGCCTGGCCCCTCATCCTAAATCTTAAAGACTACTTCCTCAGACATGGTTTACTAACCTACTCCATTTAAATGGGACCTCATTACCATAGCATCCAATTATTTTCTTCACAGTACTTAAAACACCACAGCAGGTTTCTTTCCACAAGAATGTGAACCCTCTGAGAGAATCTCATTCCCCAGGTCCACAGCCAAATCCCAAGTGCCTGAAATAATACTTGCCACATAGAAGACAATGAACTATGTGGGAAAGGAGGAAATAAGAGAAACGAACCTAGATGCTAGCAGACAATCAGCAAATATTATTAACAAATATTACTTGTTAAATTTGTTAAATATTATTAACAAATATTATTTACACTGTAAAATCAATTAAAAATTGAATACTGTACAGGAAAAATAGTGATTTTGATTTTAGAAAAGGTGATTATAGTAGTAATCAGGGAGAGCTATTGTCAGAATTTTTAGTCTTACCGTTCTCTTCCTAGTTATTTTAATGAAGAGTTAAAAAAAAAAAAAAAACAGCCCCTTCCTCTCTCTCTCTTTGTGATGCTGGCAATCTAAAGTAACTCTTAAAAGCCAGAAGAAGCCAAATATTAAATCATATGCCTCCACACCATCCTATGGCAACAGAAAATGAATGAAAAAATAAGAGACAATTTTAAACAGAGTAATGCTACTAGCCATTTAGGTGCATATTTCTAAGTCATATATGCTTAAGTTACTATTTTAGACATCACCTAATGACTTCCTGTTTTAGTAGACAAAGATTTGTATGACAAACTTTCCCACTAAATTGTATCCCTGTTTTTGGTTAAACTGATTACAGAAATACTACTTACTTACTTGTACAGCTAATAAATTTACTGTGATGATGTCCTCTTTCTTACAAATATTTTGCTATTTGTGTTCCTGTCTTTTCTCAGACAATGCTATTTACCTATTAACAGCTTTTTATTCCAAAAGCTTAAGCATATCTTTGAGACTACTTTTATGGATAAACCTCATTTTCTTTTTCAAATCAAATGGTATGTATATTGGCTATCTCTGTACAACAGGTGAAAATATCTCAATTTGGGACATTCTAAACTTTACTTTGGCTTCCTGTTGTGCTGAAAGACCATGACCAGGCACAACAGCTGACAATTAGTGGACAACAGAAGTAAATTGCTGATGGTTCATAGGTCTATCATGATTCATTCTACAGTTCTATGACCTTTTTGTTTTTTCTTTCATAGTATCTTCCTCTTTTCAAATTCCTTGTAGATGGTGGTGCCCAGCTATGCAGGAAACATGCTGACCACAACTCCTGCACTCTAATGGGCAGCAATCTTCTCTTTAGCTCAACCTTTTCCTCCAGCAATAATTGCTCCTGCATGACCCATTCTCCTGCCTGCAGGAACAGTTACACCAGCAATGGACACTACAGGCTTGGCATTTGGACCTGAATTATGTTGCTTCAAATATTCTGCATCATTTTCTTCTGCATAACTACCAATTTCACCAATCAATATGATGCCTTATGTAGCTGAATTATTCAGAAAGATTTCAAGGCAGTCAATAAAACTGGTTCCATTAATGGGATCATCTCCAATGCCAACACACAAGGACTGGCCCAATCCAACTTGTATTGTTGGGTAATCTGCTTCATAAGTCAGGATGCCAGATCTGGACACAATACCAATTCTTCCTTTCTTGTGAAAATGGCCAGGCATGATGCCAATTTTGCATTCTCCAGGATTGATGACTCCAGGGCAGTTTGGCCCAATTAGCCTTGTCTTTCCCTGGTGCAGCAGTTTGTGCTCAACCTGTACCATGTCCTGTTGTATAATGCATACAATCAAGGGCATTTCTGCCTCAATAGCTTCATCAATGGCTGCAGCAGGAAAAAGAGGAGGGACATAAATGACAGACGCTGTTGCTCCTGTCTGTTCTTTGGCCTCCTTCACAATATTAAAGATAGGTAAGGGGATGGGGTTGTGGCTCAGTGGCAGAGCGCTTGTCTCGTACATGTGAGGCACTGGGTTCGATCCTCAGCACCACATAAAAAATAAATAAACAAAATAAAGGTATTGCGCCCATTTATAACTTAAAAAAAAAAAAAAAAAAAAAAAAAGACAGGTAAACCCAGAAGTGTCTTGCCTCCTTTCCCTGGAGTGGTTCCTCCCATGAGTTTGGTGCCATAGTCCAACGCCTGCTGGCTATGAAAGGTGCCCTGCTTACCAGTGAAACCCTGGCAAACGACCTTCGTATTTTTATCAACACAAAGATGTTTCTAGGAAGCTGTAGAAGAACAATGACAAATTGCACTCTGTTGCAGCATGAAGATGCGCAACAGCAGGCAAGTGGCAGCCAGGCCGCTGTTGTCAGAGGCCATAGTCATGGTGGCAGCTGCAGTGACTAAGGCTATATAAACCTCATTTTTGGTGAGGAAAAAAGGTCTATTTTCTGTTCTCTTGCTCTAGTTTGAACTGGATGATCATTAGATTCACTGTGCGAGTGTCATCTTGGGATGCCTGTTTTGTTGCTTTCCTGTATTAGATTTTCTTTTTCCCAGCTCCTATGTTTCTTTTCTTGCTACTTTTACTCATTTTTATTAGCGTATAAGGTATACTAACTTCCCAAGAAAGACTGCTTAAGAATTCTATCATTTTTATTATCTTATGTAGTAGACACCACTAACTGCGTGATCCAATAGCTATATCCAAACCCCTTCCCCAGTGCACTACATGAAGACTAGAAAAGCTAAATACTTGCTTTCCCAGACTCTACTGAAGCCAGGTTTCATAGTTCTAGTCAATGAAATAAATGTACATAGAATCCCACATGGAGTTTGCTGGGCACATTTTGTTTTGCTTCTTTCTTTTCCTACCTGGAACAAAGGAGGTATGTTTGAGGTGCTTCACACAACTTGCCAGCATGAGGCTATAGGTTCATGTTAAAAGACAGTATAACAGAAAGAATGAACCCAGGGGTTTTGGTATAACTCTTCAATCACCACATCAATGCCAGATGGTCTAACTTTGAATTTCTTATTCTGTGAGAGAAATGATTCTGTAATTGTTTAAGCCACTGTTTAATGTCATTTCTTTGTCTACCACCACCAACCTTGAAATGGGGATGAACTCAGGGTCACTTTACTACTGAGCTACATCCCCAGTCCTTTTTATTTTTATTTTGAGACAGGGTCACCTCCTGCCTCAGTCTCCTGAGTAGCTGGGATTACAGGCATGTGCCACCAGGCCTGGCATTTAATGGATTTTGGATTACTAGTAGGAAAAGACATTTCACTCATCAACCTTGCATGTATGAAAATAATACTTTTCCCTTTTGTTTCATTGTTTCGTCTAGAAAGAAAATTCCAAGTTGATGATAATTTTCTCTCAGAATTTTCAAGAACATAATTCCCTCTTATCTTATAGCTTCTAATGTTGCTGAGAATTTCTACATCCTTTGAACTTCATTTTGCTCTAGAAACTTTTAAGAACTTCTCTTTGTATCAGATAAGTGGAAATGCACAATGCATAATGATGTGACTTCATGGTAAGAGGATTGCGTGTATTTATTCATTAAATTCAGTTTACTGACTTCTGTAGAAGACCATTTATAATCTGGAGGTTAATCCTTTTTAATTTGAGGAAATTTTCTATTATTATTTTAGTCTCTTATACTCTTATTGCTCACATAAGAAAACAATAGATTTTCTGGATTGACTGTTTTTTGGGCGGTTGGGGGATACTAGGGGTTGAACCCCTGAGCTACATCCTCAGCACTTTTTATTTTTTATTTTGAGACAAGGTCTTGTTTAGTTGCTTAGGACCTTGCTAAGTTGCTGAGGCTAGCTTTAAACTTGTAATCCTCCTGCCTCAGCCTCCTAAGCCACTTGGATTTTAGGTATGGACCATGGTGCCTGGCCTGATTTTTTTAAGACCCTTATTTTAAATTTCCAGCTCTGTCTCTACTTTTAGGGAGATTTCCTTCTGTTGATCTCACAATGTTTCTACTTTTTTTGTTCTAACAAAACACATTCCTTAAAAGCTACTTTTTCATCTATCTCAGATTGTATTCTACTATAATTTAATGGATATATCTTTTTCTCTAAGAAGGTGATTGTGATTATTTTCTATTTACTGTGTCCTGTGCATTATTTCAGATTTGTTTAGATTTTGTCTTTCTCTCATGGGCAAGGCCCTAACCCAGAAAATGCCTAATAAGCTGTATGGCAAAAGCGAAGAAATAAAAACTTACTAGAAATCTATGTGTGCACAGTGGGCAACATTGTAGGAATACTGGGCTGTGAACTGGCCACTGAGTTGGGGACTGGACAGCAAGATTAACCATTTTACTGGTTGTGGAATAAAGCTCCAGAGAGTGAACCTCTTGCTTTCTGTCTAGCAGAAAGGACTGGAGTAGAGTCCTCCAAGTCAAACTACTCTATAGGTAGTTTTTATACTTCGGTGCTATCTTTTATTTTTAGGAGAATATTTATATGTTCTTCTTTCATATGAACAATTTCAAGAAAAATATATTTTTCTGGTTCTGTCTCTATTTTAGAAACCTAACCAACATAGCATCCAGAAATGATATGTATAAAACAGGTGTCTTTATTCTCATTTTATCCATATTCAAAACAACCAGCAATTTAAATTCTACCTTATATATATAGTAGCATTTTAAACCACTGGGCTTTTTCAAAGCCATTCTATTGGGTATAGAAATCACAGGTAAATCAACTACTGTGTAGGGTAACCGTAAGTTAACAAAACAAGACACCTTTGAGAGTGAAAAGAGAATTATTAATAATTATGACAGGGTAATATGCATAAACTGGACAAATCAGTTACCCTATCACTAGGAGAACAACTTCTTACATACTGAGCTTATAAACTTATGTTACCAATACCATGAAGTCTTCCCTCAGCACAAAGATATTTCCTACTATGCTGCTGTCTAATCTATAGGTCTCTACAGTAAAAACAGAAGGTGGAAAGAATTAGCAAATATAAAATACTATAGTTTTTAAGATATTGTTTCTTGCAACATTTCCCCCCCATAAGTGTGTAAACACACATGCACATGCACGCACACACACACACACAAATTACTTTAGAAAGTCACAAGTCTTTCTGCTTGAATAAAGTAACAATAGTTACTCACATATTTTTAAATAGATTTGAGGAGTTTTTCTTCCTCTTACTTAGAAATTACTTCAATTAAAGAAATAGAGAAAGGGTAAAGATGGTTTAAAAGAAAATGGGTTAGAGTTTTCTACCTAAAGTAGTTAAGGCATGAGAGGAAATCCCTAAATGCTCTTACCCATCCCAGAGTCTTTCTTGGTGCCATCTGATATTATGTCTACATGATCAGAGTCCACATCATAACTAAAAAAATCATTTAAATAGGTCTTTGATCGTTGGCCTCCAAACACATATAAGCAACGATTTTTCTGAAAAAGAAGAAAAGGACAAAGAAGGGAGAAATTTGTCATTTTTGTGAAGAATTCAGAATGGTTCTTTTAAAATTTAAATCACTACAAATGTAGTTTATGGCAGATCCCATGCAATGAAGAATCATGCTAAAATAAAGAGCAAAGAGAAGGCTCTCTATATACTGCTAAGAGATGACTTTCCAGGATATCCTGTTAAAGTAAAAAGGCAAGGTGCTAAATAATGTACACAGGTTGCTTGCTGCCTTTGTGTAAGAAACAACAAGTAATATCTGTATGTATGAGAGAGAGAGATAGACAGAGAGAGAGAGAGAGAGAGAGAGAGAGAGAGAGAGAAAAGGTTCATGTGTGCTGCGTGCATGAGCTGAGTGTATATGTGTGCATTTGCTACAGCTTTTTTTTTTTTTAAACTATGGAAGGATAAACCAAAACCTAATAAAGGATAGTTACTTACAGGGAAATGATCAGAGCTCTTTTTTTATCCCAGTCCAGAAAACAGAGATAAAAATCAAATCTCTCATTTGTATGTACCAGCCTCCAGAACTATCTATGAGAAATAAACTTTTGTTGTTTAAAAGCCACTCAAAAAAACAAAATACAAAAAAACCTAGAGCTCACAGCCAACTGTGGTGGTGCACACCTGTATTTCTAGTTATTCCAAAGCCTGAGGGCAGAAGGAAGGTAATAAGTTCAACACCAGCCTGAGCAACTTAGCAAGATTCTGTCTCAAAATAACACAAAAAGGTCTGGGGATGTAGCTCAAATAGAGCTCGCCCAGATGTAAGTGGCCTTGGGTCAATTCCTAACACCAGATTGGGAAGAAAACCCTGAAAAACAAACAAACAAAAAACAAGATCTCTTCAAAAAGTAACTTGAGTTATGATTTTGACTCTAGTATTGTGTGTGTTATTATTTACTCAGAAAACAAAAATAAAAACCTCTGAAATTTGAAGGAAAAAAAATATCTGTACATACAGATATGACTAAATGGAAACATCACTATACAGAAAAAGTAGTATCTGTAGGGCTTTTTAATTCACAATTTTTTGGCTAGTCATTCCTATTAGTTAAATCCTAAACTGAAAAATAATCAAAAAGCAATCTCAAACAGCTTTCAGCAATTTTTGTTGTTAGCTTCATTATGCGGAAAATTATTATAGATAAAGCAAGTAATACAGTACTGTTACATGAAGTAGAGTTTTAACCTTAAAACATACACAAGTACAAAATCAAAGTCATTACATTAAAAAAAAATCTTCAATTGGAAGATTAAAAAAAATATAATTTCAATCCACAGTTGGTTGAATCTTAGAATGCATGGATATGACAACTATATTAAGATAAAATACTTGAGATCTGCTTTAACCCATTAAGTCTCAAGTTTTCAATTCTGCAAATATTTCAACAAAATTGACAAAAGTACATTAAAACAGGTAGAAATAATAATCTAGAGTTTATATAAATTATTATATTAATTTTTAAATAGTAATTATAGTAGTTAATATTATAACTACATTCTTAGTTTTATGACTATATTAAATGTTATATACTATGTTTTAGGTTTTTATACGTGTTCCATATCTAGGAAAATGGGACAAAATGGGCTAAAATACTCCAGCACAATAAAATTTAAGAATAAAAATCAAAGGCACATCAAGGAATGAAATAAGGGCAGAATAGATATGTGAGAAATGAACAGTAGATTATTAATTATTGTTTGAACTCATAAGTGAGTATACAGAAATTTATAATTATACTTTTCTCTCTACTTCAAGAGAGAGGTTTTCCTTGTGCTATAGGAACAGATAAAAATATTGCCCTTCTAATTACTAAAAGTCAGTGAGTGCAAAGTGAAAGGGAAACAGCTACACTACCTAGATAAGCAATAAAATTAGACATAAAATTGTCTAGATTAGTATTCAGGTAACAACTACTTAGGAGTTACTAGGTTGATGGAAAGAGTCTCAGAAAAAAACAGTTCTCTGTTAAAGGAAGTTTTATTTTTCTCTATCATTGCTACACTAATCACTTATTTCTGATTAAGCTTTGTCCTCTTAGTGAAGATTTAGATTTCACTACTTCTTTTCTACAAAAATATACATGACAAAATAACACAATGCAATGTACAGAATATTCTTACTGAATGGAATAACATGCAGTGTCCTATCCGAGACTGGATGTCCTCAGGCCCAGCATTACAGGAGTCCTCTCGAAGAAGTTTCCAGGTTTGACATTGACAGTTGAAAGCAAACAACCCACTAAATTGTGGTTCACTGGCTCTGCTGTCATCTACGCTGCCATTACATGTCAAAATTCTACCACCAAAGGTGTAGATCATATGTTTTTCTGAGTCCATACACATCTATCAGAACAAGACAACAGATTAGTTTTAGCTTCTTCTGACATATGTGCCCAAATGAAACCAATGTGTGCAGTTTTACATTCTCAAACAACAATCTGAACTTGTCTTTAATGACACTAAACACCACCCCCTGCTTATCATACGAACATACTGCAACACTGTTCACTGGCAGAGATTCAGGATACAGTTCTAAATATCTTTCTAGGTTCCCATTTGTACCAGTGAGAATAAAACATGTTAAGTCAAAGAACTTCCTGCTTTCTTGAAATTACATAATTTTTACCAATGATACATCATATGCTGATTTATTCCTAGGAGTGAACGCTAATCATACACTATGGGAGAATAGAAATCATACCCTCATTTTCATCCTCCTTATAGAAACCCCCTACTTCCTGTTCTAGGCAACCTATTAATATTGCTTCAATTTAATAAGAGAGCAGGTATGCAAATTAGTGATGCAGCTAAATTCACTCCTACATTTATTTTACAAAATTCTCTAAATTTAATTCCTTTTGAATTAAGTTATGCAATTCATGTTCAAAAGCCAACCTTGATTCTTCCATTTTTTCAACTAATTACAGCTTTTCATAAAAATATGTAGGAAACAGTCATTTGTCACAACAATAAGAATCAAATTCTATTTCAAAGAATATGTAAGTCTAAGCTGGAAGTTAATCTGTTAAACAGAGTGACATTTATAAAGAAAAATCATATACACAAAATATGGTATGCTTTTCCTAAAACACAAATACCAGCCTTTATGCCTTCAATTTTCTTCTCCCACCAAATCATTTTTGTCATTTACCTATTTTTAACAAAAAGCTGTTCAAATAATTTTAAAGATTGTTTTTTAAAAAGTATTACTATAAAAAGAAAAGAGTCTAGCATCTCCTAATCTTTACCTACCACTAAAAGTACCTATCCTCATTTGCCATTTCCCAGGTTTCTTGATTTCAATAAGATGAAAGTACTATTTTTCCAAGGGTGAAATCATGGTGATTATGTCAAAGTTTTTGTGACACTGGCATTGCACAGAAAGTGTTCTCACTTTTTAATCTTAATTCTTCATATCATTAAAAAAATAATCCACACATTGCTAAAGATAACTCAGTTGGCCCCACTCAGATACGATACCTCTGACTAGGGTGTCACTGAGGCTAGGTCACATTACCCTGTCCTAAGTACTTACTAAGACTCATCTCTCCAAATAACTGGAGATCGTGCAGAAAATCTTGAGGGGCTCACATTGAGTGAGTTTATTTTCCATTTTCTTAAATTCACAGATATATACTAATGGCCAATCTCTATTTATCGAGCCCTTTATGGTTCTATTTCATGTAGCTACAAGAGAAATGTTTCTTTTCTTTTGGTGATATTTAAGCTTAATTGATCATTATTTATCTAATAATTGTCATCTTTCTTCAGCTCTGGAAACTTTTGTTTTTTTCCTTGAGTACAATTTCTTGAGATTTTTATTTCATTATCAAATATTTAATTCATAATTTGTAGATTTCTTTCATGGAAGCACATCTTTCAGAACTACTTTAAAAATATCACTTTAACTTCGTTTTCTTCAGTGTATTCTACTAGGTATTTTCTTTAATTAATAATTTGTTGAGTTGGTACCCTTCTCTCATTAGTTATTGCCAAATAACTGGATAGGAGGGGTATTCCTCATTGTATCTGAAAATCCCTATTCATATGCCTACTGCATATACCGTCTCAGGGGACTGGATAGGGAGAAGACAGGTGCTACGAGGTTCTGCAGCAGCCAGTGCCCTTTGCTTTTGTCTTTCCAGCCCCAATATCCACATTCAACATTTTATCTGCAGTTATCACTGCCAAGTGCTTGCTTCATGGTATTGGAAAATACCCAGCTATTTAGTCACAAACTACTTATTTAATGTTTGCTCCATCTATATAAATTTTGAAACTCAAGCTATTTCCTACCTTTTGGTATTATCTTAAGATGTCCTAGTTTCTTCTGGTTGAATCTGATCCTACTTGTTTTCTACCTTTTGGGAAAATTCCACAAATTTTTGAGATTCTCTGAAGACATTGTTTTTCGACACTATTGCTAATGTATTTTCATTATTTCAGAGGACATTGGCAAAGAAGACATCACAAGTATATGTTCAGCCTGCCAATGACCCATTTGGCCCAGGGAGAATGTCACTGAGCTAAGATCATTAATTCTTTTATCAAATTTTTTTTCCTACTAGCTTGCCCTCCATTTTATAGTAATTTCTTCAAAATGTTTCTATTCAATAGGTATTTTGGCTTAATAAAAAATCTTTGGCTCACACTGTCTTTTCTTGAATATTTTCTTTTTTCTTTTTTTGGTACTGGGGATTGAACTCAGGGGCACTTGACCACTGAGCCACATCCCCAGACCTATTTTGTGTTTTATGTAGAGACAGGGTTGAATATTTCCTTTATGTTGCTCTATTGTCTTTTGACATTTGCTATGTTGTGAATATAGGTAGTGTCTCTCCAAAAGGTTCATGATTTAAAGGTTTAGTCCTCAGGGTAGTGCTACTGGGAAGTGCTATGGTCCTTAGGTAATGGGGGGGGGGGTGCGACCCACAACAGTGATTCTGGGAGAACAGCCCACCCTCTCTTTTGCTTCCTGGCTCATGATTTAAGTGGTTTACTCTGTCACATTTCTTGCCATGATGTGCCATCCTTGCCAAGAGGCCCAAACAAAGGCACCACCTGATCTTAGACTGGAACCTCCAGAACTGTGAACCAATATAAACCTTTTTCTCTTTATAAGTTAACTGCCCCACTGAGTGTAGATGTAGAGAAATCTAGTGCCAGTCTCATTTCAGTTCTTTTATAGGTGATTTCATCATTTTGTCTAATGGCTAAAAAATAATTTCTTTGTCCTTTTAATCTAATGTAACTATACTCTTAGAGTTAAATGTGTAGGTCGTTTTCCCCTGAATATAGTGTGAACATTTGATATGGAGAAAGCCATTTTTCACTAAATTTTTTTTGAATTTTGTTCCAGTCCATTGTTTTGGTGGTTGTTCTTCTTTTCTTTCTTTCTTTTTTGTTTTGTATGTTTGTTTGTTTTTGGTACTAGGGATTGAATTTAGAGGCACTTTACTACTGAGCTACATCCCAAGTCATTATTTTTTATTTTGAAACAGAGTTTTGCTAAGTTGCTCAGGGCCTTGCTTAGTTGCTGAGGCTGGCTTCAAACTTGCAATTCTCCTGCCTCAGCATCCCAAATTGCTGGGATTATAGGCGTGTGCCATTGCACCTAGCTGGTGTTCTTCTTTAAGAGGGCTCCAATTATGTACATGCTGGCTTTCCTTTGTCTAATCTCTGTAATTTTCTGGCTATTTTTAGTCTCTTTATTTTTCTTTTCTTTTATACCACTCTTATGATCTACGATAATTACCTATTCTTTATGCTCCTGTAGATTAGTGTTCATTTGGAAAAGTGATATGGTGGTTTTCTTCAATTTCTTTCATGAGTTCTACCAAGTCTGGTTTTACCTGCTCCTATTATTTAGCTATCTGCTCTGCATTTATAGATTTATGCTTTGTAGTTTTCTTCAGAGTTTCAAGCTTCATTAACTCATTTAATTCATGTTACAATTTTGGGATACAATTTCACCTGCTTTACCGTGAAGGAAGGTCTTGCTATTATTTTTCTTTTCACTGTTTTTCGTTGAAGTATCTCTCTAAGGATTTAGTATTTATTGCTGTTCACAGTATTTCATATTTAAGTGTGTTGTTTTCCCTGAACTGGGAACCTTTTAGAGGATTCTAATGTAATTCCAATGGAAGGGGCATGATCTTGCTCAACAATTTCTTCCTCTGTTGCTACTGAACTGAATGATTTCTTGAAAATGTGGTGATTCTGTGAAGTCATGCCTTCTCTAACTCTATGAGCTTCATCTGATTTGGGGGGCTCTATCTCAAGCTTTGAGTTCCTCCAGTTCCTTACTAGCTATTGATTGCAGAAGGAGCCACTGTGCCCCCACTGTCACAGTGTTTCCTGCACATTTAGAAAATGGTGTTTTCTGACATTTACCACCTCTGGACCTTTCTGGCACTCTCCACATGTTAATTCACTGACCACAGTGCTGCTCATCTCCTAAAACTTCCCACCATGATACGCCATTGCCAGGCTCCTGCATTCCCAGTTCTCTTCACTGATTGTTGTGGGCTTCAACACAAGTTCTAACTATTTTGGTTGTTTTTGGATAAACTTGAAAGAAGTTAGTTTTAAAGCAAAGAATTAACAAAAATCTGGAAAGATTTTAAAACAAAAAGACTTGGGTTTTGACTCCTACATAAGACTTTAGACTTATGCTTGATTTTGTCATAACTCTAGCACCCTCTCCCATTTCCCAAGTACTAGATAATGCTATCATCAACACAATGTGACAGATCTCAAGACTTTTCTCCTCCTCATTCCAAAAAAAAAAAAAACCTTTGGAAATGGGCTGAACCAAATAAAACTGCTTATAAAAATTCAAAGTGGTTACTGCTTTATTTGACCTATCCTGAAATGATATGGAATAAGTATTCAAAGACAGATACCACGAGAATGACAGTGACGGAGGATGATGATGATGACTATATGAACATTAGTATCAAAATGACTTACAGTATTACAGCATGCAGCCTCCCTGTCTACAACACCATTACATGACTTCTATTAGTACTGAGTTTAACTCTAAACTAGCATATGTCAAATTCCTACCTAGGTTCCTAAGTTTCTGGCTATAAACAAAACTGAGTATATTTTATTCCATTTGGAAGAAAAGTTCAAGATTTCAAATTCCTGAACTCATTATAAATTGATTTTAAATTTCTGCCAGGATGTTAGAATAAAAAAGATTGAAAGAGCAAGTTGTTATTGTTATAATTTATGGATATTTATCATAAAACTAAATTTGTTTTTTCTTAATACTGTTCTATTTACTCTCCATACCAAAGTTCTTATGAATTAGCAATTATGTTCTGAGATCTTGATACCTCAGCTTACAACAAATTCAGGGTAAAATTTTAAAGAATAACATTATACATACTAAAACAATCACTTTTATAATCTGTCATAGGTGTTTGTAGTGTTTACTATTAGACCACTCTGCACAACATCAAAAACATAGTCTAAAAGCAAGAATTACTCATCACTAATTAATTCCACTACATATTTAATTGTACATCAAACCTGATGATCAAACACCAGTTTTGGCCCTCCATCGGCAGCAGTATCTTCACTTAATAACATCCACGTGTTTGTGTCAATGTCATAACGATAGAAGTCACTTTTTAGAGATTTGCTGTTCCTCACAGAGGAATCCAAATAACGTCCCAATGTGTAGATCTGCCTCCGCTGAATGTCAATGCACATTTTATGACATGATCTGGCACTAGGACCATTCTGTAGAGAGAAAAAAAGGGTGAGCAGGGAGGGAGATTCAAATAACAAATAACAAAAAATAAAATTAAATGTTCCTTTTGTTACTTTTCATTAAAAGATTTTCTTAGAAACTGATATCAAATCAACTAATATGGATTCAACATTAGGCTTAAATCTCTGAAAAGAGCAACAGAAGCACTAGGAGACACAAATCTTACCCTGGAAAGGCTTAAAATCTACCAGGAAAGATAAATCAAATTATTCTTTATACTATGACACTGATTTGCAAATTGTATATGACTTCTATCATGTACTAATTGCATTTTATTTGTGCATGCAGTTCAATTCCATACTACATGTCAATTTACTTTAAGACACTTTTGGCCTTTAAGAACATTTCTGTATTTCTCACCAGAATATATGACAAAACAAGTATTCTAAGAATATTTAGTATCAGTGAATGTCAAAATTGGAAAGAAACTTAAAAAAAAATTCTCTAATTATCTCCTTTTAAATATGAGGAAATACAAGCCTAGACAGAGAATAGATGCAATCTGTAGGCAATAAAAACTATTAAAGGTTTCCAGAGCAATATACCATATAAAAAAGCAGTGTTGCAGCCTAGGGCTGTAGCTCAGTGTCGAGTGCTCCCCCTGCAGGCACAAAGCCTTGGACTCAATCCCCAGTACTGGAGGGTAGGGAGTGGGGGACACAGTACTATAAGAACAATAATATAGCAGAATTAACTTGATTAAATAAAAAAAATATTAGAAAGGAAGAACAGTTTGACAATTAGTGCTATTAATCCAGATAGTAAGTTGATTTGAATCTATACGATTAACTATTTTAAAAACTTACTTTTGAAGAGTTTGTCAAGATTTCAGAAGATAAAGTGGAAATTTTATTTAAGAAAGAACTGACTCCATGTGTCATCCTCAGAGAAAAGGAGGACAATAAAAGACTAGGTACTGAAATGCCTCCTTGTGTTCCTAAGAACCTAGCCAAGTCAAAGGAACAATGACAGCAAGTCTGGGCTGGAATCTCCACATTAATTTTACCTTGATGGACACTGGTTTTCTCCCATGAATGCTAGGAATTAAGACGGGTTAGCATTATTCACAGAATATCCTGCATTCTTTCTTGCATGCAGGTCAAGTTCCTTGGGATGCTATTCATACAATGGAACACAGCAAGCTAAGCTAGCAATGCCACTGCTTCTGCAGCCAAGTTTATAAAGGTCCTCTCCTTAATTGGTGTTGAACTGAGGACACTTGTTCAGTCAGCCACCACTGGATAAGGCATCTTGAGGAATGGAGATGCTATTTTCTGGCCAAGCACCATGAAGGACAGAGATGATAGTCCAGCCTATCACCACTAGACTTTCTGAAGTTATTTCAAGAGGCACAGAGGCATGAGTTGGCAAAGCACTATGAGGAATGGAGGTGCTATTTGTCTAGCCTGTCATCACCAGAACTTTCTTGTAAGGGACTGCTACGCAGTCTCTGGGTACTTTCTTTGGACCCTTGGCAACGTACTCCACTGGGCTAGCACAAACTAGGCTGTGGACAGTACACTCCATAATTAACCTCAAAAACAAATATGGGATAACATATAATAAATCTGTCGTATTTCCTAGAACATGAAATTTGAGATTTAAATTAAAAAGTAATCAAGTTTCTTCCTTCAGTTAAATTTGCACTTAAGTACTTCTAAAATGCTGAGCAAATTAGACCCTAAGCACTAAGAAAAAGGGTAAAAGAAATTAATAGAAAACATTAAAACAGAGAAAATTAACAGCTGGTTATTTGAAAGACTAACAGCATTCTATACTACTAACAAGACTAAATTTTTATAAAGATAGACAGAAATATAAACTGCCATCATCAGAAGTGAAAGTACTACAGACTCTAAAAATTAAAAAGAAAATAAAGGTCTATTAAGAAAAACTATGTAGGTAAAATGAACATACTCCTTAAAAAATACATAACAGCAAAACAACATGGGATGAAAAGGAAAAATGTGAAATCCTTGTATTTATTGAAAAATTAAATTTACAACTTAAAATCTTCCCATAAAGAAATTTCCAAGACCAGATTTCTGTCCTGGTAAATTTTATCAAATACCTAAGGAAGAAATTACATCAATTTTAGACAACATTATTCAGACTATATTGGAAGAAGAAAAATTCCATTTTAAAATCTACATTCTACTCCATTCTAACTTAACATAACACTGAAATCAAAAGACAATCTTACAAAGAGGGGGATAGCAATAACAAGAGAAGGGAAAGGAAATCAAGAAATAATTTACCAGCAAGTATCCCTTATGAACAAAGATGCAAAGTTAATCTTTTATAAAATATTTACAAATAAAACAGCAATATATAAAAAGAATATTTAATAACAAAAGGAATGCAGTTGATTTTACACATGAAAATCAATCAAGGTGATTTATCACATTCACAGAATAAAGGGGAAAACATGATTATATCAATACCAATTAAGAAAACAATTTGATAAAATTCAACATACATTTATAATACTCACATGCAACACAAAATCATGAAACTCAGCAAAATAGGAATAGAAAGGAAATGCACTTCAATATGATAAAGAATATGAGAAAACCTGAACTCTAATCTGTCATTTAATGGTGACACTCTGAATATTCTCTTGCTAAGAACTGAACAAGACAAGGATGTCTATTCTCATCACTTCTATTTAACAATGGAATGGAAGTCCAAGTCAGTGCAATAAGGTATTAAAAAGAAAATACAAGAAGAAATACAATCAATCAACAAATATATGAAAAAATGTTCAACATCTCTAGCAATTAAAAGAAATGCAGATCAAAACTAAGATTTCATCTCACTCCAGTCAGAATGGCAATCATCAAGAACACAGGCAACAAGAAGTGTTGGTGAGGATGTGGGGAAAAAGGTACACTCATACACTGCTGGTGGGACTGCAAATTGGTGCAACCACTATGGAAAACAATATGGAGATTCCTCAGAAAACTTGGAATAGAACCGCCATTTGACCCAGCTATCTCATTCCTCAGTTTATATCAAAAGGACTTAAAATCAGCATACTATAGTGATGCAGTCATGTCAATATTTCTAGCAGCTCAATTCACAATAGCCAAACTATGAAAATGACCTAGGTGCCCTTCAACAGATGAATGGATAAAGAAAATATGATATATATATTCAATGGAATACTACTCAGCTTTAAAGAAGAATGAAATTATGGCATTTACCGGTAAATGGATGGAGCTGGAGAATATCATGCTAGCAAACTAAGGCAATCCCAAAAAACCAAAGGCCAAATGTTTTCTCTGATATGCAGATGCTAATTCACAATAAGGTGGTGGGGGTGCTAGGGAAAAATAGAGTTACTATGGATTAGGTAAAGGAGAGTGAATGGAGGGGAGAGGAGAGGGTCTGGGAGTAGGAAGGATAGTAGAATGAATCAGACATTATTACCCTATGTACATATATGACTACATGACCAATTTGATACTACAACATGTGCAATCATAAAAATGAGAAATTATATCCCATCTATGTATATCAAAGTGCATAAAAGGATTCTACTGTCATGTATAACTAATTAAAACAAATTTAAAAATTAAAAAAAAAGAAAAAGAAAAACCAGCTACAATTGTGACATGTGGAAAAAAAAAATAACAAAATGTTATGATGAAAAAAAAAACACCCCAGAAAGGAACAAGTGTCTCTATTCATACATAATACAACTGTTGTTTAAAATGTCCTGAGAAATAAAAAAATCTATTAGAAATAAGTGAACTTAGCAAAAATAACATGATACAATATTTTTTAAAATATTGTTACTTTTCCAAGTGTAACTTGAACTCATGGTACAAATGTGCTATTTCTTTTAGTTTAAGTCTGTGCTATTCAATAAAGCAAGTATCACACATTTTTTTTAAAAAAAAAAAAAAAAAATATTGTTACTTTTCCATATTACCAACAAGTGGAAACTAAAAAAAAAAAAAAACTTTTAAAATTCCACTTAAATATACACACACAAGATAAAATATACTGGAATAAATTCAATTACAAAATCCAATAACCCTAATGTGAAAACTCCAAAAGTGGAGATTAAACCATGTTCATGGATTAGAAGACTTAATATCATTAAGACATCAATTCTTTCCAAACTGATTTACAGATTCATCACACTCCCTGTCATAACTGAAAGTTTTAGAAACTTGACAAGGTAACTATAAAATTAATACAAAAATGTAAAAGACCTTGGGGCTTGGGTTGTGGCTCAGCGATACAGTGCTCACCTAGCATGGGTGAGGCACTGGGTTCAATCCTCAGCACCACATACAAAATTAATAAATAAAAATAAAGTTAAAAAAATGCTAAAGACCTAAAAGAGCCAAAATTATTTTTAAAAAGAACAAAGAGGTCCCCAGCAGCTGGGGAGACTGAGGCAGGAGGATCAAAAGTTCAAGGCCAGCCTTAGCAATTAGGCTCTAAGCAACTTAGCAAGATGCTGTCTCTAAATAAAATATAAAAAAGACTGGGAATGTGGCCCAGTGGTTAAACACCCTTGGGTTTAATCCCCAATGTCCCCCCGCCCCCTAAAAAAGAACAAAGAGGTCTTACACTGCTGCACCCTATGAGTTACTATAAAACTACAGTAATTAAAAGAATGCTATATTGGTGTAAGTAGAGACCATACATAATGAAACAGACTAGACAAACAGCTATATCCTCAGCCCGGAACAACTGATTTTTGACCCAGGTGCCAAAGCAAATCTTCAGAGAAAGAAAACAGGGAGCAATCAAATTCTCATATACCGTTGGCAGGCATATAAAATGATACAACAACTTTGGAAAAGGTGTTAACAGTTTAATGAAAGGAGGCTAAAAAGTTAAGAGATTGATGAATAATAGTATATTTTCATACTCTTAAAATGTTTCCCACAAAGTATTAATTATAAAGAGGAGGAATCTGGTAGGCACCTGCTTAATCAAGTGATCAAAGCTAACATAAGATGAACTGAAATAATGTGTCTGTTTCTTGATTCGTTATACTGAGAAGCCAATGTAATCCATGTGTTATGCCCGCTAAAAATATATAATAGTTAATTTGAACTGTCAACTTGATTGGATTAATAGATGCAGATGATTAAGTGGATTATGAGTGTGTCAGTGAGGGTGTATCTAGGAATGATTGATGTGTAGGATAGTCAACTGAAATGGAGACATTCCCTAAGTGTGGGCAGCACCGTCCAATAGGATGATGGCTTGGATGGAATAAAAGTTGGAAGAACAAGGACGCAGCAAAAGATGCAAGCTTGATTCTTTCTGAACAGGTTCTTGATTGCTGCTGCAGTTTTCTGAGGATATCAGACTCTTGCTTCTTCACTTTCCCAAAGTGGACTCTGCCAGTGATTCTCCAGGGAGTTTCCAGGGTAGCACTATTGATCCCTCTTGTTCTGGGACTTCAGCCTCTTGAAATGTGGCAGCTGCTGGTTCCTCCAGTTCTCTAGCCTGCAGATGGACATTGTGGACTATCCAGCTTCTGACTGCTTAAGCCAACATTATAAATCCCCTTTCTATAATTGTACTTCCTGTTGATTCTGTTCCTCTAGAGAACTCTAATACAAAATGCACAAAATGAATCCAATCATAAGGAATTATCAGGCAAAGTCAGTTGAGGGACAGTCTACAAAATAACTCCCTGCACTCTTCAAAAATGTCAGAGTTAAAAATGATAAAGAAAGGTCGAAGAATAGGAGACTAAAGAAGCATGACAACAAAATGCAATGCATGACAATGGATTAAATCCTGGGTCAGAGGCTGTGGGGATGGAGGATGACAATGAGATGCCTTTAAAGGACAACTCTGGGTCATTTTGGGGATAACTGTCTATATATGAATAGGGACTGTGGATTAGATTAAAGCTACAGTTCTCAGTGTACTCTGGGTTCTCCAGAGCACTTCAGGGAGTCCATAAGGTCAAAGTTGCTTTTGTAACAATACAAAGATAAAAATTTGGTTTTTCTTTCCATGTTCATTCTCTGTGAATGTTCTGAAAATTTCCAGAGGCTCCATGACTTTCTGATATAGCAGACTGAATGCAGAAACAGATGTAAATTAACTGTCTTCTATTAAGCCAAAAATCCAAGAGATGAAGAAAACTATAAAACAATGCTATTTGATGTATGATGTTTTCTCAAGGAAAAGCACCTATGCAACTGTTTGAATTGCAAGCTGATTAAGGTGCTTTTTCCATAGAACTCTATGTTTACTTGAGAGAACAACTACAACTAAAGATAAAAGTATGGTTATTCAGAGACTGTGGTAATGACAGACAATTTCTCAAAAGTAAATGACAAAATCTGTTGGCAATGATGTCATGCATGATTTTAAGCATGCCTCAGAATTTTAGAAAACTGCTACTGTAATCTCAACACTATCCCAAAACCTACAACTGATAGTGATATTAACAAATGTGATTTTTTGAATATTACATTAAAAAGTTCAATATCTGGAAGATATGTATAGATTCAGGGAACCAGTATTTTTCAAGTGACCAACACATGAGCTTAAAAACCATACATAATATGTCATACATTCTACTGTCATGTATAACTAAAAAGAAGAAATCAAAAAATTTTTTTAAAACCATGCATGAATAAAAGATCTGTTCAAAGAGCAAAACAGACCAATGGATTTTAACGTAACAATACAAAAAAAAGTAAGCTGGTATAGTTTCAGAGTCTACTCTGCAACTACTTGTAAGAAATCTTGTCAATCTGGGATATGGGATCAAAGAACATATACAATTGTCTGAAAAAGATACTAAAATATCATTCTCCAAAAACTGCTATCTAAGGCCCAACTTTCTTCAGTATTTCATGCAAAACATGTCACAAGAGAGTAAATGAGGGGTTGGAACTGTAGCTCAGCAGTAGAGCGCTTGCTAGCACACAGGAGGCACTGAGTTTGATCCTCAGCACCACATAAAAATAAATAAATAAAATAAAAGTATGGTGTCCACCAACTACTAAAAAAAATTTTTTAAAAGAGAGCACATGAAAAAGCAGGTACATGGGAATCTATCTTTCACTAACCTAGACATTAAAGATATTTATGAAAATGCAAAACAATGTTACACTTTTTGCTAACATTTTTGGAAAATAGTTATTTTTAATAAAAATGTTATTTATTTTAGCCTGTAATAGATTTATTATTGCTATTTTAAAGTAATTGATATACAAATTTTAAAGATCTGTTTTAATTTCTAATATAGCAAATTTCAATAAATATAATCCAAATACATTGTGAATACCAACGAGTTTTGAGGTCATAAAGATTGAGAATCATTGGTATAAGTATCATCGAATAAGAGGAAGAGCTGTGTCTAATTCCATGAATGAAGTCAGAAATACTTAAGAAAACAGAACATTACTTTCAGAAAAACATAAGGTACATTTTCCTGCCCTACTTTTATGAAAAGGTATAATCCAGCCTTTTCTAAGATGTCTCCATCTTTAAATTTCATTTTCATGAATAATTACAGCTTATAGCCACATTACAAAATATCAAATTTTTATAGTTAGCCTTAACAATATTAAAGGAACAGCCAGACGTGGTGGCTCACGCTTGTAATCCCAGCACTTTGGGAGGCTGAGACAGGAGAATCGCGAGTTCAAAGCCAGCCTCAGCAATGGCGAGGCACTAAGCAACTCAGTGAGACCCTGTCTCTACATAAAACACAAAATAGGGCTGGAGATGTGGCTCAGTGGTCGAGTGCCCCTGAGTTCAATCCCTGGTACCAAAAAAAAAAAAAAACAATATTAAAGGAACATGACCAGTGTAATTCCACATCATGTACAACCACAAGAATGGGAAGTTATACTCCATGTATGTATAATATGTCAAAATATATTCAACTGTCATGACTAACTAAAAATAACAAAAAAGTTCTTAAAAAAATATTAAAGGAATTGGATTGGGGTTCATAAAAATACTTTTTGAATTAACTACTTTGAACAATAATCCACTTGCTTCAAATTTATAAAAACTTACTTGCACATATAAACATTTAAAATAATTTTCTCTTTAAGAGCTGAGTCATTCTATTATCTTTCAATCTCCTAAATGTTTTATTAGATATACTTTAAAGTAAATTAATTTTGCTTTTCAATTATTTTTTAAAATACATCCTTCTGGGGTATCATCAAATGATAACTGTACTCACTGGTATTAAAAAAAAAGAGAGATACATGAGATATTTACTGCTCAGTTTTAAAACCAGTGAGGAGGCCGGGCGCAGTGGCGCATGCCTGTAATCTCAGTTGCTTGGGAGGCTGAGACAGGAGGATCGCGAGTTCAAAACTAGTCTCAACAAAAGTGAAGTGTTAAGCAACTCAGTGAGACTCTGTCTCTAAATAAAAATACAAAATAGGACTGAGGATGTGGCTCAGTGGTCAAGTACCCTGAGTTCAATCCAGGTACCCTCCCACCAAAAAAAAAAACAAAAAACCAACCAATGAACAGTAATAAATATGAGCTCTAGTACTGAGTCACCATTTTACTTATCTCTATTAACTTCAAAATAACAAAAACAAAGTGTTTCCATCAAAACAATCTCTATATTTTTTTCAGCATTGGTTTTAAAATAATTACGGCATTCTAAATATCACTTACAATACATGTATATGGTATGAAAAGTAACAGAATGAACAATTTCTACCTATTTCCCAGCCTTAGAAGCAGAATATCAATATTATTTCTAAAAATCAAATGTAAGCCTCCCTCAAAAGCTGCCACTGTCCTGAATTTTGCATTTATCATCCCCTTGCTTTGCTCAAGCACTAACTTTTCACAAAACCTCATCTGTTTATTCCCTTAGAGTACACATACGTGTCACACTACAATTACCAGACGAAAAGCCACCAAACAACTTAACATATGAAACTATTTTCTACACTTTTGAAAAACTTTGTACCATATCATTACATGAGTCCATCTTTATTGACAGAGGGAGAAATTTCAAGACCACCAATGGATGCCTAAAACTACAGAGAGTATATAATCCTATATATACTTAGGTTAAAATATATACATTCTAAAGGATATGATGGAAACAGGAATATAAACTGATAGCAACCCATTCAAGAACTAAAAGAGTTTAAGTGGACAAACCACAGCAAGTTTTTCATCCTGCTTAGGGAGGAGGTCAAGACAGGTTTCAAAAAGGAAGTAAAGTCTGAATTGAGTTTTAAAGAATAAGTACATATTTACTAGGTGAAAGCTTAGGGGGAAGATTCTCTGTTAATCTGAAAGAGGGAAAACACTACTGCCAAATAACACAGGTCAGAATGTTGAATAATTCCAGGAACTACAACTAAGGCTAGCACATAAAGTCAGGAGATGAAGCTGGAAAAGTAGGTGAAGACCAAATCCTGATGAGAAATGTAGAGTTTTTACTCTAAGCAAAAGGAACAGAGGTAGATAAATTGTTGTATTATTGTTGTTATTCATACTTCTCTGTGTCTATGTCTTTTTTTTTAATTAAAAACATTTTTTTTTAGTTGTAGATGGACACAATATCTTTATTTTATTTATTTTTCTGTGGTGCTGAGGATTGAACCCAGTACCTTACACATGCAAGGCAAGTGCTCTACCACTGAGCCACAATCCCAGGCCCATGTCTATGTCTTTTAACAGTGTTCCCACCACATGCTGACTGATCAGGCTGCATGACTTCTTTCCACTAAAGAAACAAGAACAAATTTGATGAATTGTTTATGTCTACTTTACCCCTCTTGCCCCTTTGCCCTTTCCATGAGAATGAGTGCCAGCTATCCCAGAATGAGTACCAGGAAGGTGAGCAACTATGCAGAACACAACCAAGTAGTCCCAGTGGAAGCCATTCTCAACTAGCCAACAGCTGACTGGCAGAAAAATAAGTGTGCCCAGTCTAAACCAAAAGAATGGCCTAGCCAACCTACAGACTCATAAGCAAACAAATGCTTATTACTAAAGTTTTGTGAGTGCCTATAAATGTAGCAGACAAAATGCAATAGGTAACTGAAACAGGGACTGAAGGTAGTCACAGGATTTAAGCAGAGGCATCAGTGGCCAAATGTGTTTTTAAGACAGTGTTCAGGAATGGAGATCAAAAATAACGACCAAAAAGTTTAAGAAATCATAAAGATGGAATCAGTGCCAAAAGGAAAAAACATCTGAAATAAAGTACTGGATATTAATGTAGCTTTGGCACAAATTATAAACACATAATGAAGGAGGCCTTAAAAATGATCCTAGGCTTACTATAAGAATAATTAGAGATGTAAGCAACCTAGATTTAAAATAGGTGAAAAGAAACGTTAAGTGTGTGTTTGTGTTTTAAAAATTAGATGTCTTTATTTTTGTTGAGAACAGAAATAATCATTTCAGAGCATGGTACCTCTATACTGACAAGGGAAGGCCATTTTTACATACTTTTGTCAAGGCTACAAAACAAAAAAAAACAATTTCAAGGTCTTTTGAAAAAATAAAAATTATCCAAATGACTAATTGCTGGAATACGCTAAGTTAGCAAGAACCCAGTTTCTTAGGATTGAAGACACAACACCAGATCTTTTGAAATGGTCTTTCCAAAATGAAAATCAAAGGGTCTGAATTAGGTCTTTTTTCCCCGCTCCATATTCAGCTTCTGTTTTGTTATAGTTTATTTTTCAATTCAAAATTTCAAATAGCTTAGATGGAGGATGCAATAAAAAGTTCTATAAAATTTTCGAGAAAAAAGAATATTTGTTGTATCCCATTATATAATATAATCATGCACTCACTGAATTCAAAGCCATAAGTGCAAATCATCTTATTCATTATGGAAATGCCGTGTATATCTATATATCTACATATGGATAGATATATAAATGCATATATATGCAATTTAAAATTTAAAATATGTACATTAGTTATCAAAATGAACACACAGCTAGACATAGCTTAATGCTGGTGGCACATTCTAAGAAATGCATTGTCATATCATGTATAACTAATTAGAATTAAAAAAAAGAAATGCATTGTCATGCTATTTCATCATTGTGCAGACATCAGACAAATGTATGGACATTTACATAAACTAGCATGGGTACAATGTCACTAGGCAATATAATATTATGGGACCATCACCACATGTGTGGCCTGCCATTGATTGTAAGGTCCTTTTGCAGTGCATGACTATACAGTGAAACAGTAAGGAGCCAAAACAGTGAGAGAGGGGCTAAAACACCAAAAGTGCATTTTTCCAAAAGAAATTAAAATGAGATGAATGCTAAATACAAAAGGACATGAGAAAAAATATGGTCATGCAATTACACTTCTGGGCTAAGGAGTGTAAAAATTCAATGACATAAAAATATCCATTTCCTTTTATCTTTACAAAACAGTCTTGCTTATGTGGCAGTAGTTGACAAACCAAGTATGGAAGCTAAAATGCAGGAATACTTAAACCAACCTTGTATACTACCACTGCTGATAAATATTAGAGAAGAAAGCAGTCATGCAAAAAAGCGTATGACCATGCTTCTAATGCAATATGGATGTATGAAAAGTCTGAGAACTTACCTCTTTCTCAGTGTCTCTAGAGATACATGTCCACTGGTTCTCCTTCACACTGTATGCCCAGAAGTCAGCAAGATCTTGTGTTCCATCCCAGCCACCAAACAAATAAACAGTCTCTATAAAAATCAGAAAAATATGTGTAAAAGAACAAAACAAGGGCTGGGGTTGTAGCTCAGGGGTAGAGTGCTTGCCTCACATGCACAGTGTGAGACACTGGGTTCAATCCTCAGCACCACATACAAATAAACAAACAAAGGTATTGTGTCCATCTATTAAAAAAGATTAAAACAAACAAAAACCCAAGAACTTAAGGAGAAAGTACAGGTACCAGATTTAGTCAGTTGTTTCAGATATCCTGTAAGAAAGTGCATCAAAATAAATTTTTGTGAAAATTTTTTAAACTGATAACTTTCCAAAATGCATAAATAAGTTTTTCCTAAACATGAGTATGTGGAAAGGCTACAACAGACCACTATTGCAAGAGATTTATTTTAAAAAGACATCACTAGGACATGTTCCCCAAGATTCTGATTCCATAGTTCTTCAGTAGTTTTTTTTTAAAAGTCTGTTTTTATTTCAGATTTTTGAAAATTTATTTATTCTAATTAGGTATACATGACAGAAGAATGCATTTTGATTCATTGTACACTAATGGACCAGAACTTTTCATTTCTCTGGTTGTACACAATGTAGAGTTGTACCATATAAGTAGTCATACATGTACCTAGGGCAATGATGTCCATCTCATTCCACCATCTTTCCTGCCCCCAAGAGTCTGTATTTTTAATGTACCCAAAGGAACGTAATGTGCAGTACAGTTAGGAGTTTTTGAGTTAGGTGTTTTTGAGTTAGGTAATGAAAAACTCAGATTTATCAGCTTCTTAACAATGCAACCACTTTTTATTTACTAAAGACCTATGAATTTTTTTTCCTTGGATAAGGAATCTTGGAAGAAATCTTGGAGAAATATGCAATCTGAAAGTATAACATAGAACATCTAAGCCAGGCATGGCGGTACACGCCTATAATCCTAGTACTTTGGGAGGCTGAGACTGGAGAATCACAAGTTCAAAGCCAGCCTCAGCAAGGACGAGGCACTAGGCAACTCAGTGAGACCTTGTCTCTAAATAAAACACAAAATAGGGCTGAGGATGTAGCTCAGTGGTCGAGTACCCCTGAGTCCAATCCTTGGTATCAAAAACAAAAACAAAACAAGTGTAACATAAGAACATCTAGCCATTTCTGAAAAAAGTCACTTTTAAAGTGGCTTTTTAATTTCTCTCTAAAAAGAATAGCTGTCAGTTGAAGTTATTTATCTTAGGAATAAACTGATTCATAGCTTGGTATTTCCTTGGAAATTAGTAAAAAATTTTTCAAATATATCGTGGTAGGTTTAATGCCTCATGCATTAACTACTAAGTCATTCTGGATACCTTCAGAATTAAGTTTCTTCTGACTAAAGTGTCTATTACATTTATGAACTTTATTACTGTGACAAAATGATGTCTTACTTGATGAACAGTAAATCTTTATAAATAAGGCTGCATCATGGATCCTTCCTTGTATAATAACAGTGCATTTTCATTTTTCAAATATTTCCTCCTTTATAAATACCCTACCTATGTGTACTGGTTACACAAGTCCATCAATTTTTTTTTTTTTTAAAGTTAAATAAAACACTACAGGACAACTGTAAAGCTGCTGACTCTTTGACAGCAAGCCCTAAGCCTGTACATAGTGATGGTTGTCTAAATGGTATCCCACCATGACAGATTACATTTCAAAGTGCATGTGGAAATTAGGTTGTACTAAGAAATCTCTTGCCATTCAGAGTTGAGTTGTCATATTTTTATATAATTTCAAATTCTAAGTAAATTTTCTATGTGAAACATCCATTTTATTCTCCAGTAACTTGAGGATACAAAAACAATGCTTCTCTACTCTCTAAATGAGAACAGCCTTTTGGAGCAGGACTGAGTTCTAGTGCTAACTGGGTGATTGAGTACAGGTCATGTAACTTCTATAGGTCTTACTTTTTCATTTAAAAAATTCTGAGATATGATGGACAGCATAGCCCTAGCTTTATGTATGACTGCATGTACGCTGTGATTCTACATCACATACAACCAGAGAAATGAAGTCGTGCTCCATCTATGTACAATGAATCAAAATGCACGCTATCATGTATACTTAAGTAGAATAAATAAATGAAAAAAAATTCTAAGGATTGTGAAGTTCTTCAGCTCTAAGTTACATGAAAATATTCTGAAGGCTGTCAAGCTTAAAGAAAATTTCTACCTTTAAGACATGCATAAAACACCATCCTTGAAACTCTAGCCAGAGCAATTAGGAGAAAGAAATTAAAGGGATACAAATAGGAAAAGAAAAACTCAAACTATCACTGTTTGCTGACATGATTCTACATTTAGAAGAGCCAAAGATTCTACCAGAAAACTTCTAAAACTTATAAATGAATTCAGCAAAGTAGCAGGTTATAAAATCAATACCCATAAATCAAACACGTTATTATAGATCAGTGAATATTCTACTGAGAGAAAAATTAGGAAAACTACCCCATTCACAATAGCTTCATAAATAAACAAACAAACAAAAAATTAAATAAATAAATGAACTACTTGGGAATGAATCAACAAAAGAGGTAAAAGACCTCTACAATAAAAATTACAGAACACTAAAGAAAGAAATTGAAGACGACCTTGGCAGTTGCAAAGACCCCCCCCTCCTTGCTTCTGGATAGGCAGAATTAATATTGTCAAAATGGCCATACTACCAAAAGCACTATACAGATTTAATGCAATTCCAATTAAAATCCCAATGACATTCTTCATAGAACTAGAAAAAGCAATCGTGAAATTCATTTGGAAAAATATGAGACCCAGAATAGCCAAAGCAATCCTTTGCAAGAAGAGTGAAGCAGGAGGCATCACAATACTAGATCTTAAACTACACTACAGAGCCATAGGAACAAAAACAGCATGGTATTGGCACCAAAACAGATACACAGACCAATGGTACAAAATAGAAGACACATAGACAAACCCACATAAATACAATTATCTCATACTACACAAAGGCACCAAAAAACATTCACTGGAGAAAAGATAGCCTATTCAACAAATAGTGCTGGGAAAATTGGAAATCCACATGTAACAAAATGAAATTAAATTCCTATTTCTCACCCTGCCTGAAACTCAATTCAAAGTAGATCAAAGACTCAGGCACTAGAACAGAGACCCTGCACTTAACAGAAGAAAAAGTAGGCCCAAATCTTCACCATATTGGCTTAGGATCTGACTTCTTTAACAAGACTCCTAAGCACAAGAAGTAAAATCAAGAATCTATAAATGGGACAGATTCAAACAAAAAAGCTTCTTCTCAGCAAAGGAAACAATAACGTGAAGAGAGAGCCTACAGAATGGGAGAAAATCTTTATCACATGCACCTCAGATAGAGCATTAATACCCAGGATATATAAAGAACTCAAAAGATTTAACACCAAAAAAAAAAAAAAAAAAACCCCAAAAGAAAAAAACAATGCAATCAATAAACGGGCTAAGGAACTGAACAGATAGTTCACAGAAGAAAAAATACAATAGATCAACAAATACATGAAAAAATGTTCAACATTTCTAGTAATTAGAGAAATGCAAATCAAAACTACTCTAAGATTTCATCTCACCCCAGTCAGAATGGCAATTATCAAGAATACAATCAACAATAAATGTTGGTGAGGATGTGGGAAAAAAGGTACACTCATACACTGCTGGTGGGACTGCAAATTGGTGCAACCACTATGGAAAGCAGAATGGAGATTCCTCAGAAAACTTGGAATAGAACCACCATTTGACCTAGCTATCTTACTTCTCAGTTTATACCAAAAGGACTTAAAATTAGTATACTACAGTGATGCAGCCATATCAAAGTTTCTAGCAGCTCAATTCACAATAGCTAAACTATGGAACCAACCTAGGTGCCCTTCAACAGATGAATGGATTAAAAAAATGTGGTATATATGTGGTGTGTACACACACACACACACACACACACACACACACACACACACAATGAAATATTACTTAGCCTTAAAGAAGAATGAAATTATAGCATTTACCAGTAAATGGATGGAGTTGGAGAATATCATGCTAAGCGAAACAAGCCAATCCCAAAAAACCAAAAGCTGTATATTTTCTCTGATATGCAGATGCTAATTCACAATGGGAGGGGCTATGGAAGAACAGAGTTACTTTAGATTAGGTAGAGGGGAGTGAAGAGGCGGGAGGGGATCTAGGAAGGATAGTAGAATGAATCAGACATTATTACCCTATGTACATAGGTAACTATACAACTTGTGAGATTCTACATCGTGTACAACCATGAGAAATTATACTACATTATACATGATGTATCAAAGTGTATTCTGTCATGTATAACAAATTAAAAACAAAATTTTTAAACAAATGCACAAAAATTAAAACTACTTTGTCATTCCTAAGTATTACAGATGCAATAAAAATGGTATTACTGTATCTGATTCCATGCCCAATTCAGTACCTAGAACCCTTTTGACACTGTATAAATGTGAAATAATGGCAATTATTTTAAACTAGTAAAAAACTGTCATATCTCAGAACTATAAGATAATCCATTGTCATTAGTAATGTTATTTCCCAAAATGGCATGCAGTGATGCCCAGACACTTACAATTTTATGGGGGGAAAAAAATTAAAGAATTTTTACTGGTTTAAAAATTACTTGCCAAGGCCTTACAATAAAGGCAATTAACCCTGTTAAATTCTGAAACTCAGAGAAGGAGGGGGCACATAACTAAAATAGCAAGAGCAATTGACCTTTTGTTTTATGGCGTTTCTGGGCACCCTCTGGATAAGGTTACCCTGGTTCATTAACTTTAATAACCCTTCCTCTTAGGCTCTGGGTTCTCAATGTTCTTTCTGAAAAGCAGGTCTCTTTGTACACATAAATTCTCACAGCAAAGAAAACCCACATTTCCACAACAGCCTCATTGATAGTTGAGCAAAATAAAATCTGGCACAGAGCAAGCACCCCAATGGAATTAAGCCAAGATGTCATTCCTGTCCATGGAAGCTTTGTGGTCCTAGCTGAAGTTTAAAAGTAAAATTAAATGAATTGGATGGAAACTGGATCTTTTGACATACCTGAATGAAAATACGTAACACCAGCAAAAGTATTACTTAATGCATAAAAGATATCAAAGGTCTTTAAAAATTATGGTAATAATTGCAAAAGACTGTAGAGAGAAGGAAGTAGAAAAGCGAAAGCAGAAATCATTTCTTTACAGTGATGCAAAAGATAAAATGGTAGTAAATAGTTCTAAGATTTACTGGAAATTCATTCTGTGCACAGAGTCTGTAACAATTCATGTACATCCAAGGGCAGTACAATCTGTAGGCAACAATGCTTTCTCCGTTTTCTTAATAGAGGGCAACCTACAGAGGTTCTCCATTTCTCCCAGCCCTTAGGGCAATATTTCTTCAATATCTTTTAAGTACTGATCTGAACTAGCAAAGCAACTTAGGAAATTAAAAAGAAAAAAAAGAAGACATAGTCCTTATCCTCAAAGAACTTATAATCTAGTTAGGAACACAGAACAGGTATACATAAATCACCTTAGTGCAGGGCAGACTTAAGTATCATAAGAGAGGTAAAAAGTACATAAGAGTTCAAAAGTGGAGAGAGTATATATATGGGTAAGAGAATTCAGGTAAGGTTTGCAGTATTGGTGGTATTTCTTCTATGCATCAGATAATGGTGTATTCGTGTAGGCAGAATGGGGAGCAAAAGAGGAGGCTTTTTCAAGCAGAGAAATAAAAAACAAACATCAAAAACAAATAAGCAAACAAAAAAAACCAAGGTACACATACAGAAAAACACATCAAGAGTGTTTTAAAAGACATGGATTTTAAAATCCAGCAGATATTAGCTATAATCCTATTCCTATCACCAGAGCTATGTGACCACCAGCAGGCTTCTTAACCACTGGTTTCCTAGAGTACCTACCTCTTAAAGCTACTATGAGAATTAAGTATTGCAATTATAGTGGTTTCACTGTAATTAAAAATGCACTGTTTTTTGTAAAAAGACCACATAGGTAGTAGGCAGACATGAAGTTAAAAGAAAGTGGACTGTAAGATAAAGTCTTTGAATTTGACTCCACAGACAGTGAAGAAATTACACAAGATCTTAAGCAGAGGTGTGACAAGGTATGATCTGAATCTGCAGCATATAGGACTGACAAGGAGGAGCCAGGGACTAAGAAGTATTGAAGGTAATGCAGCCAATAATATACTCTATGTTTAAAATATCCAGCCAGGTACAAATTCTAAGATACTAAGTTAATCAATCACCAACCAACTAATCATTACTCAGGCCACAAATACTAAAATTCAACCATAATCCTTTGGTATAGAATATGTACCAATATTCTTTACCAAAGAATGGTACCAGTACCAAATAACCCTAGAACTATTTGCTACCAGTTGGACCAATCTACACATCTTATATATGCATTAAAAATAACATGGATATGTTAAAACACGTAAAAACACTTTTTCCATGAAGTGCCTACAGTATCTCTACTGTGAGAATTAGGGGTAAATCAGACTGCTAATTGCATAATCCTCCACAAGATGGCACACTGTTTTAATAATGAAATCAGTTTTTCCACTTTGAAACTACACAGAAAGCATACAGACATAGCCAGGCCTAAAACACACAATTCATATGCAGAAAGAAGTGGTACCAGGATTAACAGATTGGTGAAGGCAGTTAGCTTAATTCTTAATGAGACATCAAGAAAAAAAAAAAGTCAAATGAAAATCAACAAAAGGTTTTAATAAAACACGTTTATCTTCAAAACAAAAGACCCTGTGAGGACAATTGAAAGTTAAAATCTTTATGAAAGCGTGGGTAAGACCTTCGCTTAAAGTGGGAATTTTTGGAGAAGAGGAAAGACAATTTTGTGCTCTTTACTCTTCCACCTTAAGCCATTTCCCTGAACCTTCATGACCTAGCAGATTATCAGCTGGGTGAACCCATGCCTCTTTTCTTAAATAAGCTGTATCTAAAGATTGATCTTTTGGGCAAATTCTACATACAGTTACTTTCTTTGCTAAAAAGTTGCATTTTATGCCTGATGATATACTTTGTATTCTTAACTAAGTCTGAATTCCCTTCTGTTAATTGTATGGAAGAAAAAGATGTAGCCACAGGAATACATTAGTAATTAATAACTAAAACTCAATATTATTCACTTCCTTCAAAAGTTTCTTTAAGGAAAACCAAATATGGCATCACATATAACAAAATGAAAACACTTTCACATAATTGCTACAGAAATAGTTCAAGGTTCTAATATCTACAGAAGGGCTCTTCCAACTGGCAAGGAACTCTCCATCAACTTCTTTCGTAGATACCAAATGTTAAGGGTTTTGCCGGAGTCTTAGTACTTTTGGTGATTGAGGAGACAAATTAACAAAACATTTAACAAGAGTTATACAAGAAGTACTTGCCTCATCCAGTAGACACTTACATTTCTAACTGAACAGACCACCATACTAAACAAACATAGCTTTTCTCTCTTTCCATTCTACTCATTTTACCCAGAGTTAAAACCTAACTCACAGCTAGTGGAAAACTATTAAATACTGAGGTGTCAGGTAACAAGGATCACAATCAATAAAGGTGAATACAAATCCAATACGACAAAATACTACATTCCTCCTCCTCCACCATGGTATGAATGATAGGATTCCCTTAGGGTGGAAGAAAGCTTTGAAAATTAAACAGTAAAATGTATGTTATCAGCACCTTTACGATCACTTTAGAATCAATAGCAATATGCAAAAACAAAACAAAAAATCCTATCAACTGAAAAAAAAATAATTAGGTATCATTAAATGTTTAACGTTTAAGATGTTTCATAAGGTATATGAAACACCAGGAAGCAACAACTGTTTTGAAATATAAGCCGTATTAAATAAGCTTAACAGAACACTAGTTTTATTCCGGTGATGATGCTCTTAATTTCTTGGGTCAAGAGTCTCTTTGATAATCTGAAGCCACAGATTTTTGTCCCAGAAAAATGTACAACTGGACAAAATGTTACATCTAACTTCAACAGATGTAGAATCCTTGCTCTAGAAATCTTCAATATACATATTTTAAAATGACTGGGCTTCTTTAAACTCTACTACTTATGTACCAATCTTGTTAAAATGGAACTTCTAGGTTCTTTGAAGTCTACTCAGGGAAAGTCATTCTCTACTACAAACCTACTAAATCTTCCTGGTTTGTTGCTGTTGTTGTTGTTGGGGGTGGATGGTGAGGGAGTGAATACTGGGGATGGAACCCAGAGCTGTGCACATGCTAGGAAAGTGCTCTATCCTTGAGCTATATCCCCTGCTTTAAACCTACCTAATTTTTAATCAACAAAATTCTTAAATGAATTTTAATATTTTTTCTTTAAAAACCTTTTAAAAGCATATTCCTTTCTAAAACACCAATTAGGACAGTATATATAAAAAACAAAACAAAGACACTGATGAATGTTGTTTACAACATGAATCTACATAGGCAATTTTTAAAATGTTCCCAAAGTACTTTGAGTCAACATGACACGGCAACATAACCAAGAACTTATGAATTTACGACTCTTAGAAAAAGTAAAATGTGCCAGGTGTGGTGGTGCACACCTATAATCCCAGCAACTTGGGAGGCTGAGGCAAGAGTATTACAAATTAGAGACCAACCTCAGGAACTTAGTGAGACCATGTCTTTAAAAAAAGAAAAGAAAATTAAGAAAAAGTAAAATGTGTCTACAGCCACACCACACCACACTGAATCCACCTGATCTCATATGATCCTAGAGGCTAAGAAGGGACAAGCCTGGTTATTACTTGGATGTGGTAAAAAGTAAAATGTCACTTGGGTGGATACTGCCATTCTGTATTGTAAAGTTTTCTAAAACCAAATAATAAAACACACATTATCTTAGATTCTTGCTATTATTTGTTTTCAAGATGCTAATTTAAAATCTATTATTCTTTTGTAATGATCTACTAATATAACAGTCTTTAAGTTGTCCTAGGCTCTAGAAAAGTAAAAAAAAACTTTTCATAGGCAAGCTTCAGAATAAAATTTAAAAGGCAGCAAAGAAGAGTAAGTAAAATAAATTATTTATAGGCTTATGAAGAGTATTAAACAATTACAGATCTTGTAACACTTCAATATCTAATTTGATATTCTCCCTAAAAATATAACTTAATTCTCTTATTTTAAAATTCCCATATTATTCTGCTTCCATTTTAAGTGTTACTCACCTGTTTGAACATCAATAACCATCTGATGGCCCCCTCTCATTCCTGGTCGGTTATCTTCTCCATCACCTGAAGCAGAAACATATTTTCTTTAAAAGAAATAATAAAAAACAACTGCAAATCCATAGTAACTTAATTCATAAATCTATAATGGATAGTGAAAACATCCACACTTATTCTTTCAAAATGTTAAAAATAAGTAAAAGGACTTATAAAAGACCTCAACTTAAATTTATATTTCTAATAATTATCTTGATTTTTCTCCCAATTGCTTTCAGGTTATAACATAACTGGAAGCTATTTTCTTTTTTTTCCTTTAAATTTTTTTTTTTTTTATTTTTAGTTGTAGATGGATACAATGTCTTTATTTTATTGCTTTGTACGTGGTGCTGAGGATCAAACCCAGGGCCTCAAGCATGCAAGGCAAGCGCTCTACCACTGAGCCACAACCCCAGCCCCTGGAAGCTATTTTCAATTGATTTATGAATAAAGCCATCAATCAGCAAAGATACTGGATATTTTACAAAAGCCTAAGATGAAATCTCTAAATTATCTGAGTGCGAAAGTAAAAATGAAAAACAATCACTAAATTAGATTCCCTGTCTATATTTCAGACATATTTTATTAGCATAATGAGCAGTTTTAAGGTTCATAAAACTACTTATTTGAAAAGTAGGATGTTATCAAGCTTTATATTAATAATTTCTTTATCGCAATTATTTTGTGCCATTACTTCAGAAATCACTTTCCACACAATTTATCAGATCTTTTGAGTACTGACTGAGAAAATGTAAGGTTAACTTCCTTTTGATTTTTACTTCTATTCAGAGCTTAATAGGTCTGAATATAAGTGAAGTTTTTTGAAACTATTGTTTCTATATTGAAACTATAGTTTTTTTGAAACTATTGTTCTACTTATATCTAACCCTAATTCACACCAAAGCTCATATAAATGAAGAAATAATTTATTTTGATGGTTCAAAAAGTTATAGGATTCTCCTCTTCCTCCTCATTCTCTTTTTTTTGGGGGGAGAGGGTGGCGGCGCTACTGGGTATTGACCCAGGTCCTTGCACGTGCTTGGCAAGTGCTCTACCTCTGAGCTATATCCCTAGTCCTTTTTTTTTTGGTACTGAGGGTTGCACTCAGGGGTACTCGACCACTGAGCCACATCCCCAGCCCTATTTTGTGTTTTATTTAGAGACAGGGCCTCACTGAATTGCTTAGCACCTCCCTGTTGCTAAGGCTGGTTTTGAACTCATGATTCTCCTGTCTCAGCCTACCAAAGTGCTGAAATTACAGGCGTGCACCACTGCACCTGGCTCCTAGTCCTTTTGACTTTGTTATGAGATAGGGTCTTACTAAGTTGCTGCAGCTGGCCTTGAACTTGTGATCCTTCTGTCTCAGCTTCCCAAGTAACCAGGATTATAGGCATGTGCTCTGTGCCCAGCTAAGGTTATAAAATTCTAATGTATTACTTGATATAAACCAGAAAGTGCAAGGTTTTCTTGATAAGTTTCTTATTAGTTGAAATATGTAACTTCAGCTAATTTCTTTTGTGTTTCTCCTATGTAAAATTGAGAACATCTAAATTTTTACTGATTTTCCAGGGGTACTACAAAAACAACTAAAACATCAGTCCTCATACAGTCATGTGCCACCTAGGAACGGATACACTTACAGAGAAATGTGTCCTCAGGCTATTTTGTCAATATTTTCATCACAGAATATATTTGCATAAACCTAGATGGTGTGTCTTACTATATACATGGTTATATGGTAAAGCTTATTGCTTCTAAGCTATAACCTGTACAGCATGTTCTTGTACTGAATTCTGTAAGCAACTCTAAGACAATGGTGAAGTATCTGTATGTTAAAACATCACAGAACAGGTCAGTAAAAATACTAGGTGATAGGATTTTTCAGTTCCATGATAGACTTATGAGACCACCATCACTGAGTAAAATGCTGGGCAACACATGACTATATACAGAAAATATGATGAAAACCCAAATCTTTTCATTACTACTATATTCAATTACTAATTATCCACAAGTTTCCTGTAAATTCTTTTTCCTTTCTAATAGTTAGGGATCTTTTGAGATTTTGCAGCTCATTCTTTCTTTCTCCCAGTCAAAATTGACATTTCCAAGAACAGATTTCAAAAACACTAACATATTCATTTTTGGTATGTCTGCATTTTACATATTTAATCCATAATTTGTAAATGCTTGTGTCTTTGAAGAAAATTATTTTACATGTGACTGATAAAATAGGAGAATCATGTCCATATAACATAGACAAAATTATAGAAGTTCAAATGCAATTTTCCCCTGCATATTAATGTTTAATCCTATCAGGGAAAAGAAAGCTTTCTCACAAGTAAAGCAAAAGCCTTAGCAATATCTGAAGATCACAAGGAAAAAAGCTACATATCAATAAGAGTATCTCCTTTTCTAAAGTTAGTAGTTGAACTAAAGAAATGCTACACTTTTCACTGTGTTAACTATATGGCAAAGAAGTTAGTGCAGATGACGTATTGACAACAACCTCCCCCAGAGTTCCGCTCCAGAGTTCCTGTGGATTGCAGGAGCCACAGAGGGCCCTGATCCGCCCTCAGGAATCTCCACGGTTGTCCAGCCAAAGGGAGACCAGGGACTGCTACCTCTAGCCACTGGGGAGCCCAAGTTCAGGGCAAGAGTCACTCCAGAGACACCAGAGTAAGCCAGCCCCGCCCAAGGTCGGCCTGGGTCTGCCCCACTTCCCCTCCAGGAGCCGCAGTGGGCCCAAATTCACCCTCAGAAAACTCCACGGGTGTCCAGCCAAAGGGAGACCAGGGACTGCTAGCCGCTAAACACTGGGGAGCCCGAACTCAGGGAAACTCCATGGGTGTCCAAATAAGGGTTGAACAGAGACTCACAGCTACCAGCCACAGAGGAAGGCATACCCAGGACTCTCCTGCTTGGGACCCTGCCTAAGTGAGACCTAGGCCTGCCTCCAGTTCCGCTCCAGAGTTCCTGTTCACCAGCAGGAGCGCAAGAGAGGGGCAAAACAGCCCTCAGGGGCCGCCTCAGGAGCCCAGCCAAGACCACTTCCACTGCCCTCTAGAGGTACATCCACTACCTCCGCCACCAACTTAAATGGCAGTAGTGCCCATCTGGGGACACTGGGGAAAGAAAAGTAACTCCAAGGTGAGACACAGGTAATCTGGAGTGTCAATACAAGATTATAGGATAGAAGCCACAATACCTCAGATTGGTATTTCAAGAAAGGAAGATACACAATCAACATGAAAAAACAAGGGAAGAAAGTGCCCCAAATAAACCTCGATACCACTGTAACAGAATCCACTGACAGCACAGTTGATGAAATGTCAGAGAAAGAATTCAGAATGTACATAATTAAAATGATCAGCGAACTAAAGAATGATATAAGTGAACAATTACAGGCAAAAATTGATCAATCCAACAAAGAAATAGGAGAGCAAATAAAGGCAACCATTGAGCATTCTAACAAAGAGATAAGAGAGCAATTAGAGTAGCAAAAGATTACTTTAAGAAAGAGCTAGAGATTGTGAAAAAAAAAACAATCAGAAATACTTGAAATGAAGGAAACAATAAACCAAATAAAAAACTCAATAGAAAGCATCACCAGGAGACTAGATCACCTGGAAGACAGAACCTCAGATAATGAAGACAAAATATACAATCTTGAAAATAAACTTGACCATACAGTGAAGATGATAAAAAATCATGATCAGAACATACAAGAAATATGGGACAGCATCAAAAGACCAAATCTAAGATTTATTGGGATAGAAGAAGGCGCAGAATTTCAAACCAAAGGAATGCACAATCTCTTCAATGAAATAATATCAGAAAACTCCTCAAAT
>CM053407.1:20482932-20573276 GCA_028644305.1 Xerus rutilus
CTGACAGACTGGATTTTAAAAAAAGACCCAACAATATGCTATCTTCAAGAGACTCATCTTACTGGAAAAGGCATCCACAAACTGAAAGTGAAAGGGTGGGAAAAAACATAACACTCACATGGACCCTGCAAACAAGCAGGAATTTCCATCCTCATATCAAATAAAGTGGACTTCAAACCAAAGATGGTGAAAAGAGATAAAGAAGGTCATTTCATACTTCTTAAGGGAATCATACATCAACAAGACATAACAATCATAAATATCTATGCCCCAAATAATGGGGCTTCTACATATATCAAACAAATCCTTCTGAAATACAAGAATCAAATAGACCACAACACAATAATACTTGGAGACTTTAACACAGCTCTCTCACCATTGGATAGATCTTCCAAACAAAAACTTAATAAAGAAACCATACATCTCAATGAAACTATCAATAATTTAGACTTCACAGACATACATAGAGTGTTCCATCCATCAATGAGTGAATACACTTTTTTCTGAGCTGCACATGGATCCTTTTCCAAAATAGATCATATGTTATGTGACAAAGCCAGTCTTAGCAAATACAAAAAAATAGAGATTCTACCCTGCATCCTATCTGACCACAATGGAATAAAATTACAAATCAATGACAGATTAAAAACAGAAACTACTCCATCACCTGGAAACTAAATAATATGCTATTGAATGATGCATGGATAACAGAAGACATCAAGGAAGAGATAAAAAAATTCTTAGAGGCAAATAAAAACTCTGATACAACATATCAAAATCTCTGGGATGCCATGAAGGCAATGCCAAGAGGAAAGTTCATAGCACTAAACTCATTCATTAGAAGAAGTAAAAGTCAACAAATAAATGAATTGACTCTTCGTCTCAAAGCCTTAGAAAAGGAAGAACAAATTAACACTCAAAGAAGTAGAAGACAGGAAATAATCAAAATTAGGGCTGAAATCAATGAAATTGAAACAAAAGAAACAATTCAAAAAATTGACAAAACAAAAACAACCTGGTTCTTTGAAAAAATAAACAAAATTGACAAACCCTTAGCCACCCTAACGAAAAGGAGGAGGGAGAAAACCCAAATTACTAAAATTCATGATGAAAAAGGAAATATCACTACAGACACTACTGAAATACAGAGGATAATCAGAAACTATTTTGAAAAATTTTTACTCCAGTAAAATACAAAACCCTGAAAACACCGACAAATTTCTAGAGGCATATGACCTACCGAAAATGAACCAAGAGGACATATGCAACTTAAACAGATCCATTTCAAGCAAAGAAATAGAAGATGCCATCAAGAGCCTTCCAACCAAGAAAAGCCCAGGTCCAGATGGATTCTCAGCTAAGTTCTACAAGACCTTCAAAGAAGAATCTCCTCAAACTATTTCATGAAATAGAAAAGGAGGGAACCCTTCCAAACTCATTCTATGAGGCAAGTATCACCCTGATTCCAAAACCGGACAGAGACACATCAAAGAAAGAAAACTTCAGACCAATATCCTTGATGAACATAGATGCAAAAATTCTCAATAAAATTCTGGCAAATCGCATACAAAAACATACCAAAAAAATAGTAGGCACCATGATCAACTGGGGTTCATTCCAGGGATGCAAGGTTGGTTCAACATATGGAAATCAATTGACATAATACATCACATCAATAGACTTAAGGATAAGAATCATACGATTTTATCCATGGATGCAGAGAAGGCATTTGACAAAATACAACACCCTTTTATGCTCAAAACACTAGAAAAACTTGGGATAGTAGGAACATTCCTCAACTTTGTAAAAGCTATCTATGCTAAACCCAAGGCCAACATCATCCTAAATGGAGAAAAATCAGAGTCATTCCCTCTGAAAACGGGAACTAGACAGGGATGCCCTCTCTCACCATTGCTATTCAACATAGTCCTTGAAACACTAGCCACAGCAATTAGACGAAAGAAAATAAAGAGATACGAATCGGAAAAGAAGAACTCGAAACTATCATTATTTGCAGATGACAGGATCCAAAAAATTCCACCAGAAAACTTTTAGAATTAATAAATGATTTCAGCAAAGTAGCAGGATATAAAATCAACACCCACAAATCAATTGCATTTCTATACATCAGTGATAAACCCTCTGAAAGAGAAATTAGGAAAACTATCCCATTCATGATAGCCTCCCCCCCAAAAAAAATACTTGGGAATCAATTTAACAAAAGAGGTGAAAGACCTCTACAATGCAAACTACAAGACCCTGAAGAAAGAAATTGAAGACCTTAGAAGATGGAAAAATCTGCCATGCTCCTGAATAGGCACAATGAATATTGTCAAAATGGCCATACTTCCCAAAGCACTATATAGATTCAATGCAATCCCAATTAAAATACCAATGTCATTCCTTATAAAAATAGAAAAGGCAATCAATGAAATTCATTTCGAAGAATAAGAGACCCAGAATAGCCAAAGCAATCCTTAGCAAGAAGAGCGAAGCAGGAGGCATCACAATACCAGACCTCAGATTATACTACAAAGGTATAGTAACAAAAACAGCATGGTACTGGCACCAAAATAGACATGTAGACCAATGGTATAGAATAGAAAACAAAGAGACAAACTCACTTACATACAGTTACCTTATACTAGATAAAGAAGCCAAACATGTACACTGGAGAAAAGATAGCCTGTTCAACAAATGGTGCTGGGAAACCTAGAAATCCATATGCAGCAAAATGAAACTAAATTTCCCCTATCTCTCACTATGCAGAAAATTCAACTCAAAGTGGATCAAGGACCTGGGAATCAGACCAGAGACCCAACGCCTAATAGAAGAAAAAATAGGCCCAAATCTTCATCATGTCGGATTAGGACCATACTTCTTTAACAAGACTTCTATAGCACAAGAAGTAAAATCAAGAATCAACAAATGAGATGGATTCTAACTAAAAAGGTTCTTCTCAGCAAAAGAAATAATCAATGAAGTGAACAGAGAGCCAACATTCTAACGAACTCAAAAAACTTAACACCAAAAAAACTAACAACCCAATCAATAAATGGGCCAAAGAAACGAACACAAACTTCACAGAAGAAGATATATAATCCATCAACAGATACATGAAAAAATGTTCAACATCTCAGAGAAATGCAAATCAAAACTATCCTAAGATTTCATCTCACATCAGTCAGAATGGCAATTATCAAGAATACAAACAACAATAAGTGTTGGTGAGGTTGTGGGGAAAAAGGCACGCTCATACATTGCTGGTGGAACTGCAAATTGGTACAACCAATCTGGAAAGCAGTATGGAGATTCCTTAGAAAACTTGGAATGGAACTACCATTTGAGCCTGCTATCCCACTCCACAGTCTATACGCAGAAGAATTATAAACAGCAAACTATAGTGCTGCAGCCACTTCAATGTTTATAGCAGCTCAATTCACAATAGCTAAACTGTGGAACCAACCTAGATGCCCTTTGATAGATGACTGGATAAAGGAGCTGTGGTATGTATACACAATGGAATATTACTCAGCAATAAAGAGAATAAAATTATGGCATTTGCAGTTAAATGGATGGAGTTGGAGAATATCATGCTAAGTGAAGTAAGCCAATCTCAGAAAACCAAATGCCGAATGTACTCGTTGATAAGTGGATGCTGATCCACAGTGTGGGGAAGGACATGGGAACAATGGTGGAACTCTGTTCACAGGGTTGTAAGCGGGGAGGGGGCATGGGGACAGTAAAGGTGGTGGAATATGGTGGTCATCATAACACTAACTTTATGTATGACTGCATATATGTTGTGATTCTATACAACTTACAACCAGAGAATTGATATGTTATCCTCTATCTATGTACAATGAATCAAATTGCACTGTTATCATGTAAGCCTAAATAGAACAAATAAATAAATATAAAAAAAAATTTCCCCCATAAGAAAATAAGAGATTAATGAAGAAGTCTAAACTCTAAATCATATTTTGAGTTTTGATGAAAACAGCCCCTATTTGAAGCAGCAAATGATTTCAGGATGAGAGGGCATGAGGCTTACAATTCAAACTCCTTATGATACTCAATATAAATGCCTTTGAATATTCAACAGTACTGTGTTTATTATAATTATTATACTAGCTTTTATTAGTATTTGTTTATAAAGTTCCATAGATTTAGAATGATCTGTCCCTGATTTTTCTCAGAAGCCCTTTCAAGTTTAGAGAGCCAATTTGCCAAACTTAAGATTTTTTCAGGAGCACCAATATGGCATTACAACATAGCCTATAATTTTACAGTGTCTCTAGGCCAGTAGTTTATAATGATATGCCATGCAAAAAACTGCCAATCTTCTGTTAGAGCAATAAAACAAAAGTTTAAAATATAATAAACTAGGGCTGTGAATGTAGTTCAGTGGTAGAGCACTTGTTTAGTATGTGTGAGGCCCTGGGTTCAATCCCCAGTACCACACACACATATAAACCCCATATGCATTTATATAAAACTAACTCTGCCATCTAGTTAAGGAAACTATGTCTTATTTTAAACACCTGCTTCTTATTAATATTATGATGACACTTGAGCTATCATGGGAACACTAAGACACTAATGAAGAAGCATCACATCTAGAATGTATGGATTACCTTTGGTGCTTTTGGGAATGATTTGACTCCATCGTGGCTTATATTCCTGTTGACTGATATACTGATTGAACAAGCCATCTGCAAATATCAAAAAATGAGAAAGAATTACATCTTAGCAAGACTTTTTATCACAGGAAAAAAGAATTCTACATTGAGAAACTACTAATATGTCACTAATATAATAGCACATTTTCATAAAATATGTCATCACTTCAGTTTCCCTTCATGCTACCCCAAATAGAAACTGTAAAGTATTAGTTGACACAACCACATAAACAAACTGCATTAGTGGTAGCTCTCATTAAACATACTATGTTTCCCATTATTATTGCACTTACTAAAGTCATTACTGCCCTCAATGGTCAAGTACATGACATTAACAGAGGGTTTAAACAGAGAAGGAAAGAAGGAAAAGAGAATTATCTGGGGGGAGGGGGCAGCAGAAAATTCAAGGCTGCCAAACAGAAACAGTAGAAAGTAAAATAATTTATAAATAATCTGAATAAGTGTTCCATATTACTGAAATAAAGACTTGTATATCTTTTAAAAATTGTTTCTGGCCAGGCCCAGTGGCAGATGCCTGTAATTCCAGCTACTTGGAGGCTGAGGAAGGAGAATCACAAGTTTGAGGACAGCCTGGGCAACTTAGAGAGACCCTGTCTCAAAATAAAATTTTAAAAAGGGCTGATATAGCTCTGAGGAGTAGAGCATTCCTGAGTTCAATCCCCAGTACTGGGAAGAGGGGCAGTTCTGTCATTAATATAAATACAAATGGAAAAAAAAAAGGATGATTAAAGATTTGGAGAGTTATATTTAATTCCTTTATGTTATGGAACCCAATTCTAAGTAATGAAACATGAGGAATCTTGTAGGGGACTTCTAGACAATGTTTTCTTACTTTGAAACAGACAAACAGAAGAAAAACTACTTTTATTCCTCCAGACATTGATATATTTGTATGCAATGTACAACTGCTAAAGTAAATTTGTCTAGGAATGAAATGAATTCTGTAATGATGTCAGAATAGAAAGAAATTGGAACATATAACCAACAAACCTTACCTCTGGACTTTACCTTATGAAATATTTCCTTACCTACCTTGGATTTTTCTTTTACATGCAGCCAAAAAATATCATAATTTTTAGCTATCTTTACTATAAATTCTGTCCTTTGCTACTAACTTCAACCTGAACAAAGATTTTCCCTTAGCTGAGCATGGTGGTGCCTACCTATAGTCCCAGCTACTCAGGACACTGAGGCAGGAGGATTGCTGAAGCTCATGAATTAAATGAACATCTGGGCAACATGGTGAAACCCATCTCAAAACAAACAAAACCAAAAACCAACAAACAGACTTTTCCTCATAAGTACTGAAAGCGAAGACTTGTCCAAAGAATTTATAAGTAAAATGGGTCTCTTCTTCATGTCTTACATAATTGCCAGTGACTGTGCAATTTAGACAAATCTCACTTATCCCCTTCTTTTCTGGGTGATTATGAAGCTCAGTTGTAATCAACCATTTCAGCTTTCAAATCTTTCAGCTAACTTTAATGGGAAATTCCATCCTATATACTCTTTTTTCCTTTGCCTTTGGGACTTGTCAAAATTTTGTTAAAAATAAAGTTTCCTTTTAAATTAACATTCTAAATTGGCACATTTAATTGTTATAGCAAGAGGAACAAATAGATTCATAACTTACTTTAGTGAATTTTAATCATACAGTTTACTCCCTCATGGGCTTTTCCATTGGCTTTTTCCTTTTTTTTGGTACTGAGGACTGAACTCGAGGGTACTCTACCACTGAGTGACATTCTCAGCCCTATTTTGTGTTTTATGTAGAGACAGGGTCTCACTGAGTTACTTAGCACCTCGCTTCTGCTGAGGCTGGCTTTGAACTCGCAATTCTCCAGTCTCAACCTCCCAAAGTGCTGGGATTACAGGCATAGGCCAGCATGCCCATGCTCCATTGACTTTTGCCCCATCCAGCCTACTCTGACCAAAACCTTTCTTCCATTGCAAGAGATGGGAACACTTTTTTCCTCAGATAAAATATGTGGGGCTCCTATTCATGGTAATAATATGATAATATAAAAATGTTAGTAGTAAATTTAAACATCTAGAAATACAGTAATTAAATTTTATTCAATTTTGAAAAGGGGACAAGAAACTTTAAAGATGCTCCTTTAAAAATTAAAGATAATATAAAAGTATCCAATTATTCAAAGACCTAGATTTTTTAAATATACAGTAAGCCCATGTAATACCTGGGGTAAGGAAAGCAAATAGTGGAAATACAGAAAATAGGAAGATGAGGAAACTGCAGGTGTCAAGTACCTTGGATGTAAAACTGGAATTTATTAGTTGGATGGGCCCTGAGGTTCCTTCTAAATTCTGGGGTGTTTTGAACTAATAAATTTACTTGCACTGTGTGCCCGCCTGATTCCACTTTATGTTTATCTTAAACAATCACTATCTTTTCTTTGTCCCTAAACTTTCTGTGACTCTTATCTTAAAAGAAAAATCACAAATCTCCTGGGGGAAATTCTTCTAAATGCTTGTAAGTCAGTGATCACAGCAATAGTTTCATCAGATAAAGGATCCTATCCCTGATCTTTAAGTCATGCTGAACAGGACAGATAAAATTAACTTCTTCTCCAAGAACCTTCTATCCTCATTCATACTAACCTAAAAAGTTTAATATACTCTACACACCCAGATCTCATGTTTACTTCTTTTCTATCAAACACAATTGTGCCATTTAAAACAAATGTAATTGGTGATTGAGGTGTAATTCAGTAGAACTCACACTAAGCATTTGTAAGGCTCTGGGTTTGATCTCTCTCTCTTGAACCCACAAGCACACACACATACATACAGAGTAACTGGCCTAAAAAAATACTGTTAGTAATTTTCAAAGTGAAAAAAACGAACTCTCAAATATGATAAAATTTTTGTTAAAGAATTCTGTAAATACATACACACAAAGATAGAAAAAAAACCATAACAGCATACATCAGAAAGGTAAAAATGATTTTCTTTGGTGAGTAGGATTAAGATGACTTTCGTGAATTTTTTTTTTAACTTTTCTATTTTCCAAATTTTTTGTACCAAGCACTATAATTACCTGAAGAAAAACCAGAAAACACCTAAACATGTGGAACTATTCTCTAAATTTTAAAATAATTTTGTACCATATTGTTATAATAGTCCCTCCTTACTCATGGGGGGATAAATTCCAAGACCCTCAGTAGAGGCCTGAATCTAAAGATAGTATATAATTCTCTGCATACTATTGTTTTCCCATATATAACATACCAAGGATGAAGTTTAACTTATAAATTAAACACAGAATTTAACGATAAAAAAATAGAACATAGCATATTGTCAGTAACAATATACTATGATAAAAGTTCTACAAATGTACTCTTACTGTCTTTCAAACTATGAAATTTCCCATTTCACATTTTCAGAATACAGCTGATTGCCAATAACTGAAACTGTGGATGTCAAAACAGATAAGGGGGGACTTACAGAAGGAAGGCCAAAATAAACTATTTTCATACCTTTTGCTATCCCTGAAATGTCTCTTCTTCACAGCTTACTAAATACATTGTGCTTCTATAAGCACTGCTTTGTACTGACATCAGCTTATTTAAACAAAGATGAAGAGAGCCAAACATATCCAAAGGCATTCACAATCAACCTGGCAGAGATTACTTACAAAATTTGAAACATTAGGTACTCCACATTTATCACATATATATCATTTTATATACATACATAAATGTGAGATACATACATACATATATATGGGTGTGTGAGAGATTCATCTATCAACACATATCACGGAATAGTTTCTTAAAGTATAAACTAAGATAAAACCTAACAACAGATGTTACGTTTCATATGCAAGGACATATGAAAAGGAGTCAAACTTTGGGAAAGAAAACTCACTATTCCAGATCATTTTATTACTATTAAACAAATCCAATATGATAAAACAGAAACAAAGCTAAGATGTTAAAATATATTACTTATGATTTAAAGTAAAAATATGGCACTTCTCTTAAAGATCTTTTGGCTACTGTGGCCAAAGTTTACATTTTATTTCTTCTTGAAAACACTGGATTGTCATCATTCCAGAAGCATTCTTGTCAAGTGGACATTGTTCCATGTAAGCAACGGCTAGTTTGAGAAGCTGGATATTCTATCAAACCATCAACAACAACAAATCCCAAACCCCAAACCAAAACACCTCTTCTTTGGTGAAATTATGACTTAATCTAAGACAATTTATAAGATGCCTAATTCCAGTCTTCTCACTCCCCTATACATACAGAGACACAAACACACACACACACACCTCCAAGAGCTGATACTCCCTTTATAATATTAAATCATCAACCATGATGAACAACAAATATTATTTAAGAACCTATGATAAACAATGTATCATTCTGCAAAATGAACTAAATATCATTCCCATTTCATCTATGTTAATACATTTATTAACTGTTGTATATTGCCAGGTGTTATGGTTTACACACGAGGTGTCCCTGAAAAGCTTCTGTGTCAACCCAAGATATTCAGAGGTGAAATGATTAGATTATGAGAGCTGTAACCTAATCAGTTCATCCTTCTTGCATGGACGGAGTGGTACCATATGCAGGTGGGGCATGGCTTAGGAGGTGGCTCACTAGGGGCAATCCCTGGAAGAGTATCTTTTCCTGCTGACCCTTTTGGCTTCTCTCTCTCTGCTTCCTGGCTGTCATGAATAGAGCAATACTCCTCCACCATGTCCTTCTATCATGATGTTCTGCCTCACCTTGGGCCCAGAGCAATGGATTTTGCCCACCATGGACAAAACCTCTGAAATGGTGAGCCAAAATAACCTTTTCTTCTCCAAGGTGTTCTTGTCACATATTTTGGTCATATCCATGAAAAGGTGACTAATACACAAGAAAACTGGCTTACAAATAATTAGTTCAAATCATATCTAGAGCAAACTACATGCAGTAGTTATTCCTAATGAAATACTAAGCTTAAGAATATTCTTTTAAGGCTGGGAGCAGTGGTGCATGCCTGTAATTCCAGCAGCTTGGGAGGCTGAGGCAGGAGGATCTCAAGTTCAAAGCCAGCCTCACCATAAGCAAGGCACTAAACAACTCAGTGAGAACCGTCTCTAAATAAAATACAAAATAGGGCTGGAGATGTGGCTCAGTGGTTAAGTAACTCTGAGTTCAATCTCTAGAAAATCCCCCACCAAAATAACATTTTTTTACACCTTCAAAAGATAAAATACAAATGTTTACTAAAGACTTGGTAAACTGTAAATCATTTCAAACCCATTAAGATATGCTTAAAAAGTATAGTTATTCTTTTCGTACATGTCTTTATTTTATTTAATTAATTTATTTATTTTTTGGTACCGGGATTAAACTCAGGGGTACTCGACCACTGTGCCACATCTCCAGCCGTATTTTGTTTTACTTAGAGACAAGGTCTCATTGAGCTGCTTAGTGCCTGCCTCACCGTTGCTGAGGCTGGCTTTGAACTTATGAATCTCTTGTCTCATCCTCCAAAAGTGCTGGGATTACAGGCATGCGCCACTGCACCTGGTTTATTGTATTTATTTTTTTGTAGTTATAGATGGACAGCATGACTTTATTTATTTTTATGTGGTGCTGAAGACTGAACCCAGTGCCCCACATGTGCTAGACAAGTGCTCTGCCACTGAGCTACAGCCCCAGCCCTATGAAGTTAAAATTTGAGAAACAAATTTTTATAAGCTAGAAATCCCATAAGGCAATCAATACAAATACTGTAAATATTAAAGCAGGATGTTTTTGTTTTGGATGTGAAGTGTCCCCCAAAAGCTCACGTCTGAGACAACATCAGAAGGTTAAGAGGAGAATTGGGTTGTGAGAGTCTCAACCCAAACAGCAAACTAATCCCCTGATAGGATTAACTGGGTGGTAACTGAAGGCAGGTAGGGTGTGGCTGGATGACATGGGGTATTGGGACCATGGCTTTGGGGTATATATCTGTATTTGGCAAATGGAGATCTTCCTCCCTCTGCTTTCTGATAATCATGTGAGCTTCTTCCTTCTACCACACTCTTCTCCCATGATATTCCACCTCATCTTGAGCCCTGAGGAATAAAGTCTGCTGTCTGTGGATTGAGACCTCTGAAACTGGAGTCCCCAAATAAACTTTTCCTCCTAAAATTTTTCTGGTCACATATTTTAGTCACAGCAGTGAAAAAGCTGACTAAAACACAAGGTAAAGATTTTTATTTTTAATACACTGCTTTCAATACCTTGCTTTAATGTAAAAAAGTTTCTGAACATTTCAGAATCTAAAAACATATAAAAAGCTGATACTTCTTACCCCAAATGATTTTAAAATGTTCTCTATGTTTCTAATTCTTAAAAAGTTTTAGTATCCTTACTTGTAGATATTTTATGATTTTGTAAAAGAACTTAAGTTCTCTATCAAAATAATAATGACAGTCTCAACTATAAAAATAAAATAACATGATTATCCTGCTTTGAAAATCTCAGAAACAAATTTTAAAATAAATTTAAAGATGCCAATGAATCATCTGATCTTTAAAAATTACACCTATGTTTCAGGACAAAGTCACTGCTAATATTTTGGTAAGCTTATTTTTGACAAAAATCTAAAGTGGAAATCAGAAGAGTCTGATATAAATGAAAGTATTCAAAAGAAATTAAAATATCACTCAGGATAAAACAAGAAAACTGTTAGCAACTAAGAAAAAGTTGCTAACAGTTTCAAACTACTTAACGTCTCTAGATCCAATTTTTTTCTATGATTATGACTATACTAAATAAATATATTTTATAAAGTTCTCACTGGGCATACACTGTCCTTTTCCCCCAATAGATACTCTTGTAAAAAGTCTATGAGGAAGCTTTTAACAAAAGGAAAATAAAATGTTTAAGGTCATCTAGGATCAAAATAAAACAAAAACAGACTAAATTGCTTCCATCAAACTTCATTTCTCACCAAAACAAAGACTGCATTCTAAGAAAGTAATGTAAAATGCATTTATAGGTAAAAACTTACAGAGCATAAAATTCTTTTTGTGCTAAAAAAAATGTTTGAATCAAAACATTTTAAAAATATTATTCATTTCAGCAGTTGTTCAAATTCTGAAAAAAGAAATATGTGAATTATATCAGTTTATAATACATAAACAACATTGGGAAACTGAACTAGTAAAAATTTACTAGGAGAATAAAGCATAGTGGGAAGGGTACAGGTTTTGGTACCTGACTACCAGAGTTCAAATCTTAGCCCTGTCACTGACTAGTTACGCTGTCTTAGGCAAATTATTTAATTGTTCTCATTCATTTAATGGGGACAACTAAAGAAGGTAGATTTGAGAATTAAAGTCAGATAAGGGGCTTTAGGAGAATAGACAGCACATTGTAAAGATCTTGAATGTCAGCTGTGATGACTGATGTAGTGTTTGGAACTGTATTTGGCAGAAAACAGACTTTTTTAATGCACAGAATGAGAAATATGCCACTAAGGAAGGTATAATGCATAAGAGAATAATAAAAGAATCTATCTTAAAATAGGTGACCATAAAAAATAAATTATAAGTAATGATTAAAAAGGAAATAATTGGCAAAGAGAACATAACATAAACATACGCAAAAACGCATGCATGAGCACGAATTATGGAAAGAAGCCATGTTTCAGGTAACAGTCTGGCAGTCAGGTACCAGGGATAAAAAGAGTTTGCATTGTGAGCACTGCTGAAATGAAACAGTACCTGAAAGGAAAAGAAACACAGAGAAAAATCTTGCTATCCTGGAATACAGCTCTAGCTTCTGACTCACAAGAAGCTCCTTAAAATAGCTAGGAAAAACCCACCTCATTCAAAGATTAATAATAATAAAAAAGAATCAACCCAGGGTTTATACAAAGATATAAAAAGGAAAAGGAAGGAATTAAAAACAAAGTGCCAAATGAATCTGATCCGAAAGAAAAATGTAGTCATTCAATTGATGAAAATCTTCTAATACTTTTCCATTCATATAAAAAAGTTAAAATTGTCTCTATAACATAACACATAAAACAGTTTCAAATAAAGGCAAGAATAGGTGAAAAGATAATGGTAAGATAAAAAAAGAAATAAAATATGAATTGCCAGAGTTGAGAGAAAACAAAATATGAGAGAAATAAAAGTCAAAGTGTTAGGAGGAGAAAAGATGCTAATAACAATAATAATGGAAATAGGACAAATGATTTGGAGGAAGAATATGCAATTTAAAATAATAACTAAGAAAATGAAAGAAATGAAAGAGAGAAAAAGGCAATATACACCTAACTGAAAGAAAACCAAACTACACAATAGTGAACAGGCTACCACACTGTAGGTTAGTACTATCAATGTAGACAGCCTGCTAATATAGCTAAAAAATAATCTAAAACAAACACAAAATATTTAAACAGCCTGAGGAAAAAGGAAATTACATTCAAAAGAACACAGTTGAAAATAACAGCATACTTCTCATCAGCAACAATGGAAGCCACTTAATAATGGAATGATATTCAAATGTATCTGAAAAAAACTACTGCCATCCTAAAATTCTATATCCAGCAAAAAGTCCTTTCAGAAAAAAGAAAAAGTTTCAGACAAACAAAAACAGCTGACTTTCTTTAGAAAAAAATTTAAAGGATGTGCTTAAGGTGGAGGGAATACAGTCCTAGATATAATATGTATCAAAAATATAAACAGTTAAAAAGAAAAAAAATCAGTAAATATTTCGGTTAAACTAGTGAACACTGACTGTATAAAATAATAATAGTAATATTTTACAGGGTCTTCAAATGTAGGATCAAAATCAATTATAATAACAGAGCATATGAATTAGGAAGGCAAGTTCAACAAAGTCCTCAAGAAAATGTACTGACCAATTTTATTATGTTAATGAGGTACACTTGTTATAATTTCTAGACCAATTCATAAATAAAACATAAATGGAACACATTACAGTCAAGCAAATAGAAAAGATTTCAAAGTAAAAAGGTGAGAGACAACAATCAAAAGACAGACATGACAAAGTTTACAAAGTCAAACTGTAGGTTTGAATCCATATATTTATCAGTAATTCAATCACATAAATGAAATTTGAAATATTCAAATCAAAAGAAGATAGCCAACACTGGATATCTTTAAAAACCCAACTAAATTTATAGAAGCTACTCCTTTAAAAGAGGGATACAGAAAGTTGGAAAGTAAAATACTGAAAAAGATGTTATGTAAACACTAAATAAAAGTGAATGTTTTAATATAAGACAATTTATACTTTAGGGCAAAAATATTACTAGAAATAAAAAAGCATTTCATAATAAAAAGATCTAACTGAGCTGAGCACAGAGGCATATGCCTGTAATCTTAGCAGTCTGGGAGGCTGAGGCAGGAGGATCACAAGTTCAAAGACAGCTTCAGCAACTTAATGAGACTGAGGAACTTAGTGAGATCCTGTCACAAAATAAAACAGGCTAGAGATGCGGCTCAGTGGTTAAGCACCCTTGGGTTTAATACCTGGTAGGAAAAAAAAAAAAGATTTAATTGAAAATAATTTTAAATTTGTATGTAACTAAAAAAATGTCATAAAATATATAAAGCGAAAACTGGCATAACTTTAAGGAGATATAAAAATCCAAAATTACAGTGCAAAGTGTGAATACATTTTTCTCAATAGCTGATAATCCAATAGATAACTTTACTGAAAAAGATTTGTGTGAGCTGGGCGCAGTGGCACAAACCTGTAATCCCAGCACTTTGGGAGGCTAAGACAGGAGAATTGTGAGTTCAAAACCAGCCTCAGCAACAGCAAGGCACTAAGCAACTCAGTGAGACCCTGTCTCTACATAAAACACAAAATGGGGCTGGGGATGTGGCTCAGAAGTCAAGTACCTCTGAGTTCAATCCCTGCTACCAAAAAAAAAAAGATTTGTGCAATCTGACTTAGCAACCTTGACCAACTGGACATATACAGAATACTACCCCCAACAACATAAGAATTTACACGCTGTTCAAGTATGTGCACATGTGTTTGTGTGTGTGTGTGTGTGTGTGTGTGTGTGTGTGTATGTGTTGAACTAACTGTGCCATAGAGCAAATTTCATCAAATTTCAAAGGACTGAAATTATACAGAATGTATACTCTAACCATTATGCAATTATGCTAGAAATCAGTAACAAAGAAAATAACCAGAAAACATTTATGTATTTACAAACTAAAAACTACATTTTTATATAACTATGGCTCATAGAAAAGTCATTTCATTTCATAAATTAAAATACTGAACCGGACAAAAACGGAAATACTCCATAGTATAACCAAAAAAATAAGTAGAGGGAATTTATATCCTTAAATACACACAACTGGGTTATGAGAGCCTTAATCCAATCAGTGAATTAGTACCCCAATAAGGATTGACTGAGTGGTAACTAAAGGCAGGTAGGGTATGGCTGGAAGAAGTGGGTCATTGGGGTCATGCCTTTGGGGTATATATTTTGTATTTGATGAGTGAATGAACTCTCTCTCTCTCTGCTTCTTGGTGGCCATATCCTGACTTGCTTTATTCTGCCACACTCTTCCACCATGATGTTCAGCCTTACCTCAAGCTCCGAGGAATGGAACAGGCTGTCTATGGACTGAGACCACTGAAACTGTGAGCCCCCGCAAATAAACTTTTCCTCCTTAAAATTGTTCCTGTCAGGTCTTCTGGTCATAGCAGCAAACAAGCTGATTAAAGCAATTCCCAAAGAAAGAAAGAGTCCACAGTAAATAGCATAAGTCAAGGGACAAAGAAAATAACAGAGAGGATCAACAAACCATAAATTGGTTTTCTCAAAATGAGGCTACTGAATTTAGTAAACTTCTGATGAGAGTATTGGAGGAGGGGAGAAGAAATCATAAATAGCCAAAATAAAGAACATAAAAGGGGCATCCCAGGAAATCTGTGAACATTAAACAGATAGTAAGAGGATGATAGGTATACCTCAATGCCCACAAGTCTGAAAGTTTAGATGAAACAGACAATTCCTTTAAAAAACAAAAACAAAAATATTAAAACTACCAAACAACCCTGATTATTCTTATGATGTTTGAAAAAAATGAATTAATAGGTAAAATCTACTGCCACTAAGTGAACTTCAAGCATAAACTGCTTCACTGGTAATTTCTACCAAGTATATAAGAATGAAATCCTAACACATATGGAGAGACCAGGACCCATTATGTGAAATTAGGATAACACTGATACTAAACCTAAAAGGAACATAAGGATGCAAAAAAAAAAAAAAAAAAAGAAAAGAAAAAGAAAGAAAATAATTGGAAAAATGCTAAGAAAATATTAATCAATCTAAATCCAAGATACATCATAAGAAACACATGACAAAGTTAAGCACATCTGAGCAATGCAAAGTTGGCATAACACTAGAAAATCAATCACTGTGTCTTCACACATTAATAGCTTAAAATAGGGGGAAAAATCACATCATAAAAGTATGGGAAAAATGATAAAAGATAATATTCATTTGTAACAAAAACTTTTAGTAATCTAGGCATCTATATAGAGATCTCCAAAAACTCCAAACCAAAAATTATATTTAACAATAAAATGATGAAAGTATTTCTTTTGAGATCATAACTATACAAGGATATACACTACCATTATCTTCCTCAATCTTCTATTAGATAATTTAGTCCAAAGATTAAACACAAAAGGAAAACGCATAAGGGCCGACAAGAAAAAAAATTTTATGCCTAAGTATTTTTTACTGAATGAAAATGAAAACGTAACATAACCAAATTTGTAAGATAACAACTAAAATTGTGCTAAGAAGGAAATGTTTAGCACTAAATGTTTCCTTTACAAAAAAGGGATCTCAAATCAATGGCTTCAGCATTCAAGGAAAAAAAAAAAGGAGAAGAAAAGAAATAATAAAGAGCAGAAATCAAATAGAAGGGAAAAAAAATGAGAGCCATTTTCTTGACATAAAATTGATAAGACTTTTAGCCAGACTTCTGATGTGATATAAAGACATTAAGAGGAAAATAAGAAAATATTATGAACACTTTTACGTCAGAATGGGCATATTCCTCAAAAGACATAAACTACTAATACTCCCTTAAGACAAAACAATGTAAATAACACTTGCTCTATTAACAACATTAAGTTTATACTTAAAAACCTTACTACTAAGTTAAGTTCAGGCCCATTTGCCTTCTCTGATAAATTCTACCATGTTACTACTCATTCTACATAAATATTTTCAGAATATTGAAGAGGAAATAATTCTCACTTTATTCTTGAAGGCAAGCATTAGGCAGACGCCAAACCAAGACATGAACATTATAACAAAATTGCAGGCCAGTATACAAAATACTCAGATACACATAAAAATATCCAATAAAAGTTTTTAAAGTAAAATCTAACACTACCTAAAAAGTGTAAGACACCATAACTAAGTAGGTTTTTTTCACAGGAGTGGTAAGTTGGATTAAAAAATGAAAACCAATATAATCAATATATTAACAAATGACAAAAGCAAACGCTTTCATCATCATCTCAGAAACTGCAGGAGAAGCAGTTGACAGAATACAACCACTCCTGGTAAAGATTCTAGCTAACTAGGAATAGAAATTTCCTCAATTGAAAAAAAAGGCATCTACAAAAAATCTTTAACAGTATACTTAATGACTGCTTTACAAAGCAAAGACATCTATTCTCACCATTCTATTCAACATTCTACTGGTTCTAGCCAGTGTTAGGAAGACAAAAAAAAACACATAAAAAGCATCAAGGGCCCGGGTTGTGACTCAGTGGTAGAAGCACTGGGTTTGATCCTTAGCATCACATGTAAATAAATAAAATAAAAGTATTGTCCACCTACAACTTGAAAAAAAAAAAAGGAGCAGCATCAAGATTGGACAAGACGATGGGGCTGGGACTGTAGCTCAGTGGTAGAGCATCTGTGTAAGGCACTGGGTTTGATCCTCAGCACCACATAGAAATAAATAAATCAAATAAAGGTACTATGTCTATCTACAACTAAAAAATATTTTTTAAAAAGTTTAAAACAAAAGATTGGACAAGATGATTTAAAGGTGTTTTTAAAGGCAGATGACCTGGGGTTGGGGTTGTGGCTCAGTGGTAGAGCGCTTGCCTAGCACATGTGACGTGCTAGGTTTGATCCCCTGCAACACATAAAAAGAAATAAAATAAAGGTATTGTGTCCATCTACAATTTTAAAAAAATTTAAAAATGGCAGATGACATGATTGAAAACACTATGGGATCTATGAAGCAGTTTCTAAAACTAAGAAGTAAATTTAATGAGGCTGTACGCTAGAAAAGCAATATACAAAAATCTATTGTATTTTAATATTATAACCAGCAATTAGCAATTAGAAATTTTAAAAGTACTATTTTTTAATAGTAGTAGAAATATAAAATAGTCTGCAATACATTTGACAATCATGTGCAAGACTGAGAAACTAAAAATTAAGACACTCCTGAGACAAATTTTAAAAAGAACTAATTAAATGAAGAATATGCAGTGAGACTCTGTCTCTAAATAAAATACAAAACGGGACTGACGATGTGGCTTAGTGGTTGAGTGCCTCTGAGTTCAATACCCGGTACCAAAAAAAAATAAAGAATATGTATCACATTTATTAATACAGTAATGAACCTTGCTAAGATTTCAATTCTTGCCAAATTGATTTATTGCAAGCAAAACAAAACTCTAACAGGTCTTTTTTATTTTGTAGAAAATGACAAGCAGATTATAAAATTCTTATGAAAATTAAGAGTACCTAGAATAGCCAAAATACATATGAAATAGAATAAAGTTGGAAGACCTACACTACTCGATTTTAAGATTTATGAAGCTATAGTAATCAAGACAGTGTAAATTGGTGAAACATACTTGACTTCCCATATGATTTCTTAACAATCTTAGATCCATACTGGGTACCATATTCAAAAATTAAGTCAAACTGAATCATATACTTAATTGTAAATCTTAAATCATAATACTTCTGGAAGAAAACAAAGGACAGAATTTTTGTGACCTTGGGTTAGATAAGAATGTCTTAGATCTAGTATCAAAGGTATAATACATATGAATTAAGCTTCACCAAAATTTTAAAATGTCTGATGTTCAAAAGACACAGAGGGTGAAAAGCCAAGCCACAGACTGAGAGAATATATTTTCAAATCCCATATGTATTTGATAAAGGGATTATTGCCAAAAAATATAAAGAACTCCTTTTTTTGGCGGGGGGCGGGAGGGGTACTGGGGATTGAATTCAGGGGCACTCAACCACTGAGCCACATCCCCAGCCCTATTTTGTGTTTTAATTTAGTGACAGGGTCTCACTGAGTTGCTTAGTGCCTAGCCTTTGCTGAGGCTGGTGTGAACTCCCATTCTCCTATCTCAGCTCCCAAAGTGCTGGGATTACAGGCCTGCACTACCACACCTGGCTAAAAAACTCTTAATATGCAATCATAGGAAGACAAATAACTGAATTTAAAAATGGACAAAAGATTTGAAGAGGTCTTTCACCAAAGAAGATATAGAGGTAGAAAATTAGCATATGAAAATATGGGAAATATCATTGTTATTAGGGAAATGTAAATTATAACCATAAGACATCACCACACATCTATCAGAATGGCTAGCATTAAAACATCTGATTAACTTTACTAAGTACTGGCAAGGATTTGGAGCAGCTGGAACTTTCATACACTACTACAAATGTAAAATCGTACAACATTGAAGAAATGGTAGTTTCTTTAAAAATAAAACATATATATACCATGTAACACAGACATTCCATTCCTAAGTAACTACCCAGAAAAGCAAAAGTATATTTCCACATAAAGATTTATACATAATTGTTCATAGCAACCTTACTTGCAGTAGCCCTAAACTGTAAACAACCCAAATGTCTACCAACAAATGAATGCATAAGCCAATTATGGTATATCCACACTGTGGATTATTTCTCAGGAATAAAAAGAAATATTGATGCATGCAACAACATTGATGAAATTCAAAATAATCACAACTGAAAAAGACAAAAAAAGTTACAAAGTATGATTAATTTATATAAAATGAAAACTAATCCACAGTTAGAGAAAGTAAATAAGTGGTTGCAAGGGAAGGGAATGGAAGCATTGAGAAGGAAAGCTGAATTACAAAAGGGCATGAGAAAAACTGAGCGGTGGTGACCGTACTATGAGTATGGTGATGGTGTTGTGTGTGTGTGTGTACATATGTTAAAACGTATTATACAACTTAAATACGTATAGTTTATAATGTCAATTATATCTCAATAAAGCTCTGTAAAGTCAAATAACTGTCTATTTTTTACATAGCCAAACTCTTCTGTAAAAATTTTAAACAGGTAGTAAAAAAAGGAAGGCTACAGTCTCTAAAAGCAAACTTATCTATTGAAATAAGATAAGCTATACAAAGGGAGTTTTACTGTCTCTTTGAGTAAAACTTTCCTGTTCCTAGGTGATTACTTATGCCCATTCATCAATGGATTCTACATTGTCAGAGAAGAAGTAGTAGCAATTATTGGTTCAGGAATCTTCTCTAATGAGGTTAAATATAAATACAGGGGTATTTCTAGGCCAAAAGAATAAAAAATAAATAAGCCTGGTGCTTTTTAAAATACAGACCATACTTGAAGATCATATAGAATACACAAAAAGTAGTTTTTTGTTTCCCTGTATTATAAGCAGCTTTACAAAAGATGCTTTTGATTCGCTAGACCTTTCTACTTAGTAGGCAAGAACTTCTTGTCCTTCTCTGTTGTTTTTAGAAGAGCAGGAGCCAAAAAACTGCACTGTTTATTTCCTTATTTGTCCAACAAATCATCATCAGTGAGGTTAGCAGCAAACTGAACAACCTTGGGAGGAATGTTTATTAATGAACAGTGTTCCTAGCCAGTTGAGGAAAGCCCATTGCAGTACAAAAACAAGATTTCGCTCTGAGTTTCAAAACTAGAGTTACTATCAACTTTCCTGAACTTCCTAAGTATCTGTAGTATTCAAAGATGCATATGCTTTTAATAGTTTTTCTTAAGTATCCTACCAAAGAGACACCTTTCAAAGGTAACTGTCTTAAGCAGGGTGTGGTGGCACATGCCTATAAACCAGGCAACTAGGGAGTCTAAGGTAGGAGGATGAAAGTTCAAGGCCAGTCTCAGCAACTTAGGCCCTAAGCAACTTAATAAGACACTGTCTCAAAATTAATAATAATAATAATAATAATAATAATAATAATGGCTGGGGGTGTAGCTCAGTGGTAAAGTGGCCCTGGGTTCAATCCCCAATATCAAAAAACAAAAAAGGTTACTATCTTTAGTGCTATATAAAGTTACCCATGGTTGCTTTATTTTCCCTTAACAAAATGATAGCAAATGCCTTCATGATAAAGATTTGAAACAAACCAATCGAAAAACATAAACCATGGGCTGGGATTGTAGCTCAGCGGTAGAGCGCTTGCCTCGCAAGCGTGAGGCTCTGGGTTCAATCCTCAGCACCACATACAAAGCAATAAAATAAAGACATTATGTCCATCTACAGCTAAAAAAATATTAAAAAAAAGAAAAATATAAACCACCTGCTTCACTCATCCTGACATTAAAAAAATACAGAATTCACTCTCAGAAATATCATACATACATATATATTTTTACTGGCAGCATTTCAACAGTTTGATTATTATATACGTATTCTCTGCTTATACTTTAAAGTATACTCTATTTCAAAAGTACTAATCATTTATTTGTAAACATCAATCATCATTAATTAAAAAGGCAATAACAATATATAAGGCCTCCTGACAAGATTTTATATATAACATCATATTAATATAATGTCTTTTTTGGGGGTGGGGGTACCAGGGATTGAACTCAGTAGCACTCAACCACAGAGTCACATTCTCAGTCCTATTGTGTATTTTTATTTAAAGACAGTGTCTCACTGAGTTTCTTAGTGGCTCTTTTGCTTAGGCTGGCTTTGAACTCATGCTCCTCCTGCCTCAGCCTCTGAGACATAATGTCATACTTAACCAATTAGAGCTGTAAGTAATTCATTCTTTTCATTCTTTAAATTTATAAACTAAAAAGACAGTATGAATTCTGATTTCCTTAGTTGTAAAATATCCAACATAATATCTGATAAATATGAATACCTAATAAAAGTGGATAATAGCAGCAAGAAGACTAAAACATATGAAAATGAAGCAATAATGTCTGTTATTTTTCTTTCCATAAAATGATACAACAAATTCAATTCTACAAGTTTTATATTGAGCATGAGCACCTACTCTGTTCTTTGTCATTATGAAAGTTACTGGGTTAAAAAAGAAAAAAAAAGATGTTATATCAGGCCTTAAATATTCAAATGGGTGTCATCCTCCAAAGCAGTTATTACCTTGGGAGATTATATAAATGTTCAAATATTTACGTTTCTTTCAAAGTCAGAATACAGGCCACATTAAGAAAATCAGCAATTAGCTGGGCACGGTGGTGCAAGCCTGTTATCCCAGCACTTAAGAAAGCAAGTTCAAAGCCAGCCTCAGCAACGGCGAGGCGCTAAGCATCTCAGTGAGACCCTGTCTCTACATAAAACACAAAACAGGACTGGGGATGGCTCAGTGGTCGAGTACCCCTGAGATCAATCTCCAGTACCAAAAAAAAAAAAGAAAGAAAGAAAATCGGCAATTATTAGCATTCACACCACAGAGATACTATTTTTCAGACATATCCCTTTGCTCATTATTTTGTCTATTGGTAATATTTTTTGAATAGCCAACCCCCCCACTAAAATCAATTCTTAATAGTTTAACAGTAAATACTGGCTAGAATACTGACAAAAATACTTAAAGGAATAGGCCTATGACACTGAAAATAAATAGTAACAAAAGATTATTTGTAACTTGGCTTATTACTGATTAAATAAATGGTTTCCCATGATGACAGCTTAAATTTAGGTACTTAAGTTTATGTATGTTTCTTTTTCTTTTCTCTCTTTTTAAGTCCCATTACATTTTGAACTGTCTTGCATGAAAGAATTCCCTCATTCAAGGAGCTAACAATCTTTACGCAATAAAAAAGCTAGAAAAAAATTATAAGATTAATAACAGGCATAATCCTATATTCTTTTTGAAAAAGTTCCCTATATACTTGAAATGACCTAATAAAAATCTCATACCATTTACAGCTTTTTCAATCAGTTCTTCACAAGCATCAAAATCACCCTTCAATACCAGTTTGTCATGCAGATCTGTTAACATAGGATGTTCCAATGCAATCTTAGTTTTCTTTTGTAGTGATTCAAAAGCCTCTGTATAGTTGTGTTGTCTGAAGTGTTTTAGGCAAAGGCGAATGGCTTCCTGTTCGCGGTACTACTAGAACACAAGACAAAGTACACAAAGAAGAGATTTGTTTGGTTGTTACTGCAGGAAATAATAAAAGAGAAAATAACTAATCTAAATTGAACATTTAATATTTGCCAAACACTGTACTAACCTATTCATTAGATATCAGTATTTTCATCTTTCTAATAGCAAAACTAATGCTTAGTCCATCATAACAACCTGCCCAGGATCACAAAGTATGTTGCTGAAGGAGAGATTAAATCAGATCTAATTCCACAGTCCAAATGTTTTAAAAAGATGCAACATATTATGTATTAAAGCCCACTTCAAATTATAAAAATTGTAACTCCCATGACATCCACTAACCACATTACAATGCAGATCCTGAAAGCACAGACACAATTAAATTATATAAACAAACTATAAGCTTTCTGTTCTTGGTTCTTAGTGATAAACTACTACTTGATGACAAGTATGATCAAATGAAGAGGTATTCCAAATTTGTAAACAGGTTTGGTAATTCAAAATAATCATAAAGAGACTAATTTTTATCATTTTCTAAGGCTGGGGTACCTCATCTATTAAAGTAGGTATCTCAATTAACTAGAATCCAAACAGTGGGTACTCAATATATAAAACTTTTCCCCTAACTGGATGAATGCCAAAAATATAAGCTCATAAAAAGGTTTTTTTAAAAAATCAACTTTAAGACTGTTCTGGGATTATGTCAGATTTTCTAAGTATACCATTGTACAATACAAATAAAACAGAAAACAGAACCACAGCATGATAATCAAACAATGATTTATTTAAAAAAGCGAGAGAATAAGACTTGAAACAAATCACTTTATACTTTGCTGACTTCTTGATTAATAAGTTCTTAAACAATCAGACTATAATTGCCAAGATTTAGCCTTATTGAATAAAGATTATTATTATATTTTTACATTAATAGTCTTTTACTTTTTGCCTCTAAAAATTGATCTTTATCTATGCAAAAGTACACAGTTATATTAAATAGTAACACCTGTTTATTATGTTGACTTTGGGAGTCAATCATATTCACATCTTAAATTTTCCATTGGGCTATAATACTAACCCACTAAAAACTATGTTCAAAGAGTTTTTATTGATGTAGATTAAAAACAAAATTCATGGGCCAAATGGGCCTAATAAGATAACAGCAGACTATAGACCCAGACTATCTGAGTTCATATATTGGCTTGAGTACTTTATAACTGTGTGGCCAAGGCAAAATATTTAACCTCTCTGCAGTCCATTTCTTCATCTATAAAATAATGAGCTTACAACTGTACCTATCTCATAGAATGATAACAATCAAGTTATCAGGATTGCTTAGAAGCTGGCAGACTATAAATACTTAATAACTGTTTGCTAATTAATCACTATAATTTTTATTATTATTCTCAATATTTTAAATAATTCACAATGAATACACGAAATTGACATTTTGCCTTCTATAGAGATATTAAAATTGGGATTTTAAAATATAGTCCTACCTTGCTATACCAGTTGAGACAGGGTTGTACTACATCAGGATCATCAATACCACTAAGTTCAACATACCAGATGCTGAAGTTAAAGCTGGGTCCCCAGGATAAGAGTGGAACTTTAAGGGGGAGAGAGGAGAGAAGAAAAAATTAATATAATTAAAACTTCAGCAAAATAAAAATCACTATTAAATCTATAACCATTCATTTAACAAAATTTTCTCAGCATCTTTTATATGCCTAGCACAGTGCTAGGTGCTAGACTACAATAGCAAAAAGAACCATATGACCCATGTCATTATCCTTAGTTAATAAAACACTGTAAGATAAATTCAAAATAGTTGTATAACCAATTCCCAACTAAACACAACTAGCACTAAATGATTTAACAGGTAAAATTTATCAGATCTTTATGCAGCAAGTAATTATTATATTATTTAGGCTATATCAGAGTATAGAAAGAGATTACAAGTTCATTTGCCAGTGCGTAACTCTAAACATAAAATCAAAGACAAAGGATTTTAGGCTAACATCAGTTATAAATATATATCCAAATTAAAGAGGCAAAAAAGATGCAAATAACTCTATCAGATTTTCAATATAACCAAATAGATCTCATTCTCGGAACAGAATGGTTCAACTGGAGGTATATTAATGTAATCTGCCACTTTAACAAACTGCTAAAAGAAAAAAATGTGTTCAATTACTTTCACAAAAAATTAATAAAATGTATGTTCTGTTTGTTGGCGGTGTGGGGGCGGGTAACCAGTGCACTAGAACTCAGGGACACTAGACCACTGAGCCACATGTCCAGTCCTATTTTGTATATTATTTAAAGATAGGGTCTCACTGAGTTGCTTAGTGCCTTGCTTTTGCTGAGGCTGACACTGAACTCATGATCCTCCTGCCTCAGCCTCCTGAGCCACTCGGATTACAGGTGCTTCTGTTCACTATTTTTACAAATTCTTTATACAAAGGAATAGAAGGCAAGAGGACAAGTCTTTACCCAGTTCTTTTTTAAGTGTCACAAACCTTAAAAAATAAATCTAATGATGGGATATTAAATACTCTCACTGAAGTCAAAACAAGACCAAGAGGTCCAACATCTCTACCAACACAATATGAGAAGCCTTGGCCACTGCAATAAGGGGAAAAAGTCACATTAAGAAAAAGAAATGCTAGCTGGGCGTGGTGGCGCAAGCCTGTAATCCCAGCACTTAGGGAGGCTGAGACAGGAGAATCGTGAGTTCAAAGCCAGCCTCAACAACGGCTAGGCACTAAGCAACTCAGTGAGACCCTGTCTCTACATAAAACACAAAATAGGGCTGAGGATGTGTCTCAGTGGTTGAGTGCCCCTGAGTTCAATCTCCAGTACCAAAAAAAAAAAGAAAAGAAAAAGAAAAAGAAATGCTACTTGATGCCATAGCTAATTAAAAATTTCAAATTCAATTGAAATACTGTTTAAAGTTTGTATACAAGGTAAATATACAAAAATAAACTGTCCTATACTTAAAATAACCAATTAGAAAATATAGCAAAAAGGGACAAGGATGTAGTTGCAGTGGTAGAATGTTTTTCCTAACGTGTGTGAGGTTCTAGCTTCAATTCCTAGTACCACCAAAGAAATTCCAAAATTCCCCTTTTTGATAGTCCCCTTTATGATAGCAATAATAATAATAATACAAAGCTGAAAATATTTCAAAATAAAATAAACCAAAAATGCAATATTTATTGAAGAGGACATGAATTTTTACTGAAGAACTGAATAAATGAAAGAATATTCTATATTCCTGGGTAGGAAAACTCAGTGTCATAAACATATCAATTTTCCCCAATTCATTACAAATTCAGTATAATCTCAATCAAAATCCCAATTGCATATATCCATTTTTGGCCATGTAATAAACAAGTTGATCTGAAAAGATAACATGAGAAAATCCAAAATTATAAAAAAAAAAAAAATACAAGTATACTACAAAGACATAATCTGATATTAGTCTAGGAAAAGGAAAGCAGATGAGTGAAACAGAAAAAGAAGAATATTCAACAATTTCTGAAGTATTCAGAGAAATTTAACATGATGAAGATAATATTTTACATCAATAATAATAGAACATAGAAGTTTTTAAAACATGATCTTTGAACTCAGGGTATTCCTATTACCCTTTCTGGAAGTCCTATGTCATCAAAACTCTTTTGTAATGACACTATGTCTTTGTTAGGCTTCTTTTGAAAAAATAATACTAACATTGCACTAATAGTACAAAAGCAATGGTGAATAAAATTACTGGCACCTTGGTACCAAAGTAATCAAACCTTCAATTAGCTCTCTGGAATCCAGTTCCTCAATTAATAACTCTACGTCTTTACTAAATTTTCCCTATACTTCTAGGCTGTACCTAAAACCAATATTCTCTTTCTCCACTTTCACACTATACTCCATTAAATACATAATTTAACCCAGGATGCGTTACCTGCCTTTTTGTGTCATGAACCCTGTTAGGCTACTCAGTGTACCCTGTGACACTTCCTTCAGTTTTAAATGTATAAAGGAAAATACATAAAACTGCAGAGTAAACCAATCATGGTGAAATATATTTATAAAAGTAAAAAAATTATAATATAGAAATGAATATGCTTTTTAATAACACATTAAACCACAAGATCTAGCGTCAGGTCTTTCAAGGTTGTAATATTTGCCACACTGTAATGAACTGCAAAAAACCTGAAATTTCTATTGGTAACTACCAACCTGAGACAGGTACTATAAGCACCATGGGTTAGTACTCATAATTGTAGGAAATGCCAAACACATTAGTGAGAGATGGGAAAACATAAAGATCAAGTTGAAATAATATTTACATATGTCATACAGTAAAAGAACTCAACATTCAGAAGACAGACTTAAGCCTGCACCCATCTCCATGTTTTACTACTTGTATGGTTTTGGCCAAGGCATCTATCCTCTAAACTTAAGTTTCTTCATCTGGGAAATGAGTGCAATAATCCTGTCTCACAATGTGTTAGGCAGGCATTTCATAAATGGTTATTATCATCAACATCATCATCATCATCATTATTATTATTTAAAAACAATACAAGCATATATCCACAAGTGTCACGCTTGTACTAAATGCTATGTCTCTGATCCATCATGTACTAGTCCATCATATACTAGCTATGCAGCCTAGGATGGGTCTTTTTTGACTTCTACCCTTAGTTTCTTCCCCTAAAAAAGAAAAGATTTTATCTGTTATTAGAGACTCCATGTGAAAGCACTTTCAAAACCATCAAAACTAATACAAACATAACAAGCTCTAAATAATGATTGCTGACATCCATGGTTCAAATTACACTTATACATATTACTTTTCTAAAATAAAATACTACATAAGAAGGCATGTAAACAAGAGCTTTATAAATATAAATGTAAAATACAGACATGAAATCTTACATTAAATCATTTGAAAGCAAATCACTGCTATAAAATTTTATTGAAAAAAATAAGGTCCCTAAAGGATTCGATCTATGAGTGATAATCTGTGGGCCAATGGCATAAAAAAAATTGTTTTATTCCAAAATGCTAAATAACCTTACCTATTTTAATGAAGCGACAAGGGAACATCTGTTCATCAATTTTGTGCTTCAAGGTGAATGTTTCTTTGTTATAATCATTCTTCAAGCCACTGTGGAGGGAAAAAAAACTTATCAAATATAGCTGGGCACAGTGGCTCATGCTTATAATCCCAGCACTAAGGGAGGCTGAGACAGGAAAATCGCGAGTTCAAAGCCAGCCTCAGCAACTGTGAGGCGTTAAGCAACTCAGTGAAGACCCTGTCTCTAAATAAAACACACAATAGGACTGGGGATGTGGCTCAGTGGTTGAGTGCCCCTGAGTTCAATCCCTGGTACCAAAAAAATAAGGTTATCAAATCTGATTTCATAATTTAGTAAACACAAGAAAACACAGATTAATGCCATGTTCAGATTTTAAGTTCAAACCAATGTTCATAACATATGACCAAAACAATAGTAAGTAGTTGAACATGGGAATATAGGTTAAAACTTGTACATTCAAATCAACTTCAAAAAAACTGTATTCTCTAAATTATGCATGGGCTAACAAAAATTGTTCAGTTTTAAAGGACATGGCTACAGCGCATGGAAATGTGTAACAGAACCTAAAGTCCCTAATGAAAAACTGAATGAGACATAAAATTTTCAAAGCTGGGCGCAGTGGTTCATGCCTGTAATCTCAGCACTTTGGGAGGCTGAGACAGGAGAATTACAAGTTCAAAGCCAGCCTCAGCAATGGCAAGGCACTAAGCAACTCAGCGAGACCCTGTCTCTAAATAAAACACAAAATAGGGCTGGGAATGTGGCTCAGTGGTCAAGTACTCCTTAAGTTCAATCCCCAGTACTTAAAAAAAAAAAAAATTAAAGCAGGAGAGAAATTTGAAAAAATTAAAGTTAAATTGTCTGAGATCTGACAATTTAGCCCGAATATTAGAATATATCAAAGAATTAAGTTTCTTAATTCTGAGATGTTAATGTACCTTTTATAGTCCAAAAATTTTCAGAGAAAACCCCATTCTGTTGGTTTAACAACATCGGCTTTAACCTTAGTAAAAACCCATATTACCTTTCTACATAAGTAACAAGGATTGATGCAAGTATTTACAGAAAAATCACTTACCTTCAGGTTGCCTTATATCCTGAAATACTTTCATGACTCAAATAAAATGCAGCATAGAAGTAACCTTTACTTCCATGTACTATGTTAATGGAACATACCATGTTACAAATATATTCTAAATATTCATGGGTTTATTTGCCCTTCCATTGACTATCTGATTTTTTATTATCTGGGGGACAATTTAACACTCCAGGTGGTCTGTTTAAAACGCAAATTTACTGAGGTCTTTCCAAGCTGTAGGCACTGCACTAGGAGTAGCCACATACTTTTTCATTTACAAAATCTCCTTTTTTAGTTTCTAATTTCCAGTGAAGTCTTAGAATACCATTTCTGGATTAGTACAATGAATGTTCTGAATAGGGTCTCTTTTTATAGCAAAGATTACAGCAAAAGTTTTTTTCCACCCCTCACTTTCCATCTCTTAGCCCTCTCCATAGTAAAGATTAAAGCTTTAATATTTCTGGTCATTAACAGTTCAAAAATATGACTAAAAAAGACGGAAAATTTTTCTTTTTATTCTTTTCATTAATAACAACATTAATACTACTGGTGGTTTAAAAAAAGCTAACTCAAGTCACAATATTAAAATAAGAAACTAAGAGTAAAATAGGTAAATAATCTTTACTCCCTTAAGGGGTTGCAGGGAACTAAACTAAGACTGCTGTTTGTTTAGAAGACAACCCTTTCTTCCCCATAACTGTAACTCACCTAGACAATAGCTCTGTCATATTTTCTTCATTCATTCCACCGAAGACTTTAAATTTCTTCAAATTACAGACATGAGTTTTCTCATATTTTCCAAATGTGATATTCTGAACTATAGCAGGTCTTTCAAGCTTCAGAATCAAGTACTAAAAAAAGAAACAACCAAGTCATATGCTCCTCTATTTAAAACAAATAGACAAGTTAAAAACATTTTTTAAAAGTTTTGACTTAACAAAAGAATGAATAAGGTTCATCTTGCACTGCTAAGGTTTTTATTTAAGCTAAATAGTAATATACAATAGCGTTATAAAGGCTACTATAACATCACCACTTTTCATTCTAGTAAAGCACAGAAACTACATTATGCTACATACTGTAAAGGGAGGAGGAAAATAGAACTAGTGAGATAACTTCTAATCAAGGGATAAAAAGCCATAAGCAGACTGTGAATAACCAAACAATGTAAGATTAGATTGCAAAAATCACAATTACATATTCTCATACTTTAATCGCTAAGTCAATGTTCAAAATCTGTGGTAAAATTTTAAAACCTACCCATACCTACTAGAGATGTGTCCAATATAGCTCAAGGTTTCCCTACCACTTAATGAGACCCATTAATCAGGAAAAACATTACACAGATTGTTTTCAATTATAAAAATTAAGGAGAAAATTATCACTGATGGAATACATGTGCAAAAAGCTACTTAGAAAAACAATTCAGTTGTTTTGTTGGAGAAAGTCCATGCTTCATGATAATACAGATAATATAGGATAATGGTGGCAATTGAAGTTGGTGGTCCTACCTCTCACTATACACAAAAACTAACTTGCATCAAAACTGATCCAAAATCAATCCTTTAGTATCAAAGATCTGAATGGAAGAATGAAAACTTAAAAATTCTTAAACAAAAACACAGGAATATAAATCTTCAATGACTTTGGGAGGCGCGGTACTGGGGGATTGAACTCAGGGGCACTCAACCACGGAGCCACATCTTCAGCCCTATTTTGTATTTTATTTAGAGACCAGGTCTCACTGAATTGCTTATTAGCACCTTGCTGTTGCTGAGGATGGCTTTGAACTCGAGATCCTCCTGCCTCAGCCTCCTGAGCCACTGAGATTACAGGCATGCGCCACCATGCCCAGCTTCAATGACTTCTTGGATTTGACAATGGTTTCTTAGATATGACATCAAAAGTACAAACAAGGGCTGAGGTGGTAGTTCAGCAGTAGAGTGCTTGACTTGCATGTGTGAGGTACAGGGTTCAATCCTCAGCACCACATAAAAATAAATAAAATAAAGGTATTAGCCCATCTACAATTGAAAATATTTTTTTAAAGTACAAACAAAAGTATAAAATTTGATTTCATTAAAATTAAAACTTTTAGGGGCTGGGATTGTAGCTCAGCGGTAGAGTGCTTGCCTCTCATGTGTGAGGCCCTGGGTTCAATCCTCAGCATCACATACAAAACAATAAAATAAAGACATTGTGTCCATCTACAACTAAAAAAAATTAAAAAGAAAAATTAAAACTTTTATATCAAAGGACACTGTCAAGAAAATGAAAAGATAACCTAGTCTACTATAAAGAATACAGAAATAACTTTGAAAACTTGTCATGAGCAAGCTATACCATTAACAAAGACCAAAAACATTTGTGTCTTTCCACAATGTCAGAACTTATTGAATAACAATAAATTCACAAGCTACACCACTTTCATTAGTCACAATTCTTGGTGTACTTGTGGATCATAGGTTGGGCAATCACAGGTTCTTTTATTCTTATCTTAATTGCTAATATCTTTCACACTCAAGTCATGTATCACACTTTATACAATGATATGTATAGGTTACAGAAAAGCTAAGAAAGGGCTTAAGATGGCCACAGGGGTCCAGGAGGCTGAACTGAGAGCAAAGGCAGAGTCACTATAGATGATAAATAAAATTAAGAACTAGATAAAGAACCTGTTCAGGGTGCAGAGCTGTCAGAAATAAAACTTTTTCTATGCCAGTGCCAAACAAATGTCAGTTTCAGAGTGTCAGCTTGAAGTGTCAGGTTGGAGTGGGAAACAAATCATTCATTGTCACAATCACGAGAAACCAGGCTGAGCTGAAGCATGGGAACAGATGATCACTGGTTCATCACTGTGGTGATTTTTCTGGGCAAATGACCAGGTAACAAGGTCAGTATACTGTTGTGTCCAATCTTAGGGCGTTCCTCCATTTATGAATCTCAGGTGAGGGGATTGCTTCATTCAGTGATCTGGTATGTTCAATAAGATCATGGGCCTGTTTTATTCTGATATGAGGTTGATATGAACAATGCATCTATGTGCTTCTGATTTAATTTAGTAAGTTCACAGGTAGTTAATTTTATTATTGCTTAATTTATTTATTGGTTTCTACCTTATGTGTGCTAGGCAAATAGTGCCTATTGTACAAATAAGGTGTAGAGTTGTTCTGCCTCAGCACTTAAAACTCAAAATGTAGTAACTCATGGCAAACTACTGCTTTGGGTGAGGCACAACCTGAAAACTACTGATCTAGTCATTATGCAGTAACTCAGAGCAGGGTACAGACTTCTCTTGGTACAACTCAACAAAAAGACAAATAATTCCATTTAAAAATGGGCAAAGGACTTGAATAGCTCTTTCTCCAAAAAAGATAAACAAATAACCAAAAGGCACAGGAAAAGATTCTCAACATCATTAATCATAAGGGAAATCTAAATCAAAGCCACAATGAAATGCCACTTCCATATCCACTAGCATAGCTATAAAAAGGAAACACACACACACACATACAGGAAAAAAAGTAATGGAAAATATGAAAAAACTAAAATTCTCATACACTGATGGGAGGAATGAATGTAAAATGGTATATACACTGTGGAAAATAGTTTGTCAGTTCCTCAAAAAGTTAAAGAATTAATACACGAATAAGTTCCAATTCTAGGTACATACTCAAAGGAAGCAAAAAGAAGTATTTGAATAAATCTGTATGTGAATGCTCAGAGCAACAGTATTCACATTAGTCCAAAGTTGGAAACAACCCAAATGTTCATCAACTGATGAATTTGCCAAACAAAATGTAATATTTCCATGTAACGAAATATTCAGTTAAAAAAAGGAATATGAATTAAGCTAAAAAATATGCTAAGCTGGAGAACAAATTGACCAAATTATAGTGTTCTATTATGTACATGTACAAATATATAACAATAAATCCACTATCATGTATAATTATAATTCATCAAAAATATGCTAATTGAAAGAAGTCAGACATAAAAGGTCATACATTATATGATTACATTTATATGAAATATCCAGAATAAATAAAAACTAGACACAGAAAGCAGATTCATGGTTGTCCAAGAGCTGGGATGGAGGAAAAAGGATAGACTAAGTCCTTGAGGGTTAGGCTTCCTTGTGGCTAATGAAAATATTTGGGAGCTGGATTGAGGTGACAATTGGAAAACGATATAAATGCATTAAATGCCACTGAATTATACACTTCCAACTGGTTAATTTTGCATTATGTGAATTTTACCTAAATTTTTTTTAGAAAATGAGTGATTTTAGGTGTTAGCAGTTATCGTTTTCCCTTCAAAGGATGTAGGGAAGGATCCTTCTTTGCCTTTTCCAGTATTTGATGGCTCCTGGTGTTTCCTGACTCACAGCAGCCTAACTCCAATTTATGCTTCCATCTCCACATAGCTTTCTTCCTGTGTTTCATTTCTTCTACTTTTCTGTGTCTAATAAAGAGACTCATCATTAGATTTAGGATCTACCCTAATCAAGGATGATCCTGACTAAAGATCCTTACCTTAATTATATCTGCTAACCATTATTCGAAATAAGAGGTTCCACATAGCTTTTTCCCCACCTTTGGGGCAGGGGTTGCAACCACTATTCAGTCAGGCAAAAAAGCAAGGAAGGCTTATGAAAATGTCAGTGTTGTTGGAGCCTATAAGCAAGGCAAAAAACCTTAAGTATTGAGAATGAAGAGGCAGGCAGTCATCAGATCATAGTCTGTGCTACTCGGTAAAGTTCAAATTATAAATGCAGAGGGATCTATACAACAAAGGAAACAATTAGAAATGTGAAGAGAGAACCCACAGAATGGGAGATAATCTTTGCTAGCTACTCTTCTGATAGAGAATTAATATCCAGAATATATAAAAAGCTCATAAATCTTCATGCCAAAAAATCAAATGGGCAAATGAATCAAACAGATACTTCTCAAAAGAAGAAACACAAATGGCCAATAAATACATGAAAAAATGTTTACCATCACTAGCATTTAGGGAAATGCAAATCAAAACTATACCGAGATTTCATCTCACATCAGTCAGAATGGTAGTCATCAAGAATACAAATAATAATAAGTGCTAGAGAGGATATGGAGAAAAAGGAACACTTTTACACTATTGTCTATTAATATAACCACTACAGAAATCAGTATGGAGGCTCTGCAAAAGACTAGACAGAATCACCACATGACCCAGCTACACCACTTTTCAGTATCTGAATAATTAAAGTTATCTTATTACAGATACAAATATGCCCATGTTTATAGCAGCACAATTCAAATTGCTAAACTATAGCACCAGCCTAGGTGTCCGTCAGTGGATAAATGTATAAAAAAAATGTGGTATATATACACAATGGAGTTTTATTCAGCCATAAAGAAAAATGAAATCATGTCAATTGTAGGAAAATGGTTGGAACTAGAGATCATGTTAAGCAAACTAAGTCAAACTCAGACTTAAGGGTCTGGTTAAGGGTCATATGTTTTCTCTTATATGCAGAAGCTAGAGAGGAAAAAGGAAAAGAAAGGTAGGGGTGGATCCCCTAAAAATCAAAGGGAAATCTGTAGAGGAAAGGGACCAAGAGGTGGGAGACAGGAAGGGAGGGAGGAAGTGCTGAGGAGTCATATTGGCCAAATATATTGTTATACTGTATGTATGTATGACTATGTAACTATCGTTTTAATGGGGGGAGGGGCACATGGCTTTCTCCACGAGTTGGGGTCCAGAGAGACGAGGGAAAAGGGGTTCCCAGGAAAGACAATATGGGGTCTCTCTGGACGGTGGTGACGATTCACGGAGCCAACCTCCCCAGATCCTGGGGTGTAGGTAAAAATCTGCTCTGCCACAGCGAGATGCAGAGACACCTGGGACAAGAAGAGGAGGGGGGGCCAGAAAATACCCTTTATTCCAGAAACTACAGAAGCTTATATGCACTCTTGGACCAATCAGGTCCAAAGGTCACAAACAAAGGGGTGCACTCTGGCAAGCACACAGTCTATTAGCATAGAATGGGGAAGGATGGAAGGCAGGGGTTGGAAGGTATGGAGAGTGCTCCTACATGGAACAACAAATCCTATCAATATGTACAACTATAATGCACCAATTTAAAAATGTAGAAGAAAAAAACAATGGAAAACCATGACCTGATTATACATACAAATATATATAGTCTGCTTTGTGAAGAATGGATTAGAGGAACTCGCAGATCAATTATGATAATGCTACAACAATTCAGGCAAGAGATGAGATGAAGGAGACCTGGACTAGAATGGTGTAGAGTCGGAAAGTGTAGTCAGGTTTGACTTCAATATGAAGAATTGGTGGAATTGTGGTGGCACTCCCTCCTCCACCAAAAATCTTAATTAAACTTCTCTAAAAATCTACACCATAATTGATTTTAGGACTATCAGCAAGAGTCTCTACAAAAGAGTTCAATGTAGTTAAACTTCCTATTTCCTGTTGGTCTATTTTACTTGGCCACCAACCTGAAAGAGATCAGCACTCCAGGTGCTAAATGCTCCTTTACTAGTTTTTTCACAAACATTTACGGACTATCTAGTATTGTAACAATATAATATTTTATAAAAGTGTGTTTGCAAATGCAAAGTGTAACAAGAAGGGCAGATCCTTTAACAGGGCCTCTGGCCTTGGGCCTGAGCTTCACAGAGATGCTTACATTTCAGAGATAAGAGAAGATGTTACTAATTGGGCTCCATGGTAACAGCTGGCAGGGAGAGGAAAGAAAGGGGAGAAGAAGCTCTACCCTTCTCAGGTGCTGTCCTTGAAGGGTTAACTTGCCCAGAACAGTAAAAGAAAAAAGCTGCTTTTGTGTGAACTTCTGTGGACTGTGAACTTCTGAGCCACCCCACCTCCTTACATTGGGTATAAAGTTCTGAAACTGTCTGAACTCGGGGTTCAGGGGAATTAATTGATTACAGTGAAAGCTGTACCCTCTGAACCGACTACAGTCAAATAAACCTGCTTCCTGTTTCCTATCCGGTGTCTTGCCTTGTCTGTCCTACAAGAGAATGAGTCTCAAAATAATTATTTTGAGTGAAATACATCAAACAAAAATTAAATACTGTGTTATTCCAATTATATATAACATCTTAAGAAATGTAAATTATAAAAACTAGGAAATACAATCTCTACTGAAAAAATACACGTCAGTGGTTGCCTAGAGATGAGGACTAAGGTGAGTATGATTAAAATGGGACATAGGAAACTTCTGAAGGTAATAGCTATGTTTTATATGTTAAGTGTCTTTTCAAGGGTGTATGTTTATGTCAAAACTCATCAGATTGTACACTAAAAACATATATCAATGATACCTCAATCACCTTTAAAAAGTAAATAAAAACAGTTCTAAGAAAATGATTATGCCAGCCACAAAAATCACAGAAAATACCTATAGCACATAACTGAAAAAGAACGTTGTCAGGTCTGGTCAGGGTCTAAGATGCCCAAATAAGGAAACTGGTCGGCGGAGCTGCTGCAAGCCAGATGTGACGTCACTAGTGGACACGCATCCTGTCAATCAGCGAGCTTTCCTGACCCATTCAGAAAGGACTCTGGCCTTCTCTTCCTGTTCCCAAGCCCTCCCCTTCCTGACAGGGATTTCTTGAAATTCTCTATGCACGGAGTCTCCAATGCCATTTCTCCCGACCCGCTCTGATGGACAGGGGATTTGGTCCGGGGGTGCACATTCCAATAAAGCCTTGCCGAGTGGCTTAATTCATCTTTTCCTGGTCGTGTGATCTTTACAGACGTATATCCAGAATTAATGCAAACAATTCTTACAACTCAATAACCAAAAATTAAACATGCCTACTTTTTTAAATGAATAAAAGAATTCCTAAAAAAGTTAGATGAATAGCTAATAAGCAAATGGAAAAGTGCTTAATATCATTACTTATTAAGAACTGCAACTTAAAACCACCTCACTTCAACAATAATCACTAAAATTGTGTGTGAATGGTGAGGCTGATAATTGTGTATAAAATTAATATATTCCTCCCTTATGATGCAGTAATTCTATTTTCAGATATTTACCCAAAATACAGAAAATATGTATTATTTTTAAAATCTCACAAAACAATATCTATATAAGCCTTATTTATAATCACCAAAAACTGAAACACAAATGTCCAAAAAAATAAATAAACAAATTGGGTATGTGCATATGACAGAATAGTATTCTGCAATGTAAAGAAATGGAATATTAATGCACATGACAACATGAATAAACATAAAACACATGTTGAGCATAAAAAGTCATATAATAAAAGCCCCCCCCCACTCCATTTAAATTAAATTTTGGAATTGACAAAACCAACCTATGGCAAAAGAAATTTCAACAGTGGCTGCCTCTGGGTAGGGGGTAGAAAAGTTAGGGATTCTTAGCTAAAGAAGTAGACAGGATCTTTCTGAAGTCATGCAAATATTTAATATCACAGGAGTGTGAATTATACAATTGTATACATTCAAACTGGATACCATACACACTTAAGGCTCACACATTTGGCTATATAAATTATATCAATGAAAATTGTATTGAACATTGTAAAACAATGATCCTTTTGCAAACTTGGACAAAATGCACTTTAAAAAAAAAAAACAGTTTCTTCTTTACAAGTAGCTCAGTTCTATAACATTCTTGTTATGGTTCATCAAACAGAAGAAATAACCTGAGTGCACTGCAAAAGCAAAAGCATATACCAACCACCCCCCACACAACTGATAATAACTGAGGTTTTCTGACCTGCCTATTAGGTAATTAAAAAAGCAGAATGCTTGCTGTTTATTAATCAACTTCAACTGCCTTCTCAGCCTCCATAAAGAATATTACTTAAGGGCTGGGGTTATGGCACAGTGGTAGCGTGGTCGCCTAGCATGCGTGAGGCACTGGGTTCGATCCTCAGCACCACATACAAATAAAATAAAGATATTCTGTCTACCTATAACTAAAAATTTTTTTAAAAAGAATATTACTTAATACTATAATTCTACTTAAACCTTTAGAAATAGCTTATAATTGCAGTGGACGAGTTAATGATTTAATCTTTCTTAAAGTAATTATCAAGACATCTGTAGCTGCCTGTACATCTTTATCAACTCTTAGAGTATTCACCAGTCATCCTGAAAGACTTGTTTTCCATAGCACATTATGAGTAACCTTCTATAAAATATATCTGATGAGGGAGAAGAGTGAAATTATTGTCCTAAAGTATTTATGGGGTTGTCATTCATGCAACATTATTCCCTACCAACACAGATAATGCAGGATTAACATGAAATCTATCTATCTTAGTGGGAAAATTGCTCAAAATTAATTTTTTGTTATTGTATTTTTCATTTCTAGAAGTTTTACTTGCTTTTTTCAAATATGCTAGATGACATTTTATAGTTTCCTATTCCTTGAAGATATCTTATCTTTCTTTTTAAAATGTAAGTAGTTGGTTTAATTCTAGTATCTTTTAGTACTTTTTAATTCTGGTATCTAATTTTTCTTTTTAAAGTTTTCGTCTAGTTCTTCAAGTGTCTTGTTTCTGGGCATATTAGTTTATCTTTGAGTATGTACTGCTCACTTTTCTTCTATGATGATTTGTGAAGACTTCCTGAGGTCTAGAGAGGAAGGTAGCCACCTCCAGAGAGATACTGCATTTACTTCTGTGGAGAACCGTAAGAGCACTATTCATCCACAATTATACCATAAGATTTCATGAACAGCAGAGTACTGGGACTTTGAATACCAAATATAACCAAAGAACAACATATAGCTATAACCTCTCAGGGATAGTTTTTCTTTTTCATTTTCCCCTCTTTCATTCAGTACCAGTGCAACTCTCCCAGAGGTGAGGACTTCCACTATTTTATCCTTATCCTGAGAATGAATCACTTCGAGGTCTCAGTTTTCACAAACTCTGTATATACATGTGTGTACATGGTTTTTTTAATCCAACTCTTTTAGTAGTTTTCAGAGCAAATTCAGAAGTATGATAGATCATAACCACTTATCGTACAAGATTCCTTGTTGCCTATATAAAAAACACAAAAAGTATATCTGTTCTATCCAACCTGGCTATTTTTCATAAAAGCAAAAGTAAGAATTGCTTCCAACTGTGTTTCTCTGGTAACAATGCTGTCCTTTGAAATTGGCCACATGGAATCCCAGTTACATTGGGTTCTTAAATTACAATTAAGAAAATGGATTCCATATTATTTATTTCCAAATTAAACTAACCCTTCTTAATTACAAAAGCTTTAGACTACTTCCCTAGGACTTAATGCATTAAATATTAACTGATTTGGTATTTTTCTTGGTTCAAGAGAAAAGACAATATTTAATTCACTGCTGTATTCCCAATGCCTACTTAGCACCTCATGAATGCTCACTACAGTTTTGAATGGATGAACAAAAAATAAGTAAAAAAAAAAAATTTTAAATTCTACTGCCCTCAAAATATAGTCCAAAGGGAAATTTCCTAGTAAGGAGTTATCACAGTTTCAATTATAATAGGAAAAATAATTAAATAAAAATAATTCATTAAGAAAAACTAGAGACAAACATGAAAACTTGGGCACTCTAATTAAAATGAAAAAGTGAATTAAAAAACATGATTAAAAACACAATGTAAAACCATTAACATATGCAAACAGGTTTGAACATAAACAGGAAAAAGCGAAAAACAAATTTAAACTACAATGAGTTATAATGTAAGATCCACCAGACAGGAAAAATCTAAATCAGTCATAGAAGTGAAAAGAAGAATATGATGCAACACTCCTGGTTTCAGAGGTTGCAGTCCATGGTTGGATGACTCCATTGCTTTGGACCTGAGATGAGGCAGAGCATCACGGCAGAAGGGCTTGGTGGAAAAACACTGCTCACTTCAGGGCAGCCAAGAAGAAGCAGGGGTTTGGGGAGGCACGGAGGAAGGGGCCAAGGACAAAATACAGTCTCCAAAACATGTCCGAAGTGATCTATATCCTCCATTTATCTAACCATGTCTCTCTCATCTGCCTATAGTTTCCATCACCTCCTAGTAGTCCATTCAAATTATTAATTCATCAGATGGATTAATCCACTGATGAGATTATAGCTCTCATGTTCTCATTTCCTAAAAGACCTACCTCTGAATGCAGCTGCACTAGACATCAAGTCTTCAACATATGAGGCTTTTGGGGATACTCCGGACCTAAACCATAACACCTACCCTATGATTCAGTAATTCTACTCCAAGAAATATACTCTAAAGAAAACTCCTATAGCAAAAAGTTATAAAAAAGCCAATGCCTCTTAAACGCATATTTATACACTGGAATACAAGGGAAAATAAACTACCTATAGTAGGGAAAATAAACAAACTACCATTATACACAACCTAATGTGTTTGCTTAGCATCATATTGCTAAGCAAAAGAAAATCAAGCTACAGAAGATTTATAAATGACTGAATCAATTTATATTTATATAAAAACAAAGCCAGAAAAACTAGATCATAGGGTATTTACAAATACACATATATAATACTCTAAGAAAATGCTTAACAAAATAAGCAATAGTTACTGAGGATGGTTAGAGGACTGAGGACTCACATACAGAAGGCTTCAAAAGACTATGGTCATTTTCCATTTCTTAAAATGGTTGAAGAATTAACAAGTTGCTTTATGATTCTTTACCCTGTACATAAAAATTATGAATATATATTCTTTGAACATATATTGTATAATAAACATGTAAATACCAGGTGATCCAAACAAGTGTACAAACAGAAAAAGGAAAATAAGCATAGAGATTAGGTTTCCATTGTAGGAGTACTCTCCATACCTTCAACCCCTCCCCTCCTTCTTTCCCCATTCTATGCTGATGGACTGCACTGCCTGACAGTGGTACCCCATTGTTTATAATTTTGGAGCCATGACTGGTCCGAGGACCACATATAAACTGTTGCACTTCCTGAAATAAAGGGGCTCTGCATCTTGCTCCAGCGGAGCAGTATTACCAGCCCCCAGAGTCTGGGTGGAGTGACTCTGCGGACCATCACCCCAAATCCTCGTCCCGTGAGACCCTACTTCATCTTCCTCGAGGATCCCTTTTCCTCTCTGGGGACCTCAACACGTGGAGCAGACCCACGAGGCAGACTTCAAACTACATTACTTGAATTGCATTAGAATAGAAAATAAAGCTATATTTATCTGTCTACTCTACTATTACAACATTAATTTCCTTAAGGATATATATGGACATTATAAGTATGCCTTGTACATAATAAGCATTAATGCTTTAAATGTATAATTGAAAGAATGATTATAAATTCAGACTGGGCACAGTGGTGCATGCCTGTAATACCAGCAGCTCAGAAGACTGAGGCAGGAGGATCATGAGTTCAGAGCCAGCCTGAGCAAAAGCGAGGCACCAAGCAACTTGGTAAGACTCTGTCTCTAAATAAAAAACAAAATAAGGCTGGGCATGTGGCTTAGTGGCTGAGTGCCCCTAAGTTCAATCCCTGATTACCCCTCTCTGAATTAATTAATTAATTAATTAATCCAGATACCATTTCTTAGGTAAAAGGAATTTAGCCTAATCCCATTCTAATGCCATCTAAGTATATTTCAGTAAAATAACAAACTACATTAAGTCCATTTTTCCTCAAAGGCAAAGTTCAATTTACTAACATTTCCTTAAATGTTTACAGAATGATCTGAATACAATGGAAAAGAGGTCAAGGACACAACCTCTGCTCAGAATGGAACAGTAACAGGCACCCTAACCAGTTCTTGGTTAACAATTTCCTCATAAGGTATTTAAAAACTTGCTTTCGTATCGTTAGTAATACAAAAAATTATAAATTAGAATTTAAATCTTCCACTAGACAGAATAAAACATTTCATCAAATCACATACTGCACTTGTCTATAAAATCAAAATTCTTTCAAAATTCAAACTAAAAAGAAAATAAAAGTTTACATTCCAATTCCAAAGACAGAATAAACTATTAATGGATTCCAGATAGCTGATATCAATTGAATAAGTTCCCATTTGAATTCTGACTTTTAAATAGTATTAAGAGCCACATGTATTATTACCTGGGGAGGATAGTTGCTCTCTGAAGACCATCTTGAAGATTGGTCATTTGGTTTATCCACTAAAATATTCCTGAAATTAAAAAAAAGAAAATTGCAGCAATTAAGATATGTGAAAATGAAAGGACACAAAGAAAAATAATTTTCCAAATGCTGAAATGATCCTAATTACATGTTTGAAATTTGAATGAGAAGAGCATACAAAAGAGAATAAGCACAGAGAGCCTCTGGTGTATGTGTGTGTATATATATATATATAGTTATTGTCAGGTTTGGTCAGGGTCCAAGATGCCCAAATAATGAAGCTGGTCAGTGGAGCTACAAACCAGATGTGATGTCACTAGTGGACACGCCTCCTGTCAATCAGCGAGTTTTCCTGACCCATCAGGAAGGACTATGGCCTTCTCTTCCTGTACCCAAGCCCTCCCCTTCCTGACCGGGTTTTCTTGAAATTCTCTATGCACAAAATATCCAGTGCCATTTCTCCCGACCTGCTCTGATGGACGGGGAGATGGTCCGAGGGCTCACCTTCCAATAAAGCCTTGCCGAGTGGCTTAATTCATCTTCTCCTGGTCGTGTGAATTTTACAGTTATATACATGATTTTAAAATACAATAAAGGTCATATTGCAAACAATTGAGAAACCAAAACTTTCCACATGGCAACTTCTTTGTTTTTTTTAACTTTTTTTTTTTTAGTTGTCAATGGACCTTTATTTTATTTATATGTAGTGCTGAGAATCAAACCCAGTGCCTCACATGTGCTAGGCGAGCACTCTACCACTCAGCTATGATCCCAGTCCCCATATGGCAACTTCTATTTTAAAAAGTTCTACTTCATACTAAATGACAAAAGTCTTTCAAAGATATTTAAAATTTAAGGTAAAAACAAAGTAATAAGAAAAATCCTAAAAGTAAAACACTACATATACATATTATATATTATTAATTATTATATTGTTATATTGCAGGCAGTTACAGTGTTACATTACATATGAAATATTACATATATATTATACAAGTTGAGCATCCTTAATCCAAACATCCAGTATAGGGGTCGTAGTCCGTCCAGAGCCAGTGGGTCTAAGGGGTACCCCCACATTCGCCCAGCCTCCGTGAAAGTTGGAAAGAGTTGGAGCCGGCTGGCTGCCTGTTCCCAGCCTTGCCTCTCGCCCTCGCAAGACGATCAGACAGGCCAGGAGAGTCCAATCAGAGCAGGACCCCGTTTATTTGCGGAACAAGCATTCAACTTATAGGGCCGTTCAGCCAACCAGAGACAATGCACATAGATAACAGCTGTCCATGTGGCAAGGCACGTAAGCCCCCTGAATTCTGGCCATGAGCTGCACGTTCCCAGAACCAACAGTAATTGTAAACCCATCATATATTCCTTCTTCCTTTGAGCCCTTCCCATTTACATAATGGCTAGTCATTAGGGCGCAGCATAGAGCTAGCTCCTCACAATCCAGAGCTTCAAAATCAACCTTTTGACTGCTGACATTATACTACATGTGAAAAATTCCACACTTGACCTCACATGAAGTTGCAGTAAACACACAGGCACACTAAAAATATTGCATAAAATTACCTTCAGGCTATGTTGTATAAGGTCTATATGAGACATAAATTAATTTCATGTTTAGATTTGGATCCCATCCCCAAGATATCTCATTATGCATCTGGAAATATTCCAAAATTCAAAATATTTCTAGTACCCATGCATTTTGAATAAGGGATACTCAACTTGTACATGCACCACATACAGTTTATAATAATAATAATAATAATACGATTGTGTAATACCATACAACATGCTGTGTGTGTGTGTGTGTGTAAAATCAATTTTTGAATTAAGCATTTTTTGGAGATTGAAACCAAGGGCACTTTACCACTGTGCTACATCCCTAACAATCTCTCTCCTTTTTTTTTCTTTTTTTGAGACACAGCCTTGCTAAATTGCTGAGGCTAGCCTGGAATTTGCTATGCTCCTGCCTCAGCCTCCTAATTTGCTAGGATTACAGGCATACTCCACTGTTCCTGGCAAGAAGGATTTTTCTTCACAGCATTAAAAGCAGAGCAATGGATGGGGAAAAAAAATACTGAAATAAGTAGAAGACAGTACTTCTACTGGAAACCAAATTATATGTTAATACTTTAAGTGATAGAGTAGTTTTCCTCAGGGATATGGATACTTTACATGTATCCTGGGGTTGAAAGAATATGTAAATGGGTGTTTACATATTCAAAAGTGAACCAGGTTTCTCACTTTTGGAGTGGGAAGTTGAGATAAACAGGATATTTAGCTTAATAGAGATATATTAAGAGAGATACAAATACAAAAATAATTACAGATATGTGTACAAAAGTTGTATTTTTACCTCTATTGAGGAGGAACTAGAAACGGCAACACTAGAAACACTAGAAAAGCACACCCAGCACCCAGATCTTGATTTCTGCCTACCATTCTCCAATAAAAGAAAATGGGAATATTTGGAGAAAAGGTTGATTGTAGGACAGGAAAAGGGAACAGAAAATGAGCCTGGAGCTCCTTGTACCAAAAGGAGGGAAATGCTCAAAAAAAATTTTTTTAAAGGACGGATCATGTCAAAAGGACACAGAGAAGCCAACCAGAAAAAAATGAAAGAATGGCTAAAGCTGAAAAAATACAGGCAATAAAATAAAGAATATAGTATTGGAGTATAATCTAAAACAGAAAACAAATATCCAACAGTCTAAATTGATATAAACGAGTCCAGTTTAACAATGAAAAAAAAATCAGACAAAACCAAATTGAGAAACATTTAACAAAATACATTACTCCTCCAAATTCTGAATACAATAGGAAAATAAAGACTAAGAAACAGACAAGGGAAGAGTAAGGCAACTTGACAGTAAAATGTAATGGGATATCTTCGATGGGATCCTGGGTCAGAAAGAGGACATTACTGGTAAAAATAGTGAAATCCAAAGAAATTTTGTTAATAATGTACCACTGTTGGTATCTTAGTTGTGACAAAAGTGCCATGATCATATAAAAAAAATGTTAGCAATAGGAAAAACAGTAAAGGTATGTAGAAACTCAGTATTTATCTTAGCAATTTTTCTATGAATCCATAATTATTCTGAAATGAAAAGAATACTTCAAGAACGTTAGATGTGGGGTTGTGGCTCAGTGGTAGAGCGCTTGCCTCACATGTGGGAGGCGCTGGGTTTGGTTCTCAGTACCATATACAAAGCAATAAAATAAAGACATTGTGTCCATCTACAACTAAAAAAATATTTTTTAAAAAAATGAATACATAAAATAAAGATGTTGTGTCCATCTACAACTAAAAAAAAAGAATGTTAGATGTATACTGTGTACTTGGCAAAGAGAAGGTACTTAATAAATGAGTGAATAAATATGTATTTATTTACACCATCACAAACAACAGATTTATCATTACGAATAGGTGAATAAAAATTTTCAAAAAGCCAACTGTAAAGAAAAGAACTACTTTTACACACACATTCCACAAAGATTAAAAAAATTTTTTTTGGATTACAAAACAGTTGTTGGTCAAGCTGGTAAAATGGTACTCATGTGGGGCGCAGTGGCGCATGCCTGTAATCCCGATTTCAAAGCTAGCCTCGGCAATGGCAAGGCACTAAGCAGCTCCATGAGACCCTGTCTCTAAATAAAAATACAAAATAGGGCTGGGGATGTGGCTCAGTGGTCAAGTGCCCCTGAGTTCAATTCCCAGTACCAAAAAAAGAAAGGCACTCTCATGTTTTGCTGGTAAGAATGAAACTGACAGAACTTTTCAGGAGAGAATTTTAATATAATACATACCAAAAACATTGCAAATGTTTATTTCCTTAAAATAAAAATGATGATGACACTAACCTTGACAATGTTTCCAGTTTTTAGGTTTTGTAAATGCTTTCCATGTATATATTATTGTCTTCAAAGTATGAATTAAGAAACTGAGACACAGAAATAAATTGATTTGTCTAACTATATACATATAAGAATTTGAACTCAAGCAATCTGAAAATAAAATCTATGTTTTTCATCACCATATTATACAACTTCAGAATTATTCCACTTCTTGGAACTTAATAAAAAAAAATCTATAAGGTGTACATATATCATAGCATAATTATAACAGCAAACTATAAATAGCCTATTTGTCTAACAATGGGGATTAGTTAAAACATGATATATCTATGTTATAGAACACCAAGTAATCATGTATTACACAGCCTAACTTTAATGTCATTGAAAAATGTTCACTGCATAGTAAAATAAGAGAAACAATAGTATAAATGTAAGGAATCAAGAGTTGTACAAAATGGTAATATTCGCACATGAGAAAAAAGACAATTATAAAACAATGAAGGTATGCAACTATGTATGAAAACATTTCAGTACAGTTAAAAGCTAAAGCCGTAAAGTTAGGATTTTTTTAAAAAAATCACACTGACATGAATGTTATAAAGCATGAAAAGAAATCTAATCCATTACAACTACAAATAATTGAAACCATAAAAATCAGAAAATGTAATAAATCTGAGAAGGGAGAGATCAGATGATATGTGAGATAACTCCTTCATAGTTCTTAGCAAGGAATGTTTCTGAAGTTGATAAAAGCAAAAAACAGTTGTAAGAATACCATTCAAAGTTTAAAATTAAAACATACCATACACCTTCTAATTACTGAAACAGAAAAGTCAACAAAAAGCACATTTTTGCAAAATCTATGAAATAAGACTAAATAAAAATATTGAAATCAGAACTTTTAAAATAAAATGAAAAAATTAACACTATGCATCAATACAGCCATACATTTCCATACATTTAAATAAACAGTAAAATATCCTTTATATTGGGTGAATACGTGGACATGTTTCTATTTATTTTGGAACTGGAGATTAAATCTAGGGGCACTTAACCACAGAGCCATACCCTCATCCCTTTTTTGTTTTTTATTTTTTTGAGACAAGGTTTCACCAAGTTGCAGAGGCTAGCTTTGAACTTGAGATCCTCCCACTGCAGCCTCCCGAGCAGCTGGGATTACAGACATGTGCACCCAAGCACACCCAGTATTACTATCTATTTAAAGGCACACGTAACAAAAGGATTCATGGCAGATAAAAGATATATAGGGCAGAGGCAAACTTTGTTAAAACCAGCAAGAATACAAAGCAAAAAGAACTGGCTGGATGAAAGTTATAAACATATAATAACAGGTTCAAACATGATGATCTAACTTGTGAGTTGCAATGAATCAAACAAACAAGGCAAAAACCACAGTAAATATCAAAAAAAAAAAGGACTGACAAAAATAGGAGATTAGCATTTTTGAGCACCTGGAAAATTAAACAAAATAAAAATATCTACATAATTCAAGGTAGTGGTAAAAAAAATGATGGTATTATGAAGAAAAATAAAGGGAGAAACAAAATGGTGTGAGGGAGTTAGCCATGTCATAATCTGAAAAATTAGCAGATGGTCACCGCATGCAAAGTCATGGGGGGCAGACAGGCACAATATGCTTTGGTCTTGTGAAATTATAAAGTGCCTATTAGCCCACTGGAGTCATGGCAGTTTGATGTCAGACAGTGAAATTCTACGGAAATAATGGGGCTGAATAAAATATACATCTTTTAGAGATCTAAGTGTATCAGTGTTATTTAAAGCAATGACTGAGCGAGATAACTTATGAAATCAAATAGGGCTAGAGAAAAGAAGCTTAAAGACTGATATAAGTTCTGGAGGTCCAGAAGAAAAAAAATCAAGCAAAGGTGACTGAATAGAGCCAAAAATAAGGAAAATGAAAACCCAGAAAGTATGAATGCTAAATGAGGAAAGTATTTTAAGAAGAAAGAAGTAAGAAACTGCAAAGTGCTCCTAAATAGACAGGGACTGTGTGGTATACATCTTCATGTGCTTAAATGTTGCAGCATATAAGGTACTTAGTAGATACTTCATAAAAATAGGTAAGTCAATAGCACTTAAAATAAATTACAGTGGATCCATCAAAGCATGCAGTATTTACTCCGACTGGTCACCTGTAATTGAAAGCTCATACTAAATTAAAACAAAAATGTAAGAGAAATAAAATACAGAACTGACATGGAGTGAGGTTAGCCTAGTAGGGTTTAGAAAGATGGAAGCTGAAAGATTTTTCTTCTTATCTGCAGTCCCAACACTAAACACAACTACCAAATACCTCTCTTGAACTCAGTGAGTGACAGAGGCCAAAATAAAAACTAAGAAACCTGACAAAAACTTGGTTCTAGGAGAGGAATCATGATATCCATGGATACCTCTGTCCCCAAGAGAAAGTCATCAACATGAGCTTTGCTGTGACAATCTGCTAGTCTCCTTATTCCATAAAGAGCTTCAAGAGAGCTAAGAAGGTACTCTTGCTTCTCTTCACCTCTGAAGATGACAAAAACTTGCCCTCTTGGCTGAGAGGTGTCTCCATGAACCACAGATAACAAAGAACTCAGGAAATGGCATACCAAAATCATGACAAAGATTACTGGAATGCCAAATCTGTGAGTTATGAAAAGCTTTCTTTACCCAAGGAGTTCATGCAACAGAAAGTTAGCACAGAAAAATAAACATACAAAAAGAACCAAGAAAATTTATAAAAAAGAACAGTGAGAGGAAATCATCTCACCAACTTTTAAAACACTTAAAAAGAAAGAATTAAAAAGATTTAAACCACTTGAAATTGTCTATAATTAAAAGTAAAAGGAATTGGTATAGAAACAAAGAAACAGCTCAGAGAAACAGGAAATTAAGCCCAGGATAGATGGAAATTTAATATTTGATGAACATTTTAATCAGCAGTAAATGTAGTTGACTTACTAAATGATCCCACCCAGCTGACTATCCATCAGAAGTTAACCCTTATCTAATGCCATACACAAAATTCATCCTAATTGAATATTTAAACATATGTACACACATACATAAAAATCTTAGGAAAAAAAAGTAGGTGCCAAACTAAAGTGTTTGGAAAATTTTTTTGCCAAAAAGAAAACAAAATATAAAAGAAAAAACAACTTTGATTATATAAAACCTTTCAAATTTTATATTGTAAAAAAAATACCATGATACAAGCAATAGTTTAAGAGTTTTTAACTCATGACTAATAAAGAATTTTATTTAAAATATACAAAATATTGTTATACTTAATGAGAATAAGATGAACAGAATGGCAAAAGAATTTTTTTTCTCAAAATCTGTGTATTTTTCATGCCAGAGAAAAACAAAAGAATAGTCTTTTCAAACTGTTAAAATTAATCTCTATTATCAGAAAATCAGTGAGAAATGATATATGTGCATTACTCCAGTCTTTGTGGAAAATAAATTTGCAGCATATATTAAAATTTTAAACATACATGTCCTTTCGCCTAGTACTCTCATCCCACAAAAATTATATCACTGGTATATAAAGATATATGTGTAGAGATGTTTAACGCAACATTTTTTACAGTGGGGGAGGAAATTAAATTATGTAACATATTATGGAATATTATATTGCCATTATAAAAAATGCAGATCTATGCTGGCTAATTCGGAGGGATTTCTACAACTCAAGATAGAAAACAGCATGTATAACTCAGTTATCTCAAGAATAAATTGTTCTTTATGTATGTTTATATTTGTATGCAATTATATAAACAAGCTGATATATACCAAATCACATAAACCGTATAAATCTGAATCCAAAATAAGGTACAAATATCACTTACAATATTTTTTGTATTTTATTTGTCATACTGTTCAGGTTTTTATAATAAGCACAATTTACATAAATTACAGTAAAAATAATTATTGTAGAAAATAACATGGTTAGAATGACAACAAACTTCCAGTATTTATGGCAAACTGATTCATTATCATCATCAAATCCACCTTAACTTTTCTTTCTTTTTTCTTTTCTCTCTTTTTTTTGAGATAAGTTCTCACTAAGTTGCTAGAACTGGCCTCAAACTTGAGATCCTCTTGCCTCAGTCCCTTGGATCTCTAGGATTAAAGGTGAGCACCACCACACCTGCCTTCCTTATTTTTAAAGACCCAGAAAAATGAAAAGAAAATAATAAAGGCTTATTTTTCTCTTGAAATTTTTAGGCAACATATATCCCAAAATGTAAAGTCAGCTCCAGACCGCTTTTAATTCGCCCTCTCACAATGGTCCTTCCTCAATCTTCCACTTTCACGCAAGGCAAATGAGAAACTAGTTTAGGGCAGTGACTATTAACATCAGTCCCTCAACCACTAGTAACAGAGCCACTATCACCATGGTAGCAGTCTATAAAATCCATTCGTTATTATCCTTCCTTGTATATTTTCCAAAGACCTATAAAACCTACCACCATTAGCAGTATGGAGCCTTTTCTTTTTCTAATTCTTAGGATTAAGCAAAAGTCATTAACCTCTCATATTGTATATGTCAATCATGATACCAGCTCACCACTCCAGTTTCTAAAAGGGGAGTATTCCACCCACAATCACAGGAGAGAGCATTTTAAACTTAAATTGTAACATGTTAAATTGAAATTTAACATAATTGAAATTGAAATTTTGTAGTATGACTTGCCTTACAACTAACTCAAAGACAGCTAATCTAAACTTGCTTCCTCTTATGACAGGAGATGAGACAGACCAATATGAAAATAAAATGATAAACAAATGTATAAATAAATAGAACCAATAAGACAGAAAGGATACATAGAATAAGAGATATAAGAGAAGGAATAAGCCAGTCAGTAGCATGGTAAGAATGTAGCAGAGAAACAGAAAAGAGAGATCTTGAAGATCATGCACTCCAGGGAATAGGAATAAAAGTCAATGGCTTGTTAATTCCAGTTGCCAAGAAAATCTGCTCTGGCAACTAAAACAATGTGACAACACCACCCTTCTAGGCATCCTGTAACTTTCATTTGTACTACTGCCTAGAAAAATAAATAAATAACAACAAAAAAAAGTTATACAAAACAATTCAATACTGAAGCTGTAAGAATCAAGAAATACTTATCTTGTAGGATTAAATATCTATGATACTTAAAATGTTTATAATATAAAATACAAATATTAGCTGAAACCTGGTTAAGAAGAACTGAAAAGGAGAGATGGGCTGGGGCTAAAATAGCTTCTTATTTTTATCAGGTTAATTTAAGTTTTAAATGAACATTATCATTCCCACCACCGCTGGATAAATACAGAAGGTAATAAAAATGAACAATAATTTCAAATTTAGGCACAGACTACAAAGGCTTAGTTAAGTCCTTTTATTTGGATTATAAAAATTTATAGTAGAAAACAGTAGAAAAGTAGAATACAGTGTCGACTTCTTCCAAGTTACATATCTCCATTTTTGCATATTTTAAAGTGTACTGTATCTATATATACTACCAATCAAATGTTAGAAACAAACTATTAAAATTCAACCTCAGAATTTATTGGCTGAGCATGGTAGTGCATGCCTGTAATTCCAGCTATGTGCAATCTAATCACTACACATTGTATAAAAGTACTGAAATGTCATACTGAACCCTATGAATACATACAATTACTTTGTGTCAATTAAAAATAAAAATTACCATGTATAGCGTACCTGCGTACATGAGGTAAACCCAGCTACTTGGAAGGGTGAAAATTCTCTGGGCTGAGACCCTATCTCAAAATATTTTTAAAAGGCTGGGGACATAGCTCAGTGGTAGAGCCACCCTGGGTTTACTCCAGTAGAGAAAAAAAAAAAAAAAAGAATTTATTGGACATTTATTGGGTTTAATTCAAGTCAACAAAATTTTTTCTTGATTAAACTTATGTTCAAACCCTATGTCTGTTTAGTAATATTCAAATTACTGCTCTTAATAATACTTAAAATATAAGCCAGGGGCGGTGGCACATGCCTGTAATACCAGCACTTTGGGAGGCTGAGACAGGTGAATCGCGAGTTCAAAGCCAGCCTCAGCAACAGCAAGGCACTAAGCAATTCAGCGAGACCCTGTCTCTAAATAAATACACAAAATAGGGCTGGGAATGTGGCTCAGTGGTGAATACCCCTGAGTTCAATCCCCCGTACCCCTCCAAAAAAAAGAATACTTAAATATAAATAGCAGCAGTTGTGGGGAGAGGGGGGAAGAGAGCATTTAAAGTGTTTCTGGTAATGGCTCCTCGGGATACCTATCAGAAAATCCGCCTGGGGGCTGGGATTGTGGCTCAGCAGTAGAGTGCTCACCTAACATGTGCGAGGCACTGAGTTCGATCCTTAGCACCACACAAAAATAAATAAAATAAAGGCATTGTGTCCAACAAACTACAACAACATATATATATAAAAAGAAAGTCCATCTGATTTTAAATTGACAGTATTTGACACTCAAAAACCACCTCTAATTTTGATATGAAACAAATCAGTCAAGTAAAGTATTTAAAAGAGTGTACGGCTGGGGCTGTAGCTCAGTGGTAGAGCGTTTGCCTAGCATGCGTGAGGCACTGGGTTCGATCCTCAGCACCACATATAAATAATAAATGAATAAAATAAAGATCCATAAACAACTAAAAAAAAAATTAAAAAAAAAAAAAAGAGTGTAGAAGGATTCAATCTAAGAATTCAACCGACTTTTTTCTTTGGAAGTTTAAAAACACTTCTGAAACCTGTGCCCTTTCCCTTGAATGATGTGATAAAATAGAAAGATCTACCCTAACTGGAAATGTAGCTACAGCAACTTGCCTAGCATGAATGAGAAAGGCTCTGGGTTCCATGCCCAACACTGCAGAAAACATTTTTAAAATTAAAATATAACAATAAGGGCTGGGATTGTGGCTCAGTGGTAGAGCACTTACCTCGCATGCGTGAGGCACTGGGTTAGATCCTCAGCACCACATAAAAATAAATAAAATAAAGATACTGTGTTCATCTACAACTAAAAAAAAATATTTTAAAAAAATATAACAATAATAATAATAGAAAAATAAATCAACTAAGAATCATAAGACCTTGGATCTTGGCCACCAATAGATTGGATAACCCCTCACATTTCTCAGGGCTTTAATTCTTTTATCTGCAGTGTGAAGGGAAAGTTGAGTCCCTTAAACTCAAATTTTTTCCAGCTCTAAAAAGGGCAGTTTAATTGCATAATTCTAGGAAATACCATTTAGGAGGCTAAGTTAGTAGTCTAAAAATCTATGAAAAGCTTTCACATCCTTTGTCCAAAGTATCATGTATAATCTTCCTCCTACATACACATCAGTCAATAGTAACACACACAAAACTAAAAAGTTTGTCTCAAAGTATAGAATAGAATAGTGGTTATCACAGCATGAGATAGGTGGAGGGAAGAAAGTGATGAAGAGAGCTTGGTTAATGTGTACAGGGGTGCAGCTGGTTAAAAGGAATGACTTCTTTTTTTAAAATTTTATTTATTTATTCTACTTAGGTATACATGATAGCATGCATTTTGATTCATTGTACACAGATGGAGCACAACTTTTCATTTCTCTGGTTGTATGTGATGTAGAATCACAACATACATGCAGTCATACATAAAGCTAGGGCTATGATGTCCATTATATTCCACCATCCTTACTGACTCCCTCGCTCCTCCCCCCTCCCACCCCTGTGACCAAAGTTCCTCCATTCTTCCTGTGTCCTCCTCCACATTATAGATCAGCATCCACTTATCAAAGAGAACATTCGGCATTTGGTTTTTTGAGATTGGCTTACTTCACTTAGCATGATATTCTCCAACTCCACCCATTTACCTGCAAATGCCACAATTTTATTCTCTTTTATTGCTGAGTAATATTCCATTGTGTATATATACCACAGTTTAAAAGGAATGACTTCTAATGTTCAACAGCAAAGTAGGACAACTATGGTTGACGACAACTGAACATTTTAAAATAGCTAGCAGGGAGGATTTTGAATGTTTCTGGCACAAACGATACCTCTGCAGTGACAGATAAGCCAATTACTCTTATCTGATCATTACACATTGCATACATGTATGGAAATGTCACATAAATATGTATAATAACTGTGCCAATTAAAAATAAAAAGTCAGGGCTGGGGAATGTAGCTCAGTGGTTGAGCACTTGCCTTCCAAGTGTGAGGCACTGGGTTCAATCCTCAGCACCACATAAAAATAAATAGAGCTATTGTGTGTCCATCTACAACTAAAAAAAATATATTAAAAATAAATAAATAAAAATAAAAAGTCAGGTACAGGGGTGCATACATATAATCCTAGCTACTGAGGAGGCTGAGACAGAAGGATTGCAAGTTCCAGGCCAGCCTCAGCAATTATCAAGACCCTATCTCAAAATTTAAAATAATAAATAAAAACAGTTAGGGATAGAGCTCAGTAGCAGAGCAATTTATTATACTGGTTCAATCCCCAATATAATAATAATAATAATAATAATAATAATAATAATAACAATAATAATAATAAAAACATTTTTATTAAAAAGCTAACATAATTTAAAGGGAAAGAGTACTAGTAAAGAAATAACAAAGAATGAAAATGATGTGTTTCCTTTAAAAATAACAACACACAATCAATTGATTATGTAACAGAGCTTCCATTATGTATGAATACTCTTCTAGGTTAATCCCATAACAGTACAAGAATGGGCAAGGAGATTATAATCTATTTTTTAATAAATATAGCACAAAATTTAAGACACACACAAAAGTATATAATAAAATACTATAATTCAAAATACAAAGCAAGTATCAACTCTTAAGTCAACTTTAAATATCTACCTCTAGAGAGTTAAAGAGTATGCTATAAGTTATAGCTTTTCCCTAAATCAAACACTAGTACATAACATAGAGATTTAGCCTCACTTCCAAATACTTATCAATTTTAAGTCAGGAACATAGCCAGTAGAGGAGTCTACCATTTGCTGAAGTTGCTTATATTCAACAAAAACTCACTGAATCCCACCGTATACCAGTGTGTTAGGGTCTGGGAATATAGTGATGACTTAAGATAGACAAGTTCCCTAAAAGTGATACTACATTCAAATGAGAAGTACAAAATAAGTTTAAACAAGATAATTACAGACAAATGCTATAAAAAAAAATAAACAGGATGCATAAAATTTAAAATGCACAAAAACCTCTCTGGGGAAAAAAAAAAGATTATTACACTCAATGGAAAGTGTTGCTCAGGGGCTGAGGCTGTTCAGCAGCAGCTCACTTGCCTAGCACATATGAGGCATTGGGCTCAATTCTCAGCGCCACATAAAAATAAACAAAATAAAGACATTCTGTCCATTTTAAAAAAGAGAGAGAGAAAGAGAGAGAGAGATTCATGTAAAAATGAAAGAAAAGTCTATTTTCCACAAAGGACCAACAAGTTCAAATCCTGGCAATAGGAAATAATCTGCACAATGAAATATGAGAACCAAGGAAAGTCAGATAATGTCTTTCACAGACTTCAAGATGTAGGTAAACAAAGAGAAAGCAGGAAATCTGTAAGGGAGCCAGAGATCATTCAAAAAGTGCTAATTCTAGATTCTAAGAGGATTTTAAAACTATTCTCTCAATATTTCCTCACTTTCAGAAAAACAGAGATCCACCCTGAAAAGAAACTGAAAAAAATCAAGGAGAAAAAAAAAAATCTAAGCAAAGCAAAAAAAAAAAATGAGAACTTGGCCAAAGAGAGAGAAAATACATATTCTAGGTGGGAAGAGGTCCAAGTGTCAAGAGACCTCAAACAATATCACAACAGCAAAATACTTTTAAAGGGGCTGCTTTAGAAAACAAAACATTTGGAAAACATAGACACAAAGGCAAAAGTCTTTCATTTACTATTTCTTAAAAGTCCAAATTTTTAAAATATATCACAGATGAGAGGGACCTGGAGCCACAAAGTTCAAAATTACACTTGTCCATTCCTTCCTCCTACACAAGCTTTCCCTTCTATAACTATCAGAAAACCAACTGGTTGATATACTAAAACATAAAAGGAAAGACTACACTAAGGTGTTATGGGAAAAATAGCATTATAACAAATAATAAAAATACTGAGCAATGTAGCCACAAAGAAAACGGTAAATTAGTATTCCAAAATGACCTAAAAGTAAAATACTTCATTTAGCAAGAATAAGCTAAAACTATAATAGATCAAAAATAATATGACCAGATGACAGGAAGTGCTTATAATAAGATTCACAATTTAAGGATAAAAGTTGGGTTTTTTTTTTTTCCCTTTCCCCAGGAACAAAGATCATAAATTACAAAGAAACCTCCCACAGAAAAAAAGATTCCTCCCTTGAAAGTAAGGCCAATAAGGGAAAAACAAGATAGAAAATGAACAAAAACAATGAAATAGACATAAAGGAAAGCAACAGTAAGTAGATGATCTTAAAAATATATACTTGGAAGCAGGCAGATATTTCAGACTGCTTCGAGGAAAACTTCAAATTAAAACTGTAATCTAGGGGCTGGGGTTGTAGCTCAGTGGTAGAGCACTTGCCTAGCATGTGTGAGGCACTGGGTTCGATTCTCAGCACCGCATATCAATAAATAAAAATAAAGGTCCATTGACAACTAAAAAATATTTTTAAAAAAAAGACAAAAAACTATAACTTATACACTAAATGGATACATGGTATACTAGGGTAATTCAGCCAAATGGTACCTACTAAAATTTTTAAAAAAACTTTGAGCATTCGGGTAAAAACATCAAGTTGCTTTTAAGAAAAAGAAAATTGTGTCAAAAAACTTCACAACAGCTATGTTTTATATCTAAATAAAATCAAACAAAATTTTAAGATACTCAGGCACAAAACATGTGAGCCAAGGACTTTATAGCTAAACTGTTCTTCAAATTTAAAGGCATAGTTAATAACATGTTCCTTGAGCTCTTCCTGAAAAACCTACTAAAGAACAAATTATACATATGCAAAAATGATTTGGGAAAGTCCTAAAATGTGGTCATATGAACTAAAAAATGTTTAGCTACACAACTAAAACTAAGCATGAAGATAAGTACAATAGGGGCTGGGATTATGGCACAGTGGTAGCGTGCTCGCCTAGCACGCGTAAGGCACTGGGTTCGATCCTCAGCACCACATAAAAATAAAATAAAGATATTCTGTCACCTACAACTAAAAAATAAACATTTAAAAAAAAAAGATAAGTACAACAAAATATAAATGTGTACTGCAGAAATGTAGAAAGAATAGATCAAACAAAAGAATGCCAAGAATAAGTGCAAGTTAGAACATCCTTATTGATTTCCTCAAAAATATTAACTGGAAAGAAAAGACTATCACTTAAAATTAGATGCTAGGAGAGAAGGAATAAAGCAAGGCTAGAGGCTCCTAGCTAACTTCCTCAGAATATGATGGTAGGGAATAACATTTTAAAAATAATTTAAATAATAAAATAATAAATAATTTAAAAGTATTTTTAAAATAATTTAAATAAAATTTAAATTATTTTAAATAATTATCAAAATTTTTAATCATAATCTAAAAAATAATTATGATTAATATTTTAAGGACACTAAAGGAAAAAGTAGACAAGATACAAGACAGATGGGTAATGTATCAAAGAAAGAATCAGTGAGCTTGAAGATATTTCAACAGAAAGTTCACAAATTAAAAAGAGAAAAAATAAGGGAGGGTGGAGAACAATATCCAAGAACTTTAAGAAAATCAAAACGTATAACTTCAATACAAGAAGGGGAAGAAAAAGAGGAGAGAAGCCACAGGGAAAAACTCATTACCAGGGAACACGGATAAGAATTACCTTGGAATTCTCATAAAAAAGTACGCTAGCAAGAAAACATAGGATGAGGCTGAGGATATGGCTCAGTGGCAGAAAAAAAGAAAACAGCAGGATGAAATATTTAAAGTTGCTGAAAGGGGAACCGAAAAAAAAAAAAACCCTAAAATTCTATATTGACTAAAATTCTTTCAAAAGTGAAATACTTCCTAAAGCAAAAACTAAGGGAATTTGTTACCCGTACCCATATATCTACCTTACAGAAATGCTAATATAAGTTCTTCAGAGAGAAGGAAAATGATATAGTTTAGCGTTATGGTTTAAATATTAGGTGTCCACCAAAAGTTCACATGTTGAAGTGCAAGAAAGATTAGAGGTGAAATTACTGGGTTATGAAAGCCTTAATCTAATCAGTGCATTAATCCATTGACCTGGTGCTAATTACTGTAGGCAGGTTGGGTGTGGCTGGAGGGCTGGGTCACTGGAGGCGAGAGTTTGGTGTATGTATTTTGTCCCTGGTGGGAGACATCTCTCTTTGCTTCCTGGTATCTTTAGCTGTTTTCCTTCTCCATGCCCTTCTGACAGGATGTTCCGCCTTACCTCAAGCCCAGAGAAAGGAGGTCAGCCATGTATGGATTGAGACCTTTGAAACTTGAGCCCCAGAACTTTTCATCCTCCAATTGTTCTTGTCAGGTCTTTTGGTCCCAGCAGCAAAAAAGCTGACTAAAACAGTTAGAAACATGGATCTAAATAAATAGGGTCATGAAGGATTAAATTAAGATAAAATAAAAACTTTTTTTTTATTCTTAACTGATAGTGAACGAGTATAGCATATAGATAAGTGAAATTCATGAACAATGTTGTGATAGGAGAGATGGTATAGTTTGAAACGTTTAACAGTATTAAGAGGTAGGAACTTCAATAAATGGTTAGGTTTGGAAAGCTCTGCCCTCATGAATGGACTGAACACCATTACTGTGGAAGTGGGTTCAACACAGCAGAAGTGAGTTCTTTATAAAAGAATTAGGCTTCTTTTTGCACCCTCTTTCCCTCTCTACCCTTCTGTCATGGGATGATGCAGCAAGATGACACTGGCCTGTAAATCTTGGGCTTCCCAGCCTCCAGAACTGTGAGCCAATAAATTTCTGTTCACTACAAACCCAATCTGTATTATTTTGTCATAGCAGCACAAAGCAGACCAAAAAAAGGGAGGAATAACAAATATTTTGATATAAGGTACTTGCATTAGCAACATATTTATTTAAAGCTGAACTTAATCATAAAGTGTACTACAAACTTTAGTACAACCACTAAAAACAATTTTAAAGAACTATAACTGATACGCTAAGAGATCAGGAGAAGAAATCACACTGAATGTTCATTTCAAATCAAGACAGAAAACAAGAAGAAACAAAGACAAGTACACTGAACATAAAACAGTTACAAATATTACAAAAAATAAGGGAGGGTAGAGATATAAATTCAACTGCGTGAATAATAAATTTATATGTGAATGGTCTAAACAAACCAATTTAAAATTAAAGACTCAGAGTGGATCAAAAAACACAAAGTTCAAATACAATATCTATAAAAAACCCACCATAAAGACACAGAAAGATGAATATAAATAAATGGAGAAAGATATTATCATGCTTCAAATAGAGAACTGAATAGCTATATTAATATCAGTCAGACTTAAGAACAGGGAGAATCATGAAGGATACAAAGAGAGGTATTAATGAAAAAAGTATCAATCATCTAAGAAGACATTACAATCCTTAATGTGTCTGTGCTGAACAAAAAAGTGTCAAAATACTTGAAAGAAAAACTGACAGAACTGCAAGAAGAAGCACTATTATAACTGGAGACACCAACCTCCCTCTTGGAGTAATTGACAGATTCAGCAGGCAGAAATTCAGAATACCACAGAACTGAACAGCACCATCAGCCAACAAGATTTAATTGACATTTACAGAATACTTCATCCAACAATAGCAGAATACACATTCTCATATGCAGCAGAGGGCTGGGGATGTAGCTCAGTAGTACAGCATTTGCTTGATACCTGCCAGGCCCTGGTGCAGTCCTCTCGGCACAGCAAAGCAAAAAAAAAAAAAAATCAAGTGCACCACAGAACACATATTAGTGTCAAACCATAATGGAATTAAGTTAGAAATCATTCACAAATAATCCTAGAAATCCTAGAAAATCCTAAAATAATCAGTAAACGACAAATTTCCAAATAAGATATAAGTCAAGGAAGTCTCAACACAAATCTGAAAATATTTTGAGCTAAGCAAAAATGAAAGAAAAAAGGCCTGGTCCAGTCTTCGCACAGGAGTCAGTGGCGCCCGGGAGCAGCCCAGCTGCCTGATGCCTTAGCCCTGGCCGCGGCTGACCGGGATGTACGCTTAGTGCCCAGCGCAGGCCCTCTGAAGTGGCCAATGAAGTGCTAAGGGGGTGGGAGCAGCCTCCGCTCAGGAGAGACTGAGTGGCTCCGCTGGAGAACGAGGCGGGGTGGCCGGGAAGGAGGATGGGGGCTAACCAGTTAGTGATGCTCAACGTGTAGGACATTAATTTGCTTATGGTGGCCATCCTTATCCTTTTTCTGGAATATCTTAAATTTCCCCCAGGAAATGCTTCTGAACTAGTAGAAACATTTAAATTTAAAGAAGCTCTTGTTTTAGGGAGCACTGACTTCCTACAAGATGATATAGAAAAAATTATAGAACAACTGGGAAAAGACTATAAAGGCAATACATATCATTTGATGTATAAAAACTGCAATCACTTTTCTTCAGCTTTATCAGAGATTCTTTGTGGGAAAGATGCCTCGCTGGATCAATCGACTTGCCTACTTTTCAGCTCCTGTATACGCTTTCTACAGAGCTGCCTCCCCAAGGAGTGGCTCACTCCTGCAGCCCTGCAGTCATGTCAACCAAGAGCTGCAAGATGAACCAGAAGAAGCAGATGCCATGGCAAGTGCTACAGCATGCTCCAGACCTGGGTGTCACACTAAACTATAAAAGTCTCCAAAGTTGGGGCTGGAGTTGTGGCTCAGTGGTAAAGTGCTTGCCTAGCATGTGTGAGGCACTGGGTGTGATTCTCAGCACCACATATAAATAAATAAAATAAAGATCCATTGACAATCAAAAAAATATAAAAAATTAAAAAAAAAAAAAGTCTCCAAAGTCACACCTTCAGAACTGTCTCTGGCAGTTGAATATCACTAGAGAAAAGTAAATAGAGTAGGCATCCTTTGGATATTTCGTATGCAAAGATGGCTCTCCCCCAAATCCCAGTTTTTCAGCTCAGGATTATATTTGTAATAAAAAACAAATCATTTGGCGCAGGAGGGAGAACTTTGTATGCAATTGCCCTCGGGTTTTTTTACCCACTTGTAAATTTGGAGTGGGTCTGGAGTTGTTTTATACAAACTCTGTTATATTTACAGTACTTTGTATTGCTGTTTACAAATCTTGCATGGACTTCTGCCATTGTCAAAGAAGAAAATCTTCATCTTCAAAAATGAGGCAGGTAATCTTTGTACACTTCCACCTGGGCAGGGTGATGTTCTTGTGTATGTCTGGCTTTGATGCCTCTGGTTCTATAATTAAGATGTTTTTTGTTGAAGATAGTTTTCTTGTAACTCAAAGTGTTTTGCCCATGTGTTGGAGGAGGGGCTTCATTTTTATTTGAACACATTATAATTTCCTTCCGACACAGGATTTTGTTGATGGAGTAGGAATATCCTAAGTGGTAGCCTTTTGAGTAGCACTATGAGTTGACGTTCACCTGCTCTTAACTATTCAGGTTGCCTTTTATACTAGACTTTGAAAACTAGAGTCTAAGGAAACACACCCCAAAAAGGTAATTCTTTGGTATTTTATACTTTTTTATGTACTATATCAGAAAGAATATGTCAGAGTTTGTTAGTTTGTCTTGGGAGTACTTACACCTCAACAGAAAGCCTGTTCTCATTGACCTGTTACTAAAACCATATTTGTGTGTCTCAAATTTATCTTTCTATGTTCTTTCAAATGTCTCTTACCTAAGAATACTCTAAGAATAAAATTGTTGCCACAGACAAATCCTTATTAGCAAGGAAGAGCTGTCGGCTCAAGCCTACTCTCAGTTTGACCCTTGGATGTAAGAAGCAAGTCACTACATGTCACATTCAATTTTCTGCCTTAATAATGAATGTCCCAGCCGGTCACAGTGGCGCACACATGTAATCCCAGCACTTTGGGAGGCTGAGACTAGAGAATCACAAGTTCAAAGCCAGCCTCAGCAATGGTGAGGCACTAAGCAACTCAGTGAGACCCTGTCTCTAAATAAAATACAAAATAGGGCTGGGGATGTGGCTCAGTGGTCGAGTTTTGAGACACACAAATTTGAGACACACAAATATGGGTTTTTTTAAATGTTTTTTAGTTGTAGATGGACACAATGTCTTTATTTTATTGCTTTGTATGTGGTGCTGAGGATCGAACCCAGGGATTCACGCATGCAAGGCAAGCGCTCTACAACTGAGCTACAATCCCAGCCCCCAAATATGGTTTTAGTAACAGGTCAATGAGAACAGGCTTTCTGTTGAGGTGTAAGTACTCCCAAAACAAACTAACAAACTCTGACATACCCTTTCTGATATAGTACATTAAAAAGTATAAAATATCAAAGAATTACCTTTGATATTTAATCCTCAGTATCAAAAAAAGGCAGTGATTTTAGCTTTATATTTTTAGTTTTGAATTTTTTTACATTTATTTAAACTTTTAGTTTCAATTATTTACTATTGCTCTGTGTGATGATACAGATCTTTCAGAAAGCTACATTTTTAACTTTAACATAAGCAGATTTTGATTGGTTTTTATAAACTCAAGCATACCTTCTTTTTTTTTTTTTTTTTTTTTTTTTGGTACCGAGGATTGAACTCAGGGGCACTCAACCATTGAGCCACATCCCCAGCCCCATTTTTTGTGTTTTATGTAGAGACAGGGTCTCACTGAGTTGCTTAGCACCTCGCCATTGCTGAGGCTGGCTTTGAACTCGCAATTCTCCTGTCTCAGCCTCCCTAAGTGGCTGGGATTACAGGCTTGAGCCACCGCGCCCAGCTTAAGCATACCTTCTTAATAGGGAAAATAAACCTTGGGTTATAAGTACTGGCCTGAGGAAAATGAAGCCACTTTATGCTTTTTGGCTGTTCTATTTCCAGAGAGGAAAGCCTTTACAAATTACTCTCGGTTCTTAGGGAACACAGCACCTCTTTCAAAGATGTGATAGAAAGAAGGAATATATGATCTTTATGAAATGTTGAAAAAACATTAAAGCTCTAACAGGAAGTTGTCCACTGAAAGAAGAGATCTAGTACCAAAACCCATGTTACCAGGAAATGTTGGATGCAGCTGGCTTGGGATTTTTTTTTTTCTTAATTTTTTTTAGTTGTTGATGGATCTTTATTTTATTCATTTATTATTTATGTGTGGTGCTGAGGATCGAACCCAGTGCCTCACGCATGCTAGGCAAGCGCTCTACCACTGACCTACAGCCTCAGCCCTGGCTTGGGATTTTTATAACAATGTGGATTACAGTTTTTCTAATCTATTCAAATATACATGTTTTAAACCTGAGCTACTGACCCACAGGACTAGGCATTAGTTAGATACATTTTGGTGAATAGACAGGATCATCACATCTGTGTTTATCCACCCTTCAGCACAGCACACAAATGAATTTACTGTTATTTTGTTGTATTTACCTTCATCTGCAGCATTTGGAGATTAAAAATAGTATAAAGAGTCTTTGTAGCAATAATTAGTGGCCTTGGGCCAAACTATCAGCAGATAAAATTCTGGACCTGAGATTCCTTGCGATCTAACTGTACCTGAGTTTAAGAGAAAGAAGTATGTTACTTCAGAAAATCTCTCACGATCCTTCTCTACATTTCAAGTTGAGAATGAATTTAGTTAATTTAACCCACTTTTCCTCACTCTTAGAGGAAAAGAATCTTGTTCTCAACCTGATCTCTAAGAAAATAATCCCAGGTCAAAAATCTAGTCATTAACATACATATAATTAATTCAATGGGATATACTTTTTGTTGTAACCAAGTGAAACATCTCTCTCCTGGTGGGCTGGACAGTAATAATAGTGTTAGGTCAAAAGTTTCCTGTTTCTTGTTTGTTGTAAATACCCTAGGGGTTCTTTAACCATATGAAGGGAGCATCAGCTTTAGGAAGTGTGACTTATGGAAGTATAGAAGGCAGTGTACAATATTAGAGCACCTACACTTGACGCCTGAACTCCAGCCAACTATTGCTCTGACCCACGGCAACAGCCTAAGTTACCCATCACCAGTCTTTCTACGGAGCAGGGAATTCTGGTTTTAGTCAATTGATAGCATTGTGTGTATGTGGAGATTCAGCACCACAGACAGCTGCATGACTATTTCCATGGCTTCTTCCATCACAAAGAGAGTAGAAACACATTTGCTGCTTCAGGGTTCTAATCTGTATGTCTTTTTTATGGCTTCATTTCTGTAAAATACACTTTAATTTTGATACATGCTATATTTTCTTTAAATGACCAAGTTTAAAGATTTCGGATTTATTCAGCAAGTTGGCCATACTGCCATTGTATCCTCTTTTCTTCAGTATGTTTTAAAAATGCAGCTCAATTGTCAGACTTTCATTGTCTATTCAGTCCATACACATACATCTTAACTATCAAAAGGTGTTACAAAAGCCAGGCCCGGTGGCTCAAGCCTGTAATCCCAGCACTTAAGGAGGCTGAGACAGAAGAATCGCGAGTTCAAAGCCAGCCTCAGCAACGGCAAGGTGCTAAGCAAGCAACTCAGTGAGACCCTGTCTCTACATAAAACACAAAATAGGGCTGGTGATGTGGCTCAATGGTCGAGTACCTCCCCCCCCCAAAAAAAAGCAGCCTCAGCAATGGCAAGGAACTAAGCAACCCAGTGAGACTTTGTCTCTAAATAAAACACAAAATAGGGCTGGGGATGTGGCTCAGTGGTCGAGTACCCCTGATTTCAATCCCTGGTACCAAAAAAAAAAAAGGTAACAAAAGGAGAGAAAAATTAAACAATTGGCTACTTGAAAAGACCATTAAAACTGACAAACCTCTAGTTAGGTTAACCAAAGAGGAAGGAGACAGAAAAGATACAAATCACTAATATTTGTTGAAAAGGGGGCATCACTACTGATCTTAGCTATTAAAGGCTCATAGATGAATATTGCAAACAACTATTGTCACAAAATTGACAACATAGATGAAAATGACCAATTTCTTGATAGATACAAAATACTAAAACTCAAGGAGAAAAACGATCTGAAGAAGCCAATAACTTAAAGAAATTCAATCAATAATTAATAATCTTCCAAAAAAGAATGCACCACGCCCAATGGTCTCACTAGTGATTTCTACCAAACATTTAAGAAAAATATTAATTCCAATTCTCTAGAATGACTTCTACAAAATAACAAAGGAAACATCTCCTCTATAAGACTAGCATTACCCTAATACCAAAACCAGATAAAGACATTATAAGAAAAACTTTAGCTCAATATCTTTTATAAATATAGATGCAAATAATTTACTCAACAAAATATTAGCAAATCAAATTCAATGTATAAAAGTAATAACTGCCCAAAGTATTTATTCCAGGTATGCAAGGCTACTTCAGCATTCCAAAAACAATATCATGCATTTCATCAATAGGTGTTCTTACACAAAAAACACACCCATAAAAGCAAAAATTGGACTTCAGCAAATTTGAAAACGTGCTCTGAGAAAGACTGTTAAGAGGATAAAAAGGAAAGCTACAAACTAAGAATATATTTGCAAACTACATATCCAGCAAAAGACTTAACATCTTGGGGCTGGGGCTGGGGCTGGGGCTCAGTGGTAAAGCACTCGCCTAACACGTGTAAGAGGCACTGGGATCGATCCTCAGCACCAGATAAAAATAAAAACAAAGGTACTGTGATCACTTACAACTAAAAAATAAATACATATATGTGTGTTTGTGTATGTATATATATATGTGTGTGTGTGTTTGTGTGTCTTACATCTAGAATATATGAAGAAGTCTAAATACTCAAGAGTTTTTTAAAAAAAGCAGGCAATTCAATTAGAAAATAGATCAGACATTTAACTAAAGATGCACAGATGGCAAATAAATACACAAAAAGATGGGCAACTTCATTCATCATTAGGAAAATCCAAATAAAAACTGTAATCAGATATCACTACACATCTAATAGAATATCAAAGTAAAAAAAAAATGACACCAAATGCTAGCAAGAATTCAGAGAAACTGGATAATTCATATATTGTTGGTAGAACTATAAAATAGTATAGTCATTCCAGAAAAGAGTATGGCAGTTTCTTACAAAACTGACCACTTACCATACAACTCCAAAACTAGACTGTCTGGACATTTATCCCAGAGAAATGAAAATTGATATTCAAGCAAAAAACTGTACATGAATGTTTAAAGCATCTTCATTTCTAATAACCTCAAATTGGAAAAAATCCATATACTGTTCTATTGGTGAATGATTAAACAAACTGGATACATAAGTAGTTGCTTGCATTTGCAAAAGGAAACAACAGAAGGACGGACCAAAAGCTAATAAATTGGCTATCCATGTTAAAGGGGATGAAAAGTCTTAAAGTGACAGAGATACAAGCTGTACAGTTTAAAATTTGAAATCAAGCTGATGTTTTACAAAACATAAAAGCAAAGAGTGCTGGGTGCGGTGGCACACACCTGTAATCCCAGCACTTTGGGAGGCTGAGACTGGAGAATCACAAGTTCAAAGCCAGCCTCAGCACTGGCGAGGCACTAAACAACTCAGCAAGACCCTGTCTCTAAATAAAACACAAAATAGGGCTGGGGATGTGGCTCAGTGATCCAGTACCCCTGAGTCCAATCCCCAGTACCAAAAAAGAAAAAAAGAAAAGAAAAAATAAATAAAAGCAGAGAGAACAAATGAACCCCTAAAAATTGAAAACAAATGAACCTAATTGCAAATCAAGTAGGTGACATGACCACAAAAAAATTATTTTAAAGTTGTATTTCAGTTGACCTTAAAAACTGCATTTTTACTATCCTCAGTGCATTACAATCTAAGGAACAAAGATATGTAAACTTTACCCAGTAACAACACTGATGTTATTCCTTTGAAACTATGTTTCAAACCATACTTATATGCACCCTCACACACAGATACTGCAAAACAGTAATTATATTAATGTTGATCTTAGGAAATATTTTTAGCCTAAAAAAAAATAACATGCGAAATGAAAGAAGTTAAAATCTGGTAAGTCAAATTTGAACTGGAAATAGTATAAACTCAAAAGTACTTTTTCTTTTAAAAAATGTATTTCTGAGGGTTGGGAGTGTAGTTCAGTGGTAGAGCACTTGGCCTAGCATGTGAGGCACTGGGTTCAATCCTCAGCACCACATAAAAATAAATAAAATAAAGGCATTCTGTCCATCTACAACTACAAAAAAATTTTTTCAAATGTATTTCTCAGCTACATTCCCTAGAAAGTTCCAAAAGAAATGACAATCTGATAGCAATAAGTGTTCCTAGTTTTCAACTCTGCATTCTAAGCATCATTCTCACATAAAAGTATTGCAGATAAAGGGAATCTTTCTGTACCAAAACACAAGAAAATATATTAAAGTGGGGTCCCATCAAAGGAATACTGGAGCGAGCCTGAAGGTGCACCTACTAGACAACAATGGAATACTCTGGCATCAAAAAGAATGACTAGTAAAATTACTTAAAACATAATAATAAACAGACTAATGTTGCTAATGTTTTTCTTTTAAAAAATAAAATTAGATACTTAAAGAAATATACCAACTCATCTATCTAAAAAAAGAAAAAAATAAGCATTGACATTGCTTTCCCAGTAGTTTATTTTAGAGTAACCAAAAAGCTCTAATTAAGGGAAATTTCTAATTAAAGGGAAAACCTATACAGAAAAAATGCAACCAGTAAATGACAGAAACATCCATTTTGAAGCCTTTACTGAAATAGTTTATCTAAAATGACTGTCTTTGAGCCGGGCATGGTGGCTCATGCTTGTAATCCCAGCACTTTGGGAGGCTGAGACAGGAGAATCGCGAGTTCAAAGCCAGCCTCAGCAATGGCGAGGTGCTAAGCAACTCAGTGAGACACTGTCTCTACATTTAAAAAAAACACAAAATAGGACTGGGGATGTGGCTCAGTGGTCGAGTGCCCCTGAGTTCAATCCCTAGTACCAAAATAAATAAATAAATAAATAAATAAATAAATAAATAAATAAAATAAAATGACTGTCTTTGTATAGTAACATCATTAATGAAAGACAGATGGGAAACTTCACCAGAGAAGTTGTACATCCTGAATTGTTAAAGCAGAAAGTACATGACACCACCTAGAGGGAATTCTTAAAAAAAAAAAAAAAAAGTATTAAAAAAATCTAAACAGATCCTTCCATCTAATTCCAACTACTGTTGTATATAAAGTATGACATTAAAGGAATTAGTCAAATGCAACTACAAAAAAGCAAGCAAACATATCCAGAACATGGGAGCCTCTTCAGGACAAATGACATGAATTCTTAAAAAACAGCAATGGATTGAAAGAAAAATGGTAAGAGGATGGGAAAATTCTTCTTGATAAAAAGAATCTTTTTATTATAACTTTATTTTTATTTATTAATTTTTATGTGGTGCTGAGGATCGAACCTAGTGCGTCACCCGCGCTAGGCAAGCGCTCTACCGCTGAGCCACAAACCCAGCCCCAATAAAAAGAATTTTAAAGTGATATAACAAATATACTGAGTGCATGGATATGATTCAAGCATACTAACTACAGAAAGACATTTTGGAAAGAACAGAAAATTTACTATGAAGTGTGTATTAGTTGTTATTAAAATATTATCGCCACATTGTTAAGTAAAATAACAGTACTGAAGTTACAAGAAAATGAAAAAGTCTCTAGAAGAGGTATTCAAAGATAGCTTTAAATGATCCCTATCTCCTGGTATTCACACCTTCATACAATCCGTCCCCTTGTGTGTCTGACAGTCTAGAACAAAGGCAAAGGTGATAGGATATCATTTTTGGGCCTAGTGTACATAAAACTGTGACTTCCATGTTGAAGAAGCCCACAAAGCAACAAACTGAAGGTAGCCTTTGACCAAAGACTTGCACGAAATTGAATCCTGCCAACAACCACATAAGCTTGAATGCAGATCCTTCCCCACTCAAGCATTCAGATGAAACTGCAGCCCTGGCCAACATTTTGACTGTAGTCTTGTAACAGACCTAGAGCAGAGGATCCTTTAATCCCTGCCCAAACTCTTGACTCTCATAAACTATGAGATAACAAACACTTACTTTTTAAGCTGCTAAATATGCTATGATTTGTTATGGAGCAAGAGATAATTAACAATGTTGTCCTGATGTTATCCTAAATACTTGAGTGAATGAAATAACGTAACTTATATTTACTTTAAGATACACCAGAAGAAAGAAAAACAGGTAGGTACAGATAAAGGTGGAGGAAAAATAGGACATTAATGGCCTACCAAACAGTAGACCACAGCAGTATCTGCTTACCATATAAAGCAAAACTCAAATAAGTTACTATCATCAAGCACTTGAAAATATTTGCACCTATAGCAATTATCTCTACAGACTCAAAGTACTTTGGGAACACAAACCTATGTACATACTCCACACATTTGAATAAAAGCAACCACTGGGAAATGACAATAACAACAAAATAAACATTTCTAAACAGAAGAAAGAAGATAAGAAACTTACTGGCAAAAAATCAAGCTAGCTAAGATGCCTTCATGTCTTTACATTAAAAAAAAAATCACTAAAACATTCATATAAAAATAGTCCTGGGGCTGGGTTGTGGCTCAGTGGCAGAGCACTTGCCTCACGAGTGAAGCACTGGGTTCGATCCTCAGCATCACAAACAAGGCAATAAAATAAAGACATTGTGTCCATCTACAACTAGAAAAAATTTTTTAAAAAAATAAAGATATTGTGTCCATCTATAAATTAAAAAAAAATAGTACTCATTTAATGAATATCTCAGAAAGCTTAAATTATCAGTGTTTTCAGAAATTAAATGGCTGGCCCTTCAGAATACAATCCAAAACTAAAAACTACCTCTTTCCACATAAAGCAAAGATTATTGAATTTGGATGTGATCTAGGAAAGGTTTACTACTTAGAACATACATTCTTCAAACTTCAGACAAAATAACAATATATACACAATTATAAAAATTTAAAAGATCAAATTTTACAAGCACCCCCAAAAGCTACATTTATATGTAAATAAACTTCCTGAATACTTACTATCATCTGCTGATTTCATCACGCTCTCAAAATATATTTGGTGGGTAACAATTTAATGAGTTTTTGTGTTTGTGTGTGTGTGTGTGTGTGTGTCACACACACGCACCTGGTTGGGGGGCCTTTAAAAAATTATTCTGTAATATCAACTCTGTGCCAAAAGATCATAAGCATCTAAGTTTTGTATGGGAATAAAGAAAAAGCTAAACAATTGATTTAAAATTACCAATTAATTGGTAGTAGAATTGGAATGAAAGCCCAAATCCTCTGTCCTTGTCCAGTGTTCCCTCTATACTACACTATGTCAATTCTTGCATATTTTTTTATACCAGATGGAACTTTTTCCCCGGTACAATGCAGTAATTTAAGTTACGTTAATGATGAAAAATCAAACCAATATTAACTAACCCAAAGATATTACCTAATGAAGAACTTGTCCCCATAACAGCCAACTTTGATCAAAACCACAAGTCCTACAGTGAGTTTCCGAAGAGTATTTTTTCAAACTTTGTTCCTCAGAGATACTCCAGAGGATCTACAAACACTCTAAAACTGTTTAATTATTCTTAAATCTATTAAAAAATTAAATTCTTACTAGATCAAATATTAATTACAATAGATACCATCCTCCATAAAAACTTGTTTACTTGCTTTTTGTGCTAGTCTTATAATAAAATTTCTTCCAAGATCTCTCTTCTATTTTTTCTAAGTAGGCCAATGAATGATAATATGACTATTGTTATATGCTGATCTTTTAATAATTCAGTTCTGCAGATGTAAAATTCAAAAATAAATACACAACTAGAACATATTCAATTAGTGACTAGACAAAGCTGCTTGGTTTTATTGGGGCCCAGAAAACGATGTCCCAAAGACTGGTAGATACCTCGGACCCCTCCACCTTCCCTTATTTCTCCCCCTCTCAGCACAAAGAGAAGCTTTCTACAATGTTCCTCTGACAACCCAACCAGGATCTGCCTTGTTGAAATTACATTAACTACAAAAGATTAAACTCAAATTATAGGAAAAAAGACTGAAGTCTGTCAATATATCCGGACTGACTTCTGTAACATACCACTGTCCTCTGTTTTGGTCCCATGCAGAATCATTTATAATCCATTGTTCTGCAAGACAATACTTTGTTCTCCAAGCCTACTGAGTTTCCCTCCAAATTGTTTTCTATACCCCTAAAATTATCTGCATTCCCCATCCTCCCCTATGGAAATGGAGTATATAAGTTTCTGAATAATGTTGAGCCACTGGGTATTCACAGTCCTGTGATTTTCCTACATGATGATTTTTTTCCCTTTTTGCACATGAAAAAATTTAAATGCTTCTCTTATTTTTATCTGTCTACTGTCAAATTTATTCCAGCAAACTTTCAGAGGGCATAGCGGAAATTTCCCTTAGTCCCTACATTTTTTTAAAATATATTTTTAGGTGTAGATGGACACACAACATCTTTGTTTATTAATTTATTTTTTTATGTGGTGCTGAGGATTGAATCCAGTGCCTCACACATGCACTTGTCAAGTGCTCTACCACTGAGCCACAATCCCAACCCTAGTTCCTACATTTTAATTCTCTCCTTATAGATTATTGAGAAGTATGATATATGGCAAGTCACATTATAGTTCATTAAATATGAAACTGGAGTACTTTTCTATTTAAATTAATATATATTATTGCGGGGTAGCCATGGTAGGTTCCTGCTCAGGAGGTGTTAGCCACCAGAGAAATAGAAAGTCCGAAATAACTGGTAAGATATAGAGACAGAGCCAGAGCCATAAATTAGATAAGCTGAGCACCTAAAAAGTCTTCAAGTCCTGACAGGAGCTGAAACTGAATGAGAAAAAAAATGGCTCCAATTTTTTATTTAAGGGGGAATACATCAAAGACAGGGATATGGTTTCAGTGGGAGGAGTCTGGGGTTCTTGCTTCTCAGTGTGGCAGAGGTCTTGCAGTAAACAAGTTGACTGGCATTTTGGCAAGCCACACCCATCTCTCAGAGACCATGTGGCTCCAGGGGTCACTCCATCTCTGATGCTGTGCTGAACTTCTGATGGAGCTAGGTAGGAAGCCACATGAACCAAGCATTCTCAAACCAGCAGGGTTGCCATTTAGAGTTCCCGATCCCTGGCTTTCCTGCCTAATGGCTTCCACAGGGCTAAACCACACAGTTCACACATGGCTCTCAGCAATATAAAACCTGAGTTTAGTAATAACTTTGCAATCAAGTATATTATAGGTGATAATCAATTTTCCTCATTCAACTTTCATAAAACTTACATTTACGTATCTTAGGTGAGCCTCTCTTTTGTTAAATTTAAATTGTTTGATAAACCAATAGTTTATGCTACTGTACTACATGTGATAGTCCCACATGGCGGCCAATGTATCAGTTTCCAAAGCACTGCCATCTTTTTTTTTTTTTTTTGGTACCAGGGATTGAACTCAGGGCTACTCAACCACTGAGCCACATCCCCAGCCCTGTTTTGTGTTTTATGTAGAGACAGGGTCTCACTGAGTTGCTTAGTGCCTCGTCGTTGCTCCTGAGGCTGGCTTTGAACTCGCAATTCTCCTGTCTCAGCCTCCCAAAGTGCTGGGATTACAAGTGTGCACCACCACTGCCATCTTTACTTCACTGTCCTTTTTTGCAATTTATAAAAAAAAAATCTCTGTCTGTGTGTGTGTGTACGCACCTGCACTGGGAATTGAACCCAGGGGTGCTTTACCACTGAGCCACATCCCCAGTCCTTTTTATGTTTTATTTTGAGACAGGATCTCGCTAAGTTGCTTAGGGTCTTCCTAAATTACTAAAGCTGGCCTTGAACTTGCAATCCTCCTGCCTCAGCCTACTGAGTCACTGGGATTATAGGCATGTGCCACTGCACCCAGCACAATTTGTAAAATATTTTATTGCATTGTCCCTAATATTTTATAAGAATGAATGTGAAATAAAAATATGAAAGCTTAATAATATTAATCAAATTAAAATAATAATGGGCATAAAATGGTTAAAAAGAATAAAACTTTAGACACCAGTAAATTTAACCAATTTAAGTATAAATTAAATGCTGAGAAAATAGCTTTAAAAATCACATCAAAAGCTAATATAAAGGTGTGTCAATTATGGATTTATTGACTCTCACAACTAAATTCACCCTTTTTGAAAATGGATTTGAGCCCTAAAGTATTTTTCCTTTGCCAGGTGGTACAATGTTATGCTTTGTCAATAGAGGCCTCAGGAGAATCATATTAGGAAGTAAGAGACATTGTTTTGTTGCTATTTAATTCAAGTATGCTTGTCCTGCAGACTCCTGTAGCAACATGGCTTTTCCAGTTCTTGGCTCCTACTGTACAGGTTTTTCTACCCTATGCCCAGCTTCTTTGCTTGAACAGTTTCTCTAGCATCAGGTTTCTACATCACAGCACACACTAATTGTGAATATTTTTGCATTCAGTTTCTTGACATTCAGCAGGCCTTTTCAAACAAATGAACTGAAGTGTTTCTGACCTCAGAGAAATTTTCCTCCATTTTTTTCCTCCCTTTTTTCTTTTTCTGATCTCTTTCTTGACCTACTATTAGAGCTACTAATTTTAGTCAGAAGGTGCAGAGCTACTATATTTGGTTGTATAGGTTGTACTCTGCACAAGACAATATAATTGATGAGTGGAAGCTAAAATCCAGCTGTCTCACTCATCAGTACTTCATCAGTACTTCAGGTCAAAAAGCATTACCCTGCATTATTCATGGCAAACGAAGCAAACAAATCATTCCAATGCACACAATCTCTATTTTTTCTTGTTTTAATATAAAGTTTGTTATTTGCCCCTCTACAAACTGGAACAAGACAGGGATGCCCTCTCTCACCACTTCTATTCAACATAGTTCTTGAAACACTAGCCAGAGCAATTAGACGAAAGAAATTAAAGGGATACGAAATTAAAGAAATTAAAGAAGAACTCAAACTATCGTTATTTGCCGACAACATGATCCTATACTTAGAGGATCCAAAAAATTCCACCAGAAAACTTCTAGAATTAATAAATGAATTCAGCAAAGTTGCAGAATATAAAATCAACATCCATAAATCAAATGCATTTCTATATAACAGTGATGAATCCTCTGAAAGAGAAATTAGGAAAACTACCCCATTCACAATAGCCTCAAATTAAAATACAATAAAATACTTGGGAATCAATCTAACAAGAGAGGTGAAAGACCTCTACAATGAAAACTACAGGACACTAAAGAAAAAAGTTGAAGACCTTAGAAGATAGAAAGATCTCCCATGCCCTTGGATAGGCAGAATCAATACTGTCAAAATGGCCATACTACCCAAAGTGCTATACAGATTTCAATGCAATCTCAATTAAAATCCCAACATCATTCCTTATAGAAATAGAAAAGGCAATCATGAAATTCATTTGGAAAAATAAGAGACCCAGAATAGCCAAAGCAATTCTCAGTAAGAAGAGTGAAGCAGGAGGCATCACAATACCACACCTTAAACTATACTACAAAGCTATAGTAACAAAAACAGCATGGTATTGGCACCAAAATAGACACGTAGACCAATGGTACAGAACAGAAGACACAGAGACAAACCCATATAAATATAGTCATCTCATACTAGACAAAGGTGCCAAAAAACATATACTGGAGAAAAGATAGGCTCTTCAACAAATGGTGCTGGGAAAACTGGAAATCCATATGCAGCAAAATAAAACTAAACCCCTTTCTTTCACCATGTACAAAATTCAACTCAAAGTGGATCAAGAACGTAGGAATTAGACCAGAGACATGGTGCCTAACAGTGGGAAAAAATAGGCCCAAATCTTCATCACACTGAATTAGGCCCTCAACTTCCTTAACAAGACTCCTAAAGTACAAGAAATAAAATCAAAAATCAATAAATGGGATGGATTCAAACTAAAAAGCTTCTTCTCAGCAAAAGAAACAATCAATGAGGTGAACAGAGAGCCTACATTCCAGGAGCAAATTTTTGCCACACACACATCAGATAGAGCACTGATCTCCAGGATATATAAAGAACTCAAAAAACTTCACATCAAAAAACAAACAACCCAATCAAAAAATGGACTAAGGAGCTGAACAGACACTTCTCAGAAGATACATAATCAATCAACAAATATATGAAGAAATGTTCAACATCTCTAGCAATTAGATAAATGCAAATCAGAACTACTCTAATAGTTCATCTCACGCTAGTCAGAATGGCAATTATCAAGAATACAAACAACAACAAGTGTTGGCGAGGAAGTGAAGGAAAAGGCACACTCATATATTGCTGGTGGGACTACAAATTGGTGCAAACAACCTGGAAAGCAGAATAGAGATTCCTTAGAAAACTGGGAATGGAACCACCATTTGACCCAGCTCTCCCATTGCTGGGTCTATACCTTAAAGACTTAAAAACAGCATACTACAGTAATGCAGACACTTCAATATTTATAGCAGCTCAATTCACAATTGCTAAACTGTAGAACCAACCTAGATGCCCTTCAATAGATGAATGGATAAAAGAAATTGTGGTATATATACACAATGGAATATTACTCAGCAATAAAAGAGAATAAAATTATGACATTTGCAGGTAAATGGATGGAGTTGGAGAATATCACGCTAAGTGAAGTAAGCCAATCCCAAAGAACCAAAGGCTGAATGTTTTCGCTGATTAGTGGAAGCTGATATATAATGGGGGTGGGGGTGGGAAGCATGGGAGAAACAGAGGAACTTTGGATAGGACAAATGGGAGGTAGGGGAAGGGAGGGGGCATGGGGGTAGCAAAGATGGTAGAATGAGATGGACATCACTACCCTAGGTACATGTATGAAGACACAAATGGTGTGACCCTATCTTGTTTACAACCAGAGAAATGGAAAATTGTGCTCCATATGTGTACTATGGCTTGAAATGCATTCTTTTGTTTTAAAAAATAAATAAATTTTAAAAAAAGAATGAATCAATCAAACAAGGCAGGAAGAAAAAAAGAAATTAGATCTGTATACAAAAGAAGGCAGAGCTCATTTATCTCTTTTAAGAAGTCTCCCCTCAAGCTCTACTTAACAGTAGAAGCATCAGCCTCTGAACTTTGCTTCTACATTTACTATATCATTCTGAACTTCACCTTGGCTTCCTTATACTGAACTATTATATGTACAGGTAGTTAATCACCAGAGATTCTCTCTCTCCTACCTTCAAATAGGCATGGCTATTTCCTGGAGTCAGCTGGCACCCAATGATTTCCTTATGTTAAAGATAGCCAGAAATTTGAAAAGCCATAATTGCAACTCAAATATCACAATGTATCAATAAAAATAAATTTAAAAACAAAGTCTGCCAGACATTGCAGGTTGTTGAAAATGGAGATTTCAATAGAAGCGAAGACCTGGGATATATGAATTTTGAATCATCTGAAATTCTAAGCTCTGGAAGAAACTAGAAGTTATTTTTAGTTTTTTAAAAACCTATGCTTAGCCAGCACCCACCTATAATCCCAGCAGTTTGGGAGGCTGAGACAGGAAAATCACAAGTTCAAAGCCAGCCTCAGCAATGGCAAGGCGCTAAGCAACTCAGTGAGACCCTATCTCTAAATAAAACATAAAATAGGGGGCTGAGGGGTGGCTCAGTGGTAGCGCGCTTGCCTAACATGCATGAAGCACTGGGTTCAATTCTTAGCACCACATATAAATAAATAAAATAAAGGTCCATTGACAACTAAAATATATTTTTAAAAAAAAAACACAAAATAGGGCTGGAGATGTGGCTCAGTGGTTAAGTACCCCCTCCCCCTCAAAAAAAAACTATGATTCAGCAAGGTATGGTGGCACATGACTATAATTCCAGCTACTTGGGAAGCTGAGACAAAAAGGACTGCAAGTTGGCCAGTCTGGACAATTTAGTGAGACCCCATCTTAAAATCAAACTAAAAAGGGCAAAAGATGTAGCTCAGTTGTAGAGCAACCCTGGGTTCAATTCTCAGTAGCAACAACAACAACAAAAAACAACCTATGCCTCAGTCTGTACAAGAGTACATAAACAAGTGTGATTCCCTTTCAAAAGTATCACATATTTGGGGCTGGGGTTGTAGCTCAGCAGCAGAGCGCTTGCCTTGCATGCGTGAGGCACTGGGTTCAATCCTCAGCACCACATACAAAATGCATAAATAAATAATAAAATAAAGGTTTTTTTTTTTTTTTAAATCACATATTCAATATTTCACACCTAAACAAACAATATAGATTTCAGGGAAAAACACACATCAACTATCAACTAACTTCCCTAGCATAAACTGCTTAGCAAAGTATGTGTACATATATGTATGTTCTATTAAGTATGTATATTGATAAGCAGGGATAGATATCCTCAAAAATGAAGGTATGAAGTCAATCCATATGTTTATATATATGGATAACAAAACAAAAATAAAGGAACATAAATGACAACAACATGAAAACCATGAAAAATTTTTAGTATACATTTAAAAATTACTCATTATTTTCTATTTTGAACTTGGCCAATATGTCTCAGTCCCAAAACCAAAATTATACTTAAAAAAGAAAAGTAAACAAAAATGGCTAATTCACTTATTTATTCATCTACAAATTTTAATACTTGAACTAAAATGATGGAGAGTGAATCCCATACTCCCCATGGAATTTTGGGTCTAGTTGGGGGATAGCTATTAATCAAGTAACTATACATATATGCATAGTTGCAAATTACAAGAAATGAAATATCAAGTACACATTGCTAAGAAAGCATTTAATCTCTAGGTGTAGAGGAATAGGTATCAGATTCACTGTAAAAGAGCGGTCAGACAAGATTTCCTGAAAGAGTGCCATTTTAGCTTAGAAGACGAAGTAGGAGTTAGGTTTTATAGCTCTTCTAATGGAACTACTTCAATCAAAGGGGGAAGGGGAAGAAAAAGAACAATAAGAGGAAGGGAAAAGGAGACATATCCAAGGCTATTGAAAGTAAGTTAGCATTTTTCTTTATACAAGACAACTTCCTTAACAACAAATACACAAGTGATACTGACTATGCTAAATATCAATCATAACATTGACAATAATTAACCACAGTGAAGGAATAAAAGGATACTTTATTTAAATACTAACATTTACAAGCCAAACCAAAAAAAAGACACTCAATTATCTTCCTTCTAAACATATGTCTTCACATAAATATAGTATTCCCACCACAAAAGTTCTAATAAAGACATAGGTTAATATAAAATCACATTATAAGGAAGGAAAAATACTATAACTTATGGCAAAGATTAAACTCTCAATTTCCACACCTCATAAATAAGTTTCAAAAGAAATTTGCAGGTCACCAGCCAAACCAAAACTAAAATCTCATTTTAACTCTTAGACAATAGGCAACTGCATATTGTTTAAAAACTGCTAACAAAGTGTTATTTATGTCCCATAATTTTCTCATCAAGTATCAGGAATAGTTCAGATGTCAAAATGCAAGATGAAGGAAATCTTAGTAAGAACCCAAATAAATTCAGTGCTCAAGTCCTACATTATTATATTAACATAACCATAAGCAACTTATAAATTTATAAGACACACTAAATACAGAAAGAATTCTTCTTTTTGAGTATGACAGTATAGCCTACAGCTGACCAACAGTTCCTCCAAGAAATAGAGAAGTTGTTTGTAAGGCACCAGAGACTTTCTGAGGCAGCTAAGACTTAAGGTGCCAAAGGAACTCATTGAATAGAGCTTCCCATTTTGTGCAGTTTTCCCTGTCAGGTCATTCTACCTATTTATTGGCACAGGACAATGGCCTGAGAAGCTAGGAAAGAACAGTCACTAGGGTGTAGAGAAGTCAGCAAGCTTTTGGCAATTTCACAGGGGTAGAGATACAAAACTTGGTAGTTAGGTACTACCATGATACCCATGACATCTTGAGGGGTCAAGGTCCCACAATGAAGGAATGCACAGAAGAACAAATCTGACACTGTGTACAAATTTTCCTTGAGGCATTTGTCAATGTTCAAACCACACAGATAAAGAGGCTCAAAAAGCCAGCAGAAAGCAACTAAAAGCTTTTTAGACTCTCGTGCTGCTGAAAAGAAAAAAGCTAGAGGGCTGGGATTGTAGCTCAGCGGTAGAGCGCTTGCCTTGCATGCGTGAGGCCCTGGGTTCAATCCTCAGCACCACGTACAAAGCAATAAAATAAAGACACTGTGTCCATCTACAACTAAAAAAATATTTAAAAAAAAAAAAGAAAGAAAGAAAAAAGCTAGAGAAGCCCTAGAAAGACCTAGTCTTTCGAATGGGATCACCGGATGGCTACTACATCAAGGTAAACTAGAGAAAAGTTTAATAAGGCCCAAAGCCCCATCTGAAGTCAGCTCAGTCCTTACTACTAAAGTGATCTACTCTCTGTAGACAGAAAATGAGCAAATCCTCTCCGCAGAATATATCATTAAAGATACATAATTTATCATTGTAACTTATAATTGTATCTAAAATTATTGATATAATGCCATTACATCAGAAGTTCCCAAATAATAATAATTGCTTGGCATAACAGATACAAAACCAAAAGTAAAAAAGATGGTGGAAATAGGCCTGTAGGTGCTCCAGACACTGGAATCTTCAAACAGACCTTAAAATGATTTGATTAATATGTTCATGAAAGATGGTCATGTAGAGATTGGGGGAGGGGTGAATATATCTTTATTATTTCAGAACACTACGTTGAGCCATTCTATAGAAAAATGAGATTGGAGTGTCTACAGATACAAACACAAGGCTCTCAGTATATGTGTTATTTACATAGAATCAAATAAAAATTAAAGAATTAAAAAGTATTCTAATTGGAATTAAGAAACAATAGACTTGAAAGCAGGTTGGACATAGTTTGAATAGAAAATTAGTGAACTAAAACACAGGCAAGTAAAACCTATCCAGAATGGAATTAAGGAGAGAAAAAAATTACAGAAAAAAAGCATAAGAGACATATAGGACATGACAGAAAGTATAATGCTGATTTAATTAGGAGTCACAGGGTAAAGGAGAAAAAATAGAATAAAAACAATATTTTACAAAATGTCAAAATTTTTTCAAAAGTGATGAGAATCATACCACTGATTCCAAGAGGTGCTAGAAACCCAAAAAAGAGCAACTACAAAGAAAACTGTTCATAGGTACATCATCATAAAACTTAAGCTAAAACCCAAAGACAGAGAAAGTCTTAAAGACAATTGCACAATCAAGTTACATTACCTTTCAAGAAGCAACAATAAGCCTAACAGCTAATTTCTTAACAAAAAAAATTTCCCTCCTCTGGACTGAACCCAGGGCCTTGAACATCTTGGACATACTGGGCAATTGCTCTACCACTTACCTGCATCTCCAGCCCCACAAAAAACTTTTTTGAGGGGGTTCTGGAGATTGAACCCAGGGGCACTCTACCACTGACTTATATCCCCATCCCTCTTTATTTTGAGATAGGGTCTCAATAAGTTGCCCAGGCTGGCCTTCAAACTTGTGATCCTTCTACCTCAGCCTCTTGAGAAGCTGGGATTACAGGTGTGCACCACCATGCCTGACTCACACAAGAACTTTTAAAGAGAAACATCTTCCCGCTGGGGATATAGTTCAGTTGGTAGAGTGCTTGCCTTGCATGCACAAGGCCCTGGGTTCAATCCCCAGCACCACAAAAGAGAAAAAAAAAAAAGAGAGAGAGAGAAAGAAATGTCTTCCCAAAGTGCACTGATGTTAAAAGCTATTACTTATCAAAAAAGTGTGTGGGGGGGGTCCTCCATATGAAGACATTTTATACTGCTGGACTTCTCAGAACCTTTTATGACTACAAAACCCCTTAACAAGCAACAATCTCAGAAACTAGCCATTCACAAAATATACACTGGGAAATCGTGTGATATATAATTCTATGAATTATCATTTAAACAATAATTCCCAAATTAGGTATAAATTTCAGGGGAAAAAAAGTAAAATATAGGCAAACTTTTTAAGCATACTGAAAAATAAAAGGCTGTTTAATTACTTTCAAAGTACAAGTGTGCTATCTGTAACTAAACAAGTTTTAACATTTTTAAGGTCCAAGTAAGTCTAAAGAGTTAAAATAGGAAATGTTTTCCTTTCTGCCTTTGGGAGAAGGAAGGAAATTCTAAGTCCTGAGAAAGAAATGGAGATGGGAATTTTTTTTCATGGTTTCTCATGTCTTTACCACTAAAACACAAGTGGCTTCAATACAAGAATTCTTTCACATCTCTGATTTCACTACCTTTGTGCAGAAGCAGTAAAGCACCATAGTTAAGAACACTGACTATGGAGCCATACTGACTGAGTTCATATCCTGGTTCCACTGAGATATATGACCGTAGCCAAGTTTTAGCCTCTCCATGCCTGTTTCCTCATCTGGAAAATGGAGATTCCTCATAGGACTGTTAGAAGTTATGAGTTAAATGAGTTAAAATACTTAGGATGATCATGGCATATGAAAGGTATATAATAAGTTTACCATTTTTGTCATTGTCTCATTATTGTCACCTCAAAAAGCCCAAATTCATCCAAAAAAAAAAAAAGTTTGCTACTTTGTGAACAATTTCAACAAATGGCTATACTTAAAATGAGACCTATTTAGGAAGGTCCTTAAGATGACCTCCACCGCCAGTAAAGATATAGCAATCGTCCTTAGAGGGAATTTCAGAGCAATGCAAAGTCAATTCCTTTCTTCCACTTCCTATCATATAAAGCATACCATCCTTACTTTCTAGAACCAAGAGTATTACAATTTAGGCATGGCACATACCAACCCAGCAGACACAAAATTCTCAAATTCAAGATCTGTAACACTCTTTCAAAGAAAAAAGTTCAAATTACTCTTCAATTATAACAGTTTATTTTTTTTTCAGTTAAAATACTTTAATGCTTTAAAATAAAAACTACACTGCATCTATCAACAGAATGTCATCAGGATTAAATAGAACACAGTATATGAGAATATTTTCAAGTTATATATATATATGCACACACAGACATATATATACATATATATAAAATACTATTTCTATCAATATACTTGAGAAAATTTTTATACTAATGGGTTCCTCCAATTTCGAACAGTTGCTTTCTCCAAAACTGGTTTCTATATACTTCAAATCAGAAGCCAGAAGAACAAAACACAAGTCAGATTAAAATTCCCATCTACCAAATCATTTGCTGTTTAAAATGTACTCTAAAAATGTCTACATAACATATAACTCAAGCTAGAAAAGAAGTTATCTATTCTGAGACCAGAAGTTTAAAGAAATGAGATCCTAGGAATAACCTAATTCTAGACCAGAAAAACAACTTCACAGATGTTAGATCAAACAATGCCACCCTAATCTCCAAATGTCTGTGATCCTAACTTGAATATAGAAAATGATGATGCAAAAACAAGTTAGCCCAGAAAATCAGAGGTCAAGTACCTACGGACACATTTCAACTTCAGCTGAGAGTTAGAGTATTTACCTGGCTCAGCCTTAAACTGAAAGTTGGGTTCCAGCAACAATCAGGGACATTGACATGCAGCAGCCATCAATAGGTAAAACAGGCCAGGCACAGTAGCCATGCCTGCCATCCCAGCACTTTGGGAGGCTAAGACAGGAGAATTACGAGTTCAAAGCCAGCCTCAGCAATGATGAGAGGCTAAGCAAGTCAGTGAGCCCCTGTCTCTAAATAAAACATAAAATAGGGCTGGGAATGTGGCTCAGTGGTCCAGTAATCCTGAGTTCAATTCCTGGTACCAAAAAAAAAAAGGTAACACAGGCCAGATAAGACCACAAGTCACTTGGCATCTTTCACTGAGACAGATCCTACTGAATGCCTAACTGCCAACTCTTGACAGGAGGATGGGTTGGCAGTCAAGAGAGTTACTTTCTTCTAGGTATAACTTCCTTTTGAGGTTCTTGACCCACTTGACTAGAGAAATCAAATTAGCGGATATGTGAAGAATTTTTGAAATATAAGTAGAAAACTTTGTGAGTATGCTCCTCAAATCTAGTCCTTTTATTTGTTTAGTAACATATTATTAATTACTTGTTTTGTTCATAAAACCATCTCTGAGCATGTTAGGTGATGGTCAATTGTATATCACGAGCACTTTTCTTCAAGATGTGCACAGATCTTAAGCCTTACTAGGCCAGTTTGTCTATCTGCATGTAGAATTAGAGTTAGATCTGCTCCTCTCAAAGATAAGCTAAAGACAGAACCGTTTACAGAAAAGTCATCTGCTACAGAAAATTTCATGGTAGTGATGCAATGGATGTCTTTTTTAACACCTAAATCAGAGCTCCAGACCAAGTTGGTGTTATAAGTCAAATTCATTAAAGTCACAAAGCTAGACTTTCGTGTTTACATTTGAATTCCTGGGCTGCGAAAGTGCTCTGTCTATACACATCCATCTTCTAAAGAGCCGTAATATAATGGAATTCTTCTGTAATGTGCCTCCTCCCCACTCTCTATCTTTTTCAGAAATCCCAGCCAAAAGAGAGACCCTCCTGCCAGTGCTCCAGCTTCTCCCCCCGCACCTCCGCTCGCGAGGGTTCAGATTCCACAACTTCTCAGCCTCCGGTGACTTCTACCACTTCTCCTGAGCTAATCACTTTTAATGACCCCCCTCAGGAACTCCTCAGGTCTACTCTTCGTCCCGGCAGCAAACGACCGAACGGTCCCCCGCCGCCAGCCCGGGACAACCCCGCGCGTCCGCAGCAGTCTGCCCGCGGGCTGGCCCCCGAGAGCCCCGAGTCCGGCCCCCGCCCCGGGCCGCGGCCCCAAGACCTCGGCAGCCTCGACCCGCGATCCCGGGCGCAGCACCGCGCTCCCGCGTCCCCTGCGGCCGACCCGGACCGCCACACGGCTGGCCGCCATCCCGAGCTCGTTCCCCGGACCTTGGCCTCTTCCGGGGCCGCGGCGGGCAGCGCTCTCGGCTGCTGGACTGAGATTCCGAAGGCCGCGCGTCCCCTTCACAGGCCCCGCCTGGGCCTCTCGCCTCAGCTACCCTCCACTGCACCCCTGGCTCAGCCATGCGTACGCTCATGAGCGGGACAACACCAGCCCAGGGCCTGGCACTTACTCGGGAAGGTAGGTGGAGGAGAAGGAGCTCCACTTGTGTAGCGCGTAGGGCAGAAGCCGGCACTCGGGCGCAGCAGCAACAGCCCCGCCAGCCGCCATCTTGTCAGCACCGTAGCGGCCGCCACCGACCGCCGGCCGCGCCGGGAGGCGGGGCGGGGGCGGGGCTTGCTCTTAAAGAGGCCGCTGCCCTCATTGCTGCCCCTGACATTCGGGGCCCAGGCGCTCAGGTCCGCTATCGCTTCTGAGGGTTTCCCACGCTCCCTGCGCCTTGATGGCTAACCGAAGCTGGTTCTGGGGTGTGAGCCCTGGCGGAGCTCTTCGGTGACAGGAGTGACGCAAAGGACTTTTCTTACAAGCAGAAGTAAAGACAAAGCCAAGAATATTATGAAAAGAAAGAAATGGTAGTCATGAACCAGTAAGGTAAAATGAGAAGACCAGTTTTGAGGAGGGACGCCCTCGCGACTTTGGAAACCACCTCTCTAGCTAATAAATCCCTTAAGGAAACATCACTGAAGAGAATTGGAGTGCAATCACTTATATCTTATGTTTTTTTCCTTCTGGAGTTGCCCTGAGGGGCGTGGGGTGGGAGGGAGTCTTTGTCACCGTGTTCCCAAGTCAAATGAAGACAGGAAAAGGAAATGCTAGTGGGCCCTCGTAATCCGTCTTCAGTCTGTGATGCCCTTCACTATAAACACTTCTTGTGAGCCCTCTCCTACTAGTCTTGTGGCATTGGTTTGCTTAGGAATGACGTTCACCCACAGACCAGAAAAATCTTAAGAGTTGGGAAGCTGTCATCATTTTCCCAGTTCGTAAATCTGCCTACTTTCAATTCGGAGAGAAATTTAGCCCAAAAGTTCAGAGACTGAAAAGTTCAAGAAAAAGACCATGTCTTCATAAAGGGAATCACAGCCCTTGTTCTCTGAAAACCATATGGACACCATCCCAACTTCTCAGCACAAAAGGAACACTTGGTCTAAATATTTGGCAGCTTTAGGTAATGCTCCTGTCAAGTACATGTTTATCAGGGTTGGGCATATTGATTCTTTGGCTTAGCCACTACAGTTTCCAAAGCTTGCATCACTCATTGTCTAAGAGGTTGGACTCCTGAAAACCTGTATCATCATCTCCACCTGATGGATGCAGACACTCAAGCAAAGTTTCTCCATGAATATCCAGGTGAGTCAATTGTACTTTTTGTTATGATTATTAACCTGTCCAAACTCCTCCAGTCCTTTCTCGACTTCTTTTTCCATAGGGAGAAAGTTTAATAGAGGCCTCCATTAGGATGCCACATCAAGAATGCCAAATAGAAAGATCATATGTATAATAACCTTTTCTTTTTTTCCTTGTTGCTGAGGCTGGCCTTAAACTTGCAATCCTCCTGTCTCAGCCTCCCAAGTAACTAGGATTACAAGCATGCATCACTGCCCACAGCCACATATATTAAGTTTTGATACTATATGTATGTGTGCTATGTGTGTTGCACCATGTTGGAAAATTCATTAATCCTTGAGGGATTGCTGTGGCCTAGTGACTTTAATTAGGGAACTGCCTAAGAGACAATGGAAGAGGGCCAAAGGAGGTTAGTGCCAGAGATAATCAGTGATTATCTTTGGGAAAAAGAGATACCATAAAGTGGATGAGATTAAGATGGAGACTCACTCCAATTAATTTGGGGCCCAAATTTTGCTAATGCTACCTTAACATTAGGAAGTAAACTCATTATTTTCCATGATATGTAGTTATGGTTCCTGAGCAATCTTTATTAAATTTTTAAATCTCTAAAATCTTTACATCTTCTTTCTCTTTAGCACTCTATTCCAGCAACACAAACTAGCATGCTGTGTTTTTCCCTGTATGTTCTCTCCCCCTCCAGTCCTGAAATATTTCCCACCACTTTATCTAGCTAATTCCTACTCATTAATCAGATTATTTTGTTCTGAAAAATCTATCTTCACTAGGCTTGGTAGCACATGCCTGTAATTCCAGCGACTAGGGAGGCTGAGACAGGAGGATAGCGAGTTCAAGGTCAGCCTCAGCAACTTAGTGAGAGCCTGTCTCATAATAAAAAATAAAAAGGGCTGGAGATGTGGCTCAGTGGTTAAGCACCCCTGGGTTCAATCCCAGGCCCCCATACAAAAAAAAAAATCTTTCCTTATCACCTAGTTTGAGATTAGGTACATTACCTCACCACCCTGAGTTCCTCTTTCTTAGCTCAACAAGCATGTTTTAATTTCTTCTTTATCTCTCTTTCTCCCTAAAAAATAACTCTCATGCATATCCTGTTCGCAGCTATATCATATCTCTATGAATGTAGATGCCCAATAAATATTTATTGAAGAATGAATGAATTGCACTAAAAGAAAACATGAATTCAAGATTTATGCATTGCCAAGGGAAAACAATACTGAAACTTCTCAGGCTGCAAATGCATATCCCTGTGGTATGACTACCATGCACAGTATAAAGACCCAAGATAGCATGTCTTTCTTACAGGACAAATTTCATGTATGGTAAAATAATGTAAAGCATTCCTATGTCAACATGAATCTAAAGAGATATATTGACACTGAATTTGTATCAATGTAAAGATAAAATTAAAGACTAAAAAAATTGCTAACTCTGTAGGAGGATGTTAGTGGCTAGACCTTGAGATCTCCTAAAGGTACATCTTTCCTCTGTGTTTGCAGCATGACTGTAGGTGGTGTAGTATATGGTAATGACACACAAGGAAGGCCTGGGAACTGACAGAAGCTATACAGTCTCCCTAGTTCCCTTGCACTTCAGAGATGGGGACACATTGATAATCTAACAGAGAACATGACGATCATCAATGGATCTCATTTTTCAGGGATCAACAGCAGGTATAGTGATTCAATGGCATCAGTAATCCAGATATCTTATCACCTCCACAGACCTTCTCAGTATGCTTCTCATATTAAATACTTCCCAGTGAGAGTAACTGTATTTGAGTTTTTGCTGTCCACCATCTTCTGCCGCAAGAGAGACTTATTGAGAAACTGTGATGTGCGGGCCCTGTCCTGGATGCTAGGAAGATAGGGGTAAACAGACAAGTTCCTTCATGGAGCTTACATTCTGGTGGTGCAACATATAATAAATAAGCAAACTACATAATTTTAGTCTGTGCTAAATGCTAAAAAAGAGGGTAAACCAGGATAATTTTTATCAAATGGTAAAGGAAAGCTTCTCTAAGATGGTAATATATGAGCTAACACCTGTACAGTGAAAAAGAGCTAGTTGTACAATTTAAAATTTTCAGGCAGAGACTGGGACACTGACTGATATGATAACTTATCCGAAGCTATACAGCTGTTCTGGAATAGAAACAGAATCTCTTTGGTTCAAAAGCCCATTCTGTTTCTTCATATCACATTTCTTCTCAAATGAGATGATACATGGGAAGAGATTTAGTAAACTATACAGTACTATTCAGCTATAAGATAACTGTCAGATAATAATAATAAAGGCCACTAGAGTTAAAAAGCAAAACAAACACAGCTGAATTTATTTATTTTCAGGCAAAGGAACACACCAGTTGGCTGAGGGCAAAGTGTTTTTCATTGTTAAGGAAAGTATCTCATAATTGTTATGCTTATTAGTCAATTCACACACTTCTATGACAAAATACCTGAGACAGGGTAATTTATAAGGAACAGAAATTTATTTCTCAGAGCTCTGGAAACTCACAGTTGTGGAGGGTAGCAGTTCAAGATCAGTATACCAACAGATTCAGTGTCTGGTGATGATCTAGTCTCTCTGCTTCCAAGCTGGCACCTTGTTGCTACATCCTCTGGAGAGAAGGAGTGCTGCATCCTACTCACATGATAGAAGAGATGGAAAGAGAAAAGAAAAGCCTAGCTAGTACCCTCCAACCCTTTTATAACAGTGTTCATCCCATTCATGAGGGCAGAGACCTGATAGCCTAATATCTCCTAAGGACCCAACTCTTAATACTGTTAAATTAGGAATTACCAAAAAAAAAAAAATTGCTGGAATAAATCCAGAGCTGTATACATGATCAAATAAAACAAGACCCATAATTCATTGGTCAGGGAAGAAAAATTTTCAAACCTAAGGATCTTGCTGTAACTCATCAGGATCACTCAAAGTTCATGGTTTCTTTAACAGCTTTCAGTGGTGAGGATAGATGAGGCACAACACAGTATTCATTGTGCTATTGTGAAGGCGAGCTCTGCTGTAAATGAAGAAATGTCCCTTTACAATAGTATTATTCAGTAGATGAAGAAACTAGTACCCATATGTTAGCTGTCATGCCTAAGTCATTTATACACTGAATTGTTTGTAGATCTGAATCTGGAACCCAGGTCCCTGATTCTTATTTTTTCCCTAATGCACCTGATGGGAAATTTTGAAGTCTACATCTGCATTATTCCTCTTTAAATCCTCTAAAGCTAACACATAGTAGGTACTCAAAGATTTCTTGAGTACCTGAATCCTGAATTCAGGAGATTCTGAATTGCTTCTCACTTATTTATAATTGTTTTTTTTTTTAAATAAAAGGAGTTTGATTAGGAGTCATCTGTAAATTGGAAGACTGGGCAGAATTAAAGGCATGGGGCTGTTGATCCAATTTTTTGCTCAGTAAATGAAGAAAATCACAAGGGAGATTGGAAGAGTGTACTTGCCCCATTATAATTCCCACTGAGCATTTCTTGCATACCAGGAACTTATATGTATTAATTATCTCAACCCTCACAACAGCCCCACAAGTAAACTGAAACTCTAGGAGGTTTTGATTCACCAAGTTCATGTGTACCCTCTCTTTTGTAAAATTCTCAATTGTATGCATTCCTAACATCACCCAGGATTCAAGGTTCAGAAAGCCAAGAAAGGAATTTGATATATTCCTAAAACTAACAGTTCTGCCTTAATCTTATTTTTGTACTCTCCTTCCCACACTAACTCATGGCAACTTTGTTACTGTCTGAAATCATTTCTTTAAGCATAACATCACCAAAAAAGAACAAATGAAATGCAAAGAATACCAATGGTTTGTTTGCCAAGTCAGGAGATATCCCTTGTATTATCTAGGACCAAGGAATTTCAGCCCTGCCCCAGTGGAGTCTTTGCCTACGTCACAGGTGAAAATTAGCAGAGCTTCAGGTAGAAAGCTAAGGTTTGTCTTCTCCCAGGAGGTGGCAGCAGCAGCAGGCTCAGCCTGCTGGAGAAATCAGACAGAATTCATCTGCTTTTCTGTTGGCATCTAAATCTAGAAATGCCAGGTTCCAGAGACCATTTTATCCCTTCTTCAGTTTTCTGAGCTTGATTAGAGACAGGGCATAGTGAAGGAGCTGGCAAAGATTCCCCTTTATAAGTGCTTTTTTTTTTTTGGTAAACATTTTGGTCTAGGCTGTGACCTTGAAGCATGTGTGAAGGAGGATCAGGAAGCCTCTGGCCAGAGAAAGAGTTTCAAAAAGAAACAGTAACTGAAACACTTACATCCATACCAGCATACATCCAGAGGACACCAGCTCACAGTCTGATACCACTCAAAAAATATAGACTCTGATCTCTTCCCAGCTACCAGCCAGCTGACCTTGTCATTGAATCTGTCAGAGCTGTATTATCTTCATCCACCTACCTGTCCCCTGTGAGAATAATAGCATAGGTGATGGGCCAGTTAA